>JAVLVB010000078.1:2321610-2367903 GCA_032876305.1 Orestias chungarensis | reverse complement strand
CTATGAATTGATGCTCTGTTAAAAGATTTTGAATATAATTAAGGCTAGTGTTTGCTACTCAGCAATCCAAGTGGATCTTGCCATCACAGTGTGAGTTGCATCTCAAATTTGTCTCCCTGAACACTATTAACACTGTTTAACTTGGGGGCATTCATTTAATTTGCTATAATTGCTTTAGAGCCCCTCTCTCTATGCTCAGACGGTTGTCTGTAGTTCTTTGGGGGTTTTGGCCCGTCTGCATGCATATTGCTTCAGTTTTCCTAAGCTTGAAGAGTGAAGTTTGTGGTGACTACTTTATTATAACCATGTTTGAGGTTTGGCAACTAGATATGTCACTAAGAGATTTTTATTTCAGTTTTTATTGTATTTACACAGGTTAACTATTACACTGAGGAAGAAATCCTACACTGGGACATACTTTCTGGAGATGTAAATTATGATAGAATGACAGAAAAGCCAGTTTTTAGATAATGAATTAACTATATTTCGTGAGATTCGGATCTTTTTGATCACAAACAATTGCACTTCGCTTTTGTCTCACAAACACAAAATTGCATTAAAAAAGGTAATTCAACATAAAAAGAGGCTTCTTTTCCATATTTCAGTTTCATTAAGTTATACAACTATACCACTAAACAGCACATAGTAATCATATGTAATCATATTTTCATATATAATCAGATCTATTGATGGTCTTATGAAACCATGACTGGAAAAGCATATATTAAAGCTGGTTAGAGTATATTATTTTCACATTAAATCATAATATTTTTTCACGTAGTAATTAGAATACAATTTGATATTCCCCAATTCCTGGCAACTTTTAATGAATTTATTATGAACAGAGTTGACCGTATGCGTTAATGGGGAGGGGAAAATGGTTTTGTCGCGAGAAGACCGTTACTATAAGAGTCAAGGGGATATTTTCGTATTGGTTGGTTTTTTAAATCTGTAGACAGTCTTTGTTATGTTTTGCATTCATTTCTAAGGATTTCTAACATACGGACTACTTTTTTTTTTCATCTGTATAGACGACAAGTGTAGACCGGGATACTTTCAAACCATTACATGTTTACTAATGGTGCCAAAGTTGAAGGAAACACTGCTGTTGTTTAAATAATCAATACAAACATAATAAAATCTTCAACAGGGCCTTAGTTTCGTTGTCAACCAGTTGCTCACTTGTCAGGGTTGATCAATCGGATAGTTGTTTGATTTAGCTAAACACCCAGTTTAGTTTCTAACGCCATACATGGGCATGAGATATCAAAATCATAAAACAATTCATTGTACATTGATTACCAAAATTTTTAGCAATGGATCAACAAAAACATTACAAAGCAGTATCAGATGGGCATTATTATGTATTGAAAACAGTTAGCGTGTTCAGGATGTGAGGCTGGCAGGGGGTGCCGGGCAGGTGTTGATGCTCCTTAGGGAGTTGGAGGTCACATTACCATACAAAAGCCACTCTGCTGGGTAACCTTTCCAGACGCTGCTCCCTAGCCAGGGGGGCTTCGGTCACACACTGGCAGTGCCACAAGTGCCTTGCCACACATACAAAGTGTACATATACACAAATCTCTCATATTCAGCCTCCGAAATACCCCCTGCCTTCTCCATGACAGAAGCTTTGCTTGTACACCAACTTGAAATATTTGCACTCGGGGAACATAAATCACAAGGGACAGCTCTAAAGCAAAACAAATACTATGATATGGTCCATTGCCATCATAATGCACACTAAAGGGAGAGGCATTCATGTGGAATTGAGATCTAAAGCCTGAACATTTTATCTTCGCCAGCAGTCTTTTGCACAAATCAGCTCCTTTCTTCCCCTCCTTAAATCCCCACAAAAGCAAGGCTGTTGTGATTTAAGCTCCACTCTATTTACAACTCGGATATGCCTTCGATGTGCGCAAGACACGACGGCGAGGGAATGGGAGCAGGCGCACTGGATGCGGGCAGCACGAGGCAGACGAGAGATAGACATTGACTTTGCCCGGGAGCATGCGGAGCTTCCCCTGGTAGACAGGAAGAGGAACTGGGGCAAGAAAGAAGGATTGAGGGTGGTGGTGGGGGGTGCACGGTGGGGCAGCTGGGGAGTTAATGTCGATCAAATGGGGGAGGCAGAGCAGAGAGAAACGGTGGTGATATTGATGGACAGCGGCGTCATTAGGGATGATGCAGGTCTCCTTTTTGGGCCTTGTTTTTTTTACTTAGTTTTTAATTATTATTATTTTTAGTTGAAAAATGAGATGCTTCTTTTTTTTCCCTAAGTGATGGACACAAGGTGCTGGCATAATCTCGAATATTTTCCATTGGGCGACTGATTTTGAGTGGCAGGTCATAGGGATGGAAAAGGCATGTGTGCAAGAGGTTGTGGGTGTGTGCGCTCCCCCCACAGGTAACACATGCGCACCATGTAATTATAGTCATTACACGGCAGGCTGTGGATCTGCATGATATGCTAGTAGACGCTGGAAAAATATCTGGATTGTTGACAGCGTAGTGGTGGAGTAGCTGTGACAGTCGACTACATTGTTTATGCTGCAATTACCAAGACTGAATTCAATCAGTCAGGCCAATACACTTTTTTATTGCAATTATGCAAAAGACCTAACAGCTCTCTGCATGGCAAGACGTGATGTGCAGTAGCTTATATTGATTACTTTATTTGTAAAATTAAGTCTTTAAGAAGTTCCTGTCACTCAGCCTCCACTGCATCCTGTATCACATTCAAACAACTGCGCCCCTCCTGAAAATAATAACTCTTAATATAATTGATGTAATATGCCACACGCAACAATAAGGTATAACATCTAATCACGTTAAATAGTCATTGCCAAGCTGTAATTAAACTGTTTGAGACAAGTGATTAACAACCCTGATAAAGAATGTGAATTCGTAATAGGAGTGTTACGAAAACAGTAATACCCAATAGCTCTGAATACAAGGAATTATTGTTTTTTGTTTTTGCTTGTAGCGATCATCTTGTATGTGTTTTCATCACATTGGTCACAACTTGCTAGGAAACCACAGAAATACGGAAATGCAGTCCCGCCCGCCCTCCCCGTCTCTCACTTTGATATGCTCCGCTACACACTGTAATGTAAACAGCGGGGCCCCGCAGTCTGACTTAGGCTAATGGTGTGCCGTCCCGTCAGGTCATGAGCCCGACCAGAACGCACAAGAGGATTGTTCGCATCGAGCCCGTCGGCAAATTCGCCAACATGCACTGTGGTTTAGAATTATGCTAAAGTTGCTTAAACACAACCGCTGTAGGCTCTGTGACAAATGAACACCCCATCCCCCTTCTCCTCATTCTAGCCTATTTATTGGAATGAGTGTCTGTTCTCTTACGCTGGAGTGATGGAATTAGCTGTCAGAGCCTCGGGTGCAACATGAGGGAAAATGAAGCAGGGTCAAACGAGACATGGCCTGAGTGCAACTATCGTGTTTTTTTGGGGTTTTCTTTTTACAAATATACAATAAATGTACTGGGTTCGCATGCTTAATGGTGTTCTTTCAGAAAGCTATTATTTAAGTGGGGGAAGAAAAAAATAATGGAGTTTACTTTATTGCTGTCAGATTTAGGGTATTAAGATTTTATGCAGTGGCAGCTGGAACATTTAATGGCAATCAATAGATCACAGCAGGGGAAGGTATTTTTCACAACGTGATCTGTGATCTGACAGACATTTTCCTTTCACTCTCCTAATTAATTTCGTCAGACACCCACAGAGACTTGCCATGCTGTTGGTCTGCTCACTGGCCAAAGCTCTGGTTCTTTTGTCTATAATGCCCCAGTTTTTCCAAGAGGCACACAACGCAGGAACTGGGGGTTTCCATTTCTTCCAACCTTGACGACGTTGTTGGTGCAGCCGATGGACATGCAGCCTTCACGTCTCACCTCCATCTCATGACCATTCCGTAGGGTTACAGTTGTTTTGATGAGGACGTGTACAGCGCTGTGAATTTCTAACTATTTCTCAGTCTGATGATGAAATTTTCCACACTTGTTTCACATGTTGTGATACTTGTGATACAGTTTTTTTGCAATCTAATCACAAGCTAAACCAAACTGCCACAATACATAGAGTCCTTTCAGAAAATGTAATGGGATGATCGGACTAGAATGACAACCTAAGAGCTACTGCTGTGGAAATAATGGAAGTACTACTTAAGTGGCTTGCATTGACCTAATAATAAATGTTCATGTCTTGGTGAGATGTTCCTGACGCTTTGTCTGCACCTATAAAGACACTTAACTGTTAATGAATGGTTGGAGTGGCTCCAACTGATTGTACCTTAAAAAAAAGTTTCCAACCACTGATTAGGTAACAAAATACTTGGGTTCATTAATACCATGCACATCATCAGTTATCATCATCATGACTAATTTAATGTAATGAATTGTAATTTATGATTAATTATGTTTGATAAATATTAATTAGTATTGATAAATTCAAACGTTTTGAGAAGGTTAGTAATAAAGACCCGACTTCCTCATGTTACTGGTGTCCTTAAGAAGTCTATTTTACAAATAATATTTTTTTTTATATAGATTTTTATTTATTTATTCAGAAACAAATGAATGCACAGCAAATGCATATAAAGTCACTCTTAGCTGGCAATTTGTAAAAATGTACAATCAAAATGTTTGAATAACAGCATTAAAACATTTATTGGTGTTTTTGTCAGGTTGCGATCAATGACCCTAGCAGAGGTGGGATTGTGAGAATAAATTATTTATTTTGGGACAGAATAATGAACAGAACATAAACCGGAACAAAGGCAACTTGGAAACGGAACAGGGATAACGCGGAACTGGAATGCAAACAAACGGAGAACGTAAGTGGGACGCAGGAACTACAAACATAAATAAACAAACAATAGAAAATAAACAAATCAACAGCGGAACACGGGAAGGAGGAATAAACTAACAGACTGATAACTATAACGAGAAACACGATGCGGAACGGACTAGGGAATAAGTGGAACCAAAACCAGAAGGTAAACAAACGGATAACAAAGGCGGAACTCGGGTACTATATGAGGTGAAAATAAAACCAAACAAATACAAATAAACCGGCAGATAAACAGGATGGGAAAATAAACAAAATAATATAATAATAATAATAAATACTAATCAGAAACAAGAGGAAATTAGGAGACGACGAAGGAGCTAAGCAAATGAGGAATAACTTATAAACCTAAGAAGGAAGGAAGGGAAACCGGAGACTTCAAAAGAACAATACCATAAAGGAAAATAATTGAGACAGTGAACAGGGGAGAGCAAGATGGGGGAAGAAGCATGGGAAACCGGAGACTACAGGAAAACAAAATCCAAAGTAAATATCAGGACGGGACCAGAGGAGAATAATGATGGAGAGGGAACCAGGACAGAGAACCGGCTAGCAGGAGGGGGAAGGCTTACGGGGAGACGGTGAGGAAAACGGCAGCAGATGGAGCAGAGAGATGGGGGGGTGAACAGACGATCCAGCGGTGAGTCAGTGAATGAATGAGGCTTAAGTATAGAAGAACCGGGGTTGGATTGGTGGAGAATATGATTAGATAATTGGAGACAGATGTGAATGAATGAATGATGATGATGGAGCTGAATCAAAAAAACAGAGAGGAAGACAGAGAGAAGGGGGAACTGGAGAACACAGAAAAGAACAAAAACAAAGACTCAACTGAAATGAAAAATAACAAAGTAAACAATAACCAATAATATAAATAATAATAAAACCAGACTACTATAAAGAACTGAACAAAACCAAAATACAGATCATGACAGTTTTCACAGAAGTCATGTTCAAAAGTATTGTAACAAACAAAACTTCTGTTTATATTTTGAATTGCTTTTTCTGAATGTTCGAGTTATTGTTTAAGATAAAAGGCACAATGTGGTTTTTGCTAATGTTTATAGTATATGGCAGATTGTGTGTTTTAAGTAAAGTTTGGTCTAATTAGTAGTTACTCATAGCTGATGTTGTATTAACTAGATTGTGCAACCTTCATGTCTATATCCTATTTATTCCAAGGTTTTGTGCCTGTCGGTGCAAAATAGCTTTGCAGGCAAATTCACTTGAACTCAAGATTGGTCCTTCCCCAGTTTTTCCTAAAAACACAAAGGTTGTCTAACCTAGGATGCTATTGTGATTTTATTTACACCGTGCTACAACAAAACACACAATTTCTGGCTGATTTTAGCGTTGATATGTCATCTAACACTTTTAAGCTTTGTTATAAGACTTGGTGGAAAAGTCTGACTTTTAGCTGAAGATATGTAATAAAACTTGCTTTGTACTCAGTCACAAATGGTATCAAGAAAAAAAAAAGAAACGTCAAAAAATATCTCGAAACCTTTTAAGCTTGTAAGTTCTTTGGAACTACCAGGGGATCTCCTTTCACTTGCGCAGACATCACTGGGTCGTTTTGGGTGCTGATTTTTCTCAAAATAACAATAATACCGAAAAAAAACACACACACACACAAAAACCTAAAGATCTGACTCAGGATTTACTTTTATGTTGTGTATATACTTCCCCTTTACCTTAGAAAGAGCCATTTTACTTCAGGATCCAGTTAATTTCATTGCTCTGCTGTTAAATTAAACAGCCTACAGGTAAACATCAGGGTTAATCACTAAAATAATGAATTAACACTAGGAGCACGGAGTTTGGCTCATTGATTGTTCCTTGTAGTTATTTTGACACTATTTTTTTTATAGTGCTCCATTAAAGTGTCGGTGTTCATCAATTTGTAAATGTTCAAAAACACAACGATGTGTGGCAACTCTTGAGGTAGACATTATAAGGCAATATGAGTTTACATCCATAAAACATCAATGAGCCCCTTATGAACAGTAATTGCTGGTTATGAAATGGAAAATGTAACACTTTTAAAACATTTTGACCTTGTGTTTATAGGTTGCAGGGGACATGCATTGCTACACAGTGTTTATTTATTTATTTTTTGTCCTGGGTGACTGCAGTGTTGTTCCAGTGTTTCATATCCAGCTACTATGGTGCCTGTTTGAAATGAAAAAAAAAAAATAATAATAATAAATTGGTGTGCTTTGGGGAGTACTTTGCATTTGTTTATTGAAATGTGGAATAAACATACTCTACAGAGCTCAGATCTGTCGATACATCAGTGCTACAGCAGCCGGCTCACATTGATTGACTTGCACTCTATATTATGATAAACCTTCTTTGCAAAGATGCAGTAAAAACATAAGTCCACTCCTGAATCTAGGCTTTCTTTGTCGGTTGAAAGAATACTTGTACTTTCCTATTCAAAAATGTGCCATTGAAAGGCTTTTGAAATGATTTACCTTGTTTTGTGCTTACATTCTTAAGACTCATTCATTTACATTTTAAAGATTCTACAACTAACACATCCGTACTTAATGGACTTGCTTTACCTGTACATAATTATGGGTCTGCATGCAAGTGTCAAAAGTTCATAAAGAGCAGGGATCATCTTAGTTTGTGTTATCAATCATCTGTAACTACAAATTAGTTTCTCTATCTTAGTTATAGTTTTTTATTCCTTTTTATATTAATCCAAAGTGTCTTGATCATGATTTTAAGATATTCCGACAATAAATTGGGGTTGGACGCCGGCTCAGCATATAAGAGTTTGTCCTGTAATCGGTAGGTTATTGGACTGGGCAATTTGACCTCAAATCAGAAACACGATAAATCTGGCAGTTAGGTCTATGGCTTTTTCAGCCTCTTCTTCTTTTGAACCGTCAGCCAATTTCTTTGCTTTCCGTTCTTGTTTAGATTGTATGGGTGGACTCACAAGTCTACAGACGCTAAACACCGTCTTAAAGGGAAATGACAAAAAACATAAACAAAACACAGACATTACAACACTGGAAAATTGACGTCGGTCATCGCAGTAAATTTTTGGTTTATTGCCCAGGCCTAGTGGGTCGACACTTCAAACAGCGAGACACTTCACCCGTCTCGCTTGCTGGTGGTAGCCAGATGGCCCGGTGGCAGAGATTATATGGCTGCCTCACCTCTCTCAGTCTGCCTTAAGGCAGCTGTGGTTTACAGTGTAGTTTTCCACTATCAACTTATGGGTGAATGACGGAATGTTGTCTAAAATACTATAAGTCCTCCGAATAAGATAAAGTACTATTTAACTTCAGTTCAGTTACCATAAATAAAAATGATCTAAAACAGATTTGAACTTAACCATAGCTGGTACTTGGCTGCCTGGGTTAGGTTAAACCAAACTGACTTACATTGTACCCTACTATCTCATATACGTGCTTTTCTGTCTCTTACTTAATGGACTATGTTGTCTGATACCCATAGAGTCCCCCTAACCATACCATAGTCATTTGGTCAACTAAAGGGGGACCAGGAGGGATGCGATACCGATTGATCGTATGGTACATTGTTACATCTAAGAAATCATTAATCATTTTCTGTTACATTCAACCTTCTTTTGGAGGATAGCAGCCCAAGCCGACATTTATAAACACAGATTTCATTATTTCTCTATCATTAAAAAAAAAAACATGCTGTGTTGATGATTGCTAGAGTTACACAGAGTGTTAGAATTTATTAACACTACCTGATGAAATTGCAGAAACCAATAGTTTTTAAGAAGTAAGTCAGGAAAGGTGTTTATGGATTTAGCAGACAGTGTGGGCTTTAAATGCAGTTCTGTGCTAAGCATTGATCCACTTAAACTCGTTGATGGGTCTTTGTGATCACATTAACAGCGCTGGGGAAGTTGTGGTAATTGACTGTTTACAGTGATCTTAAAGCTGTATGATTTTTCTTTTTTTCCATTAATTTTGGCAGATCTAATGTAAAATTAACCTTGTTTACAACAAAAAAGGAAGAATAATTGAAAGAAATGGAAAATCCGACCAACAATTTAACGCAGCCTGTGTGAGATTCAAAGCCAACAGCTGAAATGTCACTTAATGTCCCCATTATATACATTAGCATATGACCACGTTCTGAACACTGGGGCAGATATCAACGTGGGCTGCCAGTTTGGTGACCGACGCAGCCAATGGAGCAGAGGAGGATCAGACACAGAGAGAGAGAGGTTCTACTAGATTACATGGCACTTGAGCTCGGGATTTCTGTATCTTTTGCTGCAGAACCTGGCTTGTGGAATAGCAGATCAAAGCCGCGCTAAGAGCGTCGCACGTAGCATCATTTACACTTCTGTGAAATCCAACATTCATACAGAAGACCATGAAATCTCTCCCGTATTCATTAATGTGGAACTTTCACCAGAGACAAAGGTTAGGTGGAGGACAGAGACGGCCTCCCTTTTAGGGCAATTGTGCAACAATCCAGCATTCGAGTATTCACAACCGCTCATTAATTCTATTTCTACTTTGAGTATTGGATATTTGCTTTCTTCTTTTCACCCGGGCAAGCTCTCAATTCATTAGCCGACCCACAATGAATGTATTATTCTGCGCTAGATTGGCATTGCCAAGAGCCGTGCGTTTACTATAGCTCATGAAATATGTATCTGATGAACGGGTGTAAGCAGCTGCCTGATATAGTCATGATGAGGCAGAGGCTTCGGTGGTCGCCGCAGCCAGTCACTCAAGGACAATCCCTTATAGATGTTTTGCTTTTGTCGATTGTCTTACATGAAAGCGGCGGTGTGCAGTGTTGATAACAAATTTACCCCAGGGGTGTGTTCCTGTATCACTGTATCTTTTTTTTTCCCCCACATTGGCTGTCAAGAGATAAGCATTTCTTCTTCTTTTTTTTTTCCACCCCCAAAACAATCACCTCACCGTCTAATTGATTGCACAAAATGGAAAATAAAAGTTTTACATTTGCAGCCACTGCTACAGAATTATTGCCTCTGTTAAGGTATTTGGAAGGCCAGGACATCCATAAAGAGCTTTTAGGTAGATGTCAATTCTGGTAATTATTACAGAACTGGCTTGGCTGAAATTATATTGAGTGGTCTAATGTTGTCTTTGAGGGGGAGCAAAACAAAAACGGGTCATTTATTAATTTATTTATTTATTTTACCCCAGTTAAAGTGGCTCACCGTGAAGATGAATGATTGCTTTCAGTGCGTACTCGCCAAGCTCACGGTTTGATTTAATTGAGTTAAATTAAACCTAAGCCAGGTAGAAATGGAGACAAAATCTATGCTGTTGATCTATAAAAGCCTTTAGGGCTTCGATCTGGATTACGTAGATTATTTTCCTGTCTGGTCACAGTCACACTTCATTCCCGTCCGTAGGGTTTGCGTGCGTTAGTTACATATTGTTTGGAACGGGAGGCGTGCTCGGGCACAGCGGACTGAAAGCATTACCCGCTTTTATGTGTCTGAACATATGTTTAACACATTTGCGCGGCTATCTGATAAAAAAAATTGTTTTAAGCTGAAACGGGATCAATGGAGTGTCTGTCTCTCAAATAACACAGAAGGAATTGGCAACGAGAAGACATGCTTTATTGTTTTGGCACGCCAGCAGAGACACTCCCGTGGAGCAGCTTCTGCCATACAGTGCATCTGCTATAAATATAGCCTGCTGACTGTAAAGTAATTTCATGGACGTAGAGTCCTAAAATGGTAAATGCATCACTTCCCGCATATGTTGAGAAGACGCACTGCCTAGCAGACCTTAATGTAACAACTCAAGACAAACTTGATTAGGGACAAATCATGGAAACAATTTATAATGGAGCTCCAATGAGAGACGAGCTGAGTTTCACGTTTTATGGTGGTAAAGCTTAATGTCCTCCTGTAAAACCGTCAGTACAAGTCAGTACGTTGGCCATGGACTTATGTTCTCCTGTCAAGTAGATTACGACTACCTGAGCAAATCGTCTAACACTGTTAAATGGGATTTTTTTGTTTTTTCTTACATGAAAGCCTATGACAATTCAGTGATCAGGTGATGATTGGGGGCGTATGTTTATGCCTGCCAACAAACATGGGGACCAAGCCCCCAAATTATCCTTAAAAGGAAGGCTGAGCAAAGGCGCTTATCTCAAGGGGTTGGTGTTTCTCTGCTCCAGCACGTTGCACCGTATGTACACAGAAGCAGGGGCATGATCTCATACGTCTTTCTTGGTCTGTATTTGTCTTTGCTGTCTTTATTGTGTTCTCTTTGCTCCGCGGGTCCCCCCCCCTTTCTTCTCCTCTTCCTAATCATCATCATCCCCCCTTTTCTTTTTCCCGTGCCCCATCTCAAAACCCACGTTGCCCTGTTGCCCCCCATTTCCCGACAGTACCTTCATAACATGCTTGTCATCTCTTAAGAAAACACCCCGTCGTCCCTGACAAATTCAGGACGGCACGCTGACTCTTAAAACGCTATGATTAACCAACATTGTTTGAGTTTTCCTTCGAGTAAAGCTGCTTAAGGGGCAGCAGATAAAGCCATGCTGTTTATTTATCTGCTACGTTTCAATCCGTCTTTGTGTTGTGACAGCAGACATGATATGGGATGGAGAGGGCCAAGTGATCTTATCCCGCTATATTAATTTCAAACTGAAGGTGTAGTGTTGTTTGTTACATGTAATAATGCAAGCCTTTACAACCGAGTGGGTGGAAACATCCGCGAGCCCTTGATCAAACAAAATTTCACACAGCAAACGTTGACTTATTCTTTGTACCGGGATATTTTTTGCTTTGATGTGAAATCAGAGAGTGTGTGTTTATCCTATTAAATAATAAAAAAGCAAACTGCTGTCTTCACTTAATGTGTCATCCAGGCAGTTTCGAATGGATGTTGTGTGGAACGTTTTCACCCGAAACTTTGTCATATAACACAGTAATTAGTTTGAAAATGTGCCAGAACATCTCTTTACTCCCAGGTGTTAGATTCTCAATTTTTTTAAAGAATGCCTTCTTTTTTAGTTTTCTGATGCACTGACAGTACACAGATGTGTCGATTTCTGCATTTAGTGTTTCACACTGTATGGAAAAAATCACAAGCCACCTTTATTTCCAATATGCAAAGAAACATTTCATTATTTTTTCCACGTCAGTGTGAACCACAGCTTTACATCTTGCACGTAATGCCAAAAAGGCAAATGTTTAATAATTTTTTATCTACACATCTTTTTTTTTTTCTTTTTTTTTGAAACACTTGTCACCAGATGTTACCTGGAGTAACTCTGCTGTCTGGCTCTGTCTGTGCGTTCTGTTCAGAAATAGCAACCCCCAGTCATCCGAGCACTCTTTGTTAGTAAATACTTGATGCATGAGGGGTTGACAGACTCAGCACTTTTTGCACATCCCGCTTTTCTATTTTGATGATTCCTCAAAAGTTGAACAAACCCTTTTTTTTTTTTTGTGAATTTGGATTCTCTGTATATGAGTGATGGAGATGAATCCGAGCAGAGTTTATGCTGTGGTTGTGAGAGGGGGACTATTTTATTTAACTTTTCTAGTTTAGGTACAAATACACAGATGATATAAATATATAGGTCGTATTGAGTGTGTTTCTGAATAACGGATGTTCCTTAAGATGTGGTTCACCATAGACAAAAAATTTAAAAGAAAGAGTATGAAAAGTTTTTAAAACTAAGTTGCTGCCCAGTATGTCTTGATCAGCTAAAAGTAGCATGTTTTTTATAAATGAATATAAAATGTAATACGTAATATTTATTTATATGTAAGATGTTGAAGCAGTGAGATAGAAAAAGCAAGACTTTCAGCTGAGAACAGGAAGGCTCCACCATCTACAGCAATATTGTTTTTTTAACCTATAAACTAATGTGTGAATACACATGGAGACTTTGGTATTGGTATTTGGTCATTAAAGATGCTAAAGAAAATGTTTCCTCAATAATTAATTAGTTCTTTAATATAAAGGTGAACCTCAGATTGGTGAAAATCCACGGTCAGCATGAAAAGCATTGTGTATAAGATGTGCATTCAGTTACATTGAATTTATTTAGATTAATATTGAAAAAAAATTTTTTTTTGGGGTGATGCAATGACAATTTTAAAAATACTTTGCCCGGTTGGCTTAGCTCTTTCAGTCGGATTATATATTTACTCCACAACCCCGGAAAATGTATTTCTATTTACACTGTTTCAAAGCACACCTGGAGAATTTAGTGTTTTTACATCAGTAAAATAAGGTAAAAAAAACCTAAGCTTATATTTCCTTTATGTACTGTAATAACTGTAACCAACTGCAACCCATAGTATTTAAATAAGTTTTCTAGGTTCTATATGCTATATAAAAAAAGATTTAAATGACACTTGTTTATGAAAACGTATGCAGAATAATGTAAAATCCCAGGTTTTATCTAATCTGGCCAGATTATGCTTATTTACTCACAAAATAAAGTTTTATGAAGTTTACACGTAATTTAACCAAAGCCAAACAGAAAGAAATCATAACATGGATGAGAGGGTTAAAGTATAAAGTTATTTGGATGTAAAAAAAAAACAAAACTCATATCCTACTGGGGAATAGTGTCGTTCTCGGCCCACTAGTTACACCAGAGGAAATCTATGACCATATCAGTAAGACAAGATGCCCAGCCGGTGCTGAGGTCTTGTCCACGTACTGAGCTGTGCAAGAAATGACCAACAGAAGGCAGAGTCATTCCCAACAGGTTATCTTACGTCCAGCTGACAACAGCAACCATGGCAATTTAGAGACAAATGAGATAGCGGTGCTGTAAGTCGATCTTCCACTGGTTCACTGAAAGCATCCCTGTTAAGATTTTTCCATCCTCTAGATTTCCTTCATCTTTCAGTGAGTTAAATTACCTGTAAATCAAATTAAACTGTGAAGGTGAAAAAAAAATACAGCCTTGTTAAAACAGTTATTTTTTTATTTATACACAAAACTATATCTTCTGGGTTGTTGTATCTTAATTCCTGTATCTCATTGGCTAAACAAATAAGTCCATCTGCATTAGTTGAAAAAGAGACTTTCAAACCGATTTGGATGCAATTGGATTCCCTGAACATAACGAAAGGCTACGTGAATGAGTCGTCCTTGTAAATATGTGCAAAGACATGATACACTTGTCTCTGTTTTGACAGAGTTTTTAAGTGTCTTCTGTTTACACGCGCCTGCACACTCTTGTGCATTTGTTTGTGTGCTTCCCTGTTTTACGTGCGTGCATGCTCCCAGAGGGAAACAGGCTGTGTGGGGTGTTATCTGCGTCTGCAGAGGGTGACAGCTAATCACCAACCCTGACAAACACTGGGAGAGAGAGAGGAGGGGGAGGAAAGGGGGAGAAGCAATGGCGCTGGGCTTGGGGGATTGGCATTTGAATTCCACTGAGCAACCACAGAGCGCTTTGGATTCTGTCATCACAACCTCTGTATGAGTTTGGGCCTGAGCCGGACAATTGTGCTGCCTCCAACATTGAACGCTGATGACTAATAAACCCCCGCTTGGATACGTACACACCGAGATAAGAGGCTGTGGAGGAAAACATTGCAATAATTCACGATTTCTTCTATAAATCATTGTGTTTTTCAGGGGGCCTGTCAGCCCCGGCTTTGATCTCTTACCTGCTGCTCATAAATGCCCAACCGCGTGTAGGATATGTGCAAAGCGCACCCTCGCAGACAGCACCTCGTCAGGTGTAAAGACGCCAGGCGCTTGGAGGATTCGTTAACTGCGACATTAGTCGTAGCCGGGAGTCTATGCAGAAATGCATTTGTTGACGGCTTGCATTGCAGATGGGCTGGTGCGTGCTGAGTTAGTAGGAGCTGCCGGTGTCGCCTGTTGACATAGAGATCAGAGGGCTGAGAGAGATGGCGAGATGCTGTCATGAGATGGCGGCAGGCAGGCAGGCTGCACTGGCGGAAAAGGAGGAGAAATGAGATGAGACAGGGCGGCAGTCTAGTTTTCTAGGAAAATGTGAAGGTGGATTCATCCCTGTTAGTTGTTGTCTCTGTCTAGGTTAACAAAGCTCAATGGTACAGTAAAGAATCTGTTCATGGTTCTTCTTCTTTAGCTTCTTTATTAGCTTTCACGTCATCTCAGGGTGAGGACCACTGTTTGCAACAAAATCTGAATATCATCCTGCCTGGCGGTCAATTTTCCTTTGTTTTTTGATTGGCTTCTGGACTCAGTGGGAGCCAGTGTGGGCGGTAATATTTGAACCAACTAGTGTCTGTCTGCGTCGCTGTCACGGGTGTCATTCCGGGGTTCTCCCATACGTAGAGACCCTAATCTGCTCACAGTGTAGCAACTTTCCCTGCTTTGCTCTCTCCGTCTGACCCTGTCACCAGTCCACGGACTGACAGATTCCGGCAGAGAGAGAGAAAAATCGCACAAGAGGCAGAGTCGGTAGCATATCCTTTCCGAGGCAGGAATAGCTAAGAATCCCTGCTACATAAAATCAAAGATAGCTGTCAGATGCTGTTACCGAGCACAGCACTCGAGAGCACGAAAATGCCGCTATCAGTGAAGAAGTCAGAGGTCTATAAACTCCAGAATTGAGGTTGTCATGGCTTCTTAAGGAATACTTTATAAGTGGTGTCTATTTACCCGGTATAAGTTACAGTCAGCTCTCCTAAAGTTGTTTAAGATTCCATGTTGCTTCACCAAAGTCAAGTTTTTACCTGAACAGCTGATGCGTGTGTACTTTGGAAACTCTGAAACAGAAACAGCGAAGACAGTGTTTGCGCATCCCAACCACAGATGGCTTCGATGGCCGAGCGAAGCTGACCACCCAGTGTATGAGCTTGTGCACGTCCACATCTGTGCAGTAATGTGCTATTGGGTGCTAATGACAGTTGGCATTTGGTCACTATCACTGGATCGTTAATTAGTATTGAGAGGTTTCGCGGTAGACGCACAGATTCCCCTCTATCTTGCAAACAGATGCGGATTTGATCAGCTAACCCATTGTCACGCACACGCGCGCACACTTGTGTACACAAGCTGTGTACACCCATAGCTCGGTGACATATGGAAACATCTATGAGCAAGCAACTTCTTCTGTAGTGATATTGGCTGCTACACATCTGAAAAGAGAGTTATATTGATGAAACCTTGTTGAAACAAGAAAATATATTCAAAATATAAGATATTTACTAGGGTACATATTTAAGTTCAAAATTGAGCATTTCTTTAGCGTCTATTAGTGTTTATATTTTTACATATTTAACCAACATAGATCTGTAATTATAACTTGTTTGAATAGTAGGTTTGTAAGTGCTTTAACTATACCAAAGTATTTTTTGTTGTTGTTGTTGTTGTTTTTTTTTTTTTACAAACTCTTATTTTTGCTCTCATCTTTTCTTTAAAGTTATAGAACATAAATAAATGTTGATACTAGATTTACAAAGTTGAAATGCTCCCATTAGTTTTCATTTTTAGAAGCCGTTCTTTCGGAATAAGCTGCTTTAAGTTTCATGTTACATAAAAAGGTTTACAGTTTGTTTTTTGTAAAAACACTGAAATACTCTTAAAATTCTGTTTTTAATCTAAAAAAATTGTGGGTATATATTTTTTTTGTACAATATTCTAAGTGTGTCTATTCTTTAGAATATGACTGTTGAAAAAGAATAAATAAATATACAATACATATTTGTACATAAATTATCTATTTTTTCTTCAAATTTTTTACTAACTCAACATCCCATTTTTTTTCTAGAACATTTTGTTTACAATGTGTTTATAAAAAGTGAAGAAACAGAAAACAAACTGACACGCGTGAATGTCTTACGATGATGACATCTTGTGAAACCGCTTGAGCTTAAACATGTTCAGTAACTTGGAACTTCTTCAATGAATTGAGATCATTAGTTTATCAGTTTTGGTTAAAAGGATGAATGGTTGAGCTGTGATGCTGTCGGCTTTACAGCCAGATTAAAAAGACAAAAATAAAACATCCCCGTAGACTTTAACATCAAACACAAATATAACATGAGAAGGACTTTGCTTGTAAAAGATAAACAAGAATCTGCCAGTGATCTGTTTGTTTCTTTTGAAGTCAACCTTTAACAAATCTCTGCAAACTTTATGGACTTTGGAGTAGAAGATTATTATAGCTCTCGCTAATGTCAGAGCCTTTGTCTATTCAGTTAATTGTAGCGTAGTTTTCCTGATGGAATTGCTCCGTGACCTTTAGTATTTTTATTTCTTCAGCTCTTATATTTGCTAAGTGATGGTATTCTGCCTGATTAGTGCACCATCCCCATTCCCTCCTGCCCCACGGGGAGGACACTGACTCACACACGCACACACACACACACGCACACACACACACATACACACACACACACACATACACACACACACACACACACACACACACACACACACACACACACAACTTTGAAAACACAATGTATTCACTCCCAGTACCCCACCGCCATTGTTCTGCTTTATAACACAGGGAAAGGAGCATCAGTCAAGTATATTAGCTGGATCCTATTACTGTCACCAGATTGCCTCTCTGAGCCATCTTAAAGAGCCCCCAGACAAAACTTCCTGTCATGTTAATCCAAGCTTTAATAAATAGAGGGATGTGTAACCATATTCAAATAGGGGCTCCCATATTTGTGCTGACAAAGAGAGCAGGACTATCACAAAATGACAGATGAAAGTGTTTTGCATGAAAAGGAGGAAGGGGGGGGAGAAAGTTTTTATCTAGGCTCATTCTACGCCATCCCAGGGAGAAATGTCAAATCGTCAAAATGGCCTTTAAAGAAAAAGCTTAAGCCTAATCTAAGTAAAACACTGCAGGTATCAGAATGGTGTCCATTGTGAAAGAAAGAAATGCTATTCAGCTCAGGCGAGCAGTTTGTTAGATCCCTCTTGTTCGTCTATTGATATCAAAGTACACGATGCGCACCTGGTCTCCGCAGGGACGTTTTGGGGATTGGATCACTGAACATTTGAACAGGCGGTTAATGGGAGGGGGGGGGGGGTTCTGACTCATGAATATGGGCAGCCAGTTACTGGATTTAATTTTCTACATGATTATTAAAACAGCAAAGGTTTATTGCATAAAGCATAACTCTGTCATTTAGTTAAGCTGTGGTATTCAGCGGTGTATTAGGAGCCTCTTGAATTCCCGCATATACTCGCAAATGACAAAGAAAACTGAAATCCGCCTCTTAAATTCAAGGCCAACTCTTTGCCCTCAAATTTGTGCTAAAAGAGCTGAAAAGGAGCAAAGACATGATCACAGAAAATTACATGCTCTCCCTCTCAGGCTAGGTTAATATCTAGCTTATGGCTGCTTTACTCTAAGGAAAATGGCACACTAAAGGATGTGCTTTACAACTGCTTGTCTGCTTATTTGCCATATAGCCTAGTTCATAAAATTAGACTGGAATGAGGGTTAGATTACGAGTTATACGTCCAACTGTAATTTCTAGTTCTTTACAAATATTTTTACACAGTGTACAGAAACATCTTCAGTTGGACGGTTCCGTTGTTTTCTTTCCTAACTTTGGTTCTGTTCACTTTTATTTGTACAGAAGTGTTTACATGTTACCTTCATCAGTATTTTGACATGCATTCTAACACAGTATTACAATTAAATGTAAACCTATTGCTTATATTATCTAGCTTGTCCGTGCGCTCATTGCACAAAAAATCTGTGGGATTTACCAGCTTGCAATCTTAACCTTCTTTTTTTAATTAAATTTTTTTTATTTGGTGTCAAAAGACTTTAGACTTTTAATCTAAACAGTAAAACTGAATTTTCAGCCATCGCTATAGTGACAACATTTTGATTACAGCATTTTAAGGTGTTAAAATGTCCCAAAACTCTGACCCAAACTCAATTCCCAATTTTCTTTGGGGACTTTGGGGACTATTGAATTATCCCTTTCCAAAAATTGTCTAGATGTAAATGTCATGTTTTCGTTAGCTGTAAGTGAAAAATTATCAAATTGAGACTGGAAAACAATCGTCTGTGTGTGAATATTATTTTTAATTATAATATAAAAATATTTTTAGTCTTGCAGGTTTAATTCCAGCAACGGCCAATCCTTCTTAGACATATTTTACATTTAAGCTGTTTTTTAATGTTGGTCTGCTGAAAAAATCCCTATAAAAGTTAGTTTTTTGCATTGTGAGAAAGAAGAAAAAAAAAGCAATACTCTAGCAGGGCACTGTATGTTTTGTCAGATATTGTTTCCATTTTGCTGAGCCTGAGACTCAGAGTGAAATGAAAACAAAACACAAAAAACTGCTGAGACAGACAGGTATGTTCGAAGCTGAGGAGCTGAAAACTCTTCAGTTTCTGTCTGAATTAGAGAGGAGTATCACAGAATCAGCTGATATTTTCTACATGTTGAGTCAAAAAGGTGAAGAAAGCCGAAAATAATCTAAAATTCTGGGTTTGCCCTACATGAAGGTTGCGTGCGAAACGTGTAATTGGACTGTTTTGTATTAAAAAAAACCACAACAAAAAAAACGCCTCCCCTCTATCTGATTATATTCACTGTGAACAGCATCAACAGCTCTATTCATATTCTGCTGTTTCCGCTATATTTAAGCTGCTCAAACAAAGCTTTTCCCAGTCATGTCTCTCACCTTTTGGCACTGTTTTCTCTCGCTCTCCCCAAACATTTCATCATTTGCTCTGACCTTTGTCTGCCCTGCAGTCAACGTCGCCCAAAGCTATATTTACATTAACAAGAAGGAAGGAGGAAGGCGGGGGACGCGTGATGTAAAGCGTATGTCGCACATCTGTGTGTGTGTGTGTTCGTTCACAAGACAAAGCTGATTGGCTTTCCTGGAGGTAGGACATCATTTTAAATAAGTCCTCAATGTTAAACTGTTTGCTCTGGGGCAAAGGGATTGCTGCAGAAGTTTCATGGAGGTGGCTTGCAGGCATACTCCATTCTGACAGAATGAGGAGGCACTCTCCAAGAGTGTGGCAGAGAGGAAAAGGGGCCCTATTAATAAAATGACTCCATAATGGGTAGTTCCCTGCAGCTTGGCAATGGAAGACAGGCGGATTGATGGATGAGGCCAAGTCCCTCTTCCTCAAACAGGCAGAGCTCAACTGTGTGGACATGACGCCGTTGGGCTACAAAACCTACTGGAGTTGGATTCACATGGGAAGAAAAGGAACAACCCCGTAAACAATTTCCTGTTTCACTTAAGCTGGGAATTATTCTCTCAGCTGGGGATATTTGCTTTAGACGGTTGCAGTTGGTCGTCTCTCCAAGTCTGGGCTTTCCTGTTTAATGAATTACCGAGAAATTTCAATGTAATTTGTGTTTTGAATGCTCTTTCTGTGCATTGTTACGTCCGCTGGCTTTTATCCAAACAAATATTTTCTCTTAAACAGATGGTGGGAACAGAGAAAAACAAGATCAGGTAAAATCTGCCTTAAATGCTAGATCAGTTAAAAGTGAGAAAATAATGGGTAAACAGGAATCTGTGGGTGAGAAAATATTAGGTGTGCAAGATGCATCTATAAAACTCCATTTGCCAGACATATTTTTCAGTTATAAGAGAGTGGCATCTTTATTTGACTTATTTTTAACAGCTTTGCTTTAAAGGAGCCGACTTGTACAGAGTCGAGCTAATAAAACCATTTTTGTGGCACAACAGCGTTCCTGTGTGCCCTAACAATACGACAGCGTCCTGAAGGCATCACTCCATCATTCTTTTATTACATCCTCGTGTAACGCTGCATTGATTAGAGTGGCCTCAGCATGACTGTCTTTTTAATTGTGTCTTTTGCCGATCTCGGAGCTGCACAGGCACGGCAGTGAAATCTGCGCCAACCATTTCAGCAGAGCTCCAAGGCAGCCTCCGACACGCAAAGTTCTTTGTTAGAATATACATCAGTTTGTATCACCATAGCGACCTCCTTGGATGCTGAGCAGGGGACCTCATAAATATGTAACCCTGACAGATTTGAGGAATAGTCTTCCTGAGCTGTTTCTCTCAAGCCATTTTGTTAATGTCAACATGAAGGGAAGTTTCTCAAATAGGTGTTGACATTCCACCAGTGGTGTAGATCATTAATAATACCATAATGTTGTAATAAAATACAACAGAATAAGTGGAGAGTTAAATCTGAAGAATGCTTAAATCAGCATGAGTCTGTCCTTTCCAGAAACTACAGCATTATAAAAATAACAACCATCACAAGGAGATACTCAATTTTTTTAGGATCATATGATCCAGTTTGGCCTATAAAAGTCTTAGACTTGTATATAAATTGAAATACATAACTGGATCTACCTTTATTGTAACCAAAAGATGTTTTAAAATTGACTTACTTGCTCCTTATGAGTTTACTAAATACTGGAAGTGTCAACTGATGTTAGGCAGTGACTTAGTCGTGACTTTTCAAGTAAGAGGTGGCTGTTTTTTTGTTTTTTTACATATTATTGTGAAATAATATCCAGTAGCCAAATGAATAATGGCTACCTGTTGTTTTCTTCGATTACAGAAGCATGGGTCATGATTTTGTTCCATATTTCTTATTGTATTAAAAAGCTTTGATTTACTGTTTCTAGCTGTTTAAGATGTAGCGTTAATAGCTATAACCTTAAAAAATAAAAAAAGAGTATTGCTTGTTTTAGCCTTCCTTGGGATAATTCATTATTTACATATGAAAAATTGTATTGGTAAAAAGTTGCCAAAAAACTTTATTATTTCTAGGCTGACTACTAAAATGTTGCCAAAAACACTTTATTATTTGTAGGTTGACTACTAAAATTAAATAACTATTGGTTTAGAGATTCTAGATCCTTACCTGAAGCAAGGGGTGGAAATGCCTGGCATCTCACAATGGCAAAACAGAGCTACTATTTCGGAATAGCCTTTCTGCTATCAGCTGAAGTCTTGCTTTCTCTCGCTCGGTTCCCGCTTGAAGTTTTCCACATTTCTGTGCTTCCCTGACTTCATTTTAAATGTCTGTTTATTGATGGTAAAAATGGCTGACTTTATCTTCCCTCAGCAATACCTTCCATACGGCAGAGTGTTATATATCAGTCATGTTGCACATACTGCTTAAATTCTGTTGCATTGGTATTTGAAACTACAAGCCCAAAACTTCATTCAGAACATCCATGGCAGAAGTGCTACTCCATAGCACATTATCTACTGTATTGTGGACCATAAAATCACAATTTGCACTGTTAATCATGTCGTTATATACTAGAAGAGTTGGTAGTTTGTAAAAGAATGTGGTTGCGGTCAAAGGTTGTGATTTAATATTAAGGATTTGAATGCTAATGCATTCATTAAGGTCTGATCTGTCAGTCACTTTTCTAAAGATTCCAACATGTACCAACATATTTGTTTAAATTTAGTTTGATTCCAGCAGTAAAATATAATATGGTTTTACAGCAAGAGCTAAACATGCTGTATGTCTTTATAGATAGTACCAAAAAATCCAACAGAGAAGATGTTTCTGGATTTTATTATTTAATTTCTCTCTCTAAATCCTGTATGATTTTTGCAAAATTTAAAACCCTTTTGTCAGATTTTGATTCATGGCTGGTTGTTTATCTGTATTACTGAAAAACGTAATAAAGTTCTAAATAATCCAGTTTTTGTCAGTGTAAAAATAGATTATGTTCCTTTAACATGAGACTACAACATACACCATGTCAAACGTCCCTGTCTGTTTCGATCTATATGTTTGAACAGCCTCCAAAAGGGGCACGATAATTACCCTCTCTAAAAGGAAAAAAAACAAAGTTCTTGAGTGATGAATTATGTATCAAAGGACAAACACATCAATAAAGGCTAATGTGCTCTGTTTTTAGACAGGAAAACAGCAGAGGTGCCAGGTGACAGGGGGGAGATTTAGGATCTCTGTAAATGAATTATGACAGCGATTTAGATAGGTGTCAAACGCACATTTACATTCAGCTCACAGCTGAAGGCTAACAGAGGAGCTCTCCTGCAATTTGGGGGAGACACTGATACAGATCATATCTGATACCGGAGGAACAAAGGCCTGAGGCACAGACGGTGACCTTACAGTGGTGGTGCCATTCTCTTCTAGGGCCTCTGTGTATAGGTAGACTTTATGATACGTATTATTTAACATTTTTCTTTATAGATCGTCATTTAAAGTGGGTGGGAATAAATGGTTATCTCTTATAGGTGATAAAATTGATGGAGAGATAAGTTTAATATGAGTCCAAATTGAGTCATGACGCGAAGGGTTGAGAGAACTATGGGATTACTAGTGAAATCTGTAAGCCTGAGAGGTAGGGAGGATGCTAGAAGTGCAGAAACAGAGGACAGAGAAAGGGAATCAAGTTCAAGTTTAACCCACAACAAGTCTGGGCGGTAAAGCAGACACAAGACCTTCTGAATATGGGCTGCCCAAAAATAAAAAATAAAATTGGGTACAGCAAGCCCCCCAACAAATTTAAATCTCTGCAGCAAACTTATCTTCACTCTGGGAAGTTTGCCATCCCATATAAAGGAAGTGATGTGCTGATCCAAAGTTTTGAAAAAGTTTTTAGGCAGAAACAATGGAATAGTTTGAAACAAAAAGAGAAACTTTGGCATGACATTCATTTTAATTATGTTAATTCTCCCAATAAGAGATAAAGGAAGAGACTTCCATCTTTGTAAGTCCTGTTTCAAATTATCAATCAATGGAGAGAATTTTTTTTTGAAAAGAGAGGACAAAGTGCGAGAAATGTGGACTCCCACGTACCTAAAACCAGAAGGGGCAAATTTAAATGGGATAACGGATTGATTAATTGATAACACCAGTGAGTTTAGTGGGTAACTCTTACCTTTCTGCAAATTAACTTTATAGCATGAAAATGAACCAAATTTTTCAGGAGTGACATGATTGGGGGAAGAGAAGTCTTTGGATTAGTCACATATAGCAATAAATCATCGGCATACAAAGGTAATTTCAACTGGATACCGGAACGAGAGAGACCTTAAAGCAATCGATAAAGGTTCGATGGCGATGGCAAATATCAAAGGGGGATAGTGGACAACCCTGTCTTGTACCACGTGACAGGGAAAGATATTTAGAACGGACATGGTTGGTATGAACACTAGGTGAGGGAGACGAATACAACAACTTGACCCAAGATATGAATGTCGCACCAAAGCTGAATCTGCGCAGCACTTCAAATAGGTACCCCCACTCTACGCGATCAAATGCTTTCTCTGCATCCAACAAGATGATCTGGGAAAGAAGAAGAGTGTTTCACAAATGTTGTATTTAAAAGGGTGCGAATGTGAAAGAAAAGGTGACAACCTTTTATGAAGCCATTCTGGTCATGGGAAAATATTTCGGGAAGGACCCTCTCTAAGCGTAACGCCAGAAGCTTTGCTAGAGGTCTATAGGACGCACACGAGGTAGGATCCTTATCCTTCTTCAGAAGGAGAGATATAGATGCTTCCATGAAAGTAGCGGGTAGAGAACCAGAGAGTAAAGATTCATTAAAAACATCCAAGAGCAGAGGAAACAACTTATCCTTGAATTTCTTGAAAAATTTGACGAGAAAGCCATCTAGACCTGGTGCTTTATTAGTTTGCATAGATATAATGGCAACATTGATCTCCTCTAACTCTAAGGCCGAATCGAGTATGTGAGCGGTGGTGTTGTTTACAGAGGGGAAACTATTGAAAAGTTAAAACATCTCTGTGTTATCCGGGAGGGATTCAGATTGGTAGCGTGTGGAGTAAATTTTTTTAAAAACATCATTTATAGATTTTGGATCAGAGCATAATGCACCTACAGAATCCTTAATTTGGGAGATTAATTGAGATAAAATACGTCTTTTTAACTGGTGTGCTAGAGGGTTTTTCACCATGTTCTTAATAATTAGTACGTGTTTGCAATAGTGCTTTCTCCGGCTCAGTAGTAGCAGTAAGATCAAATTCAGTTTGTAACTCGAGACGGCGTTTCAATAATGCGGATGTTGGATTTGTCCTGTTAAGTTTGTCAACCTCAGTTAATTCTTTCATCAACTTTGGCAACTTAAGTTTGTGTGACCTGTTCCGGTATGCTGAGTATGATATAATTTATCCACGTAAGTATGCTTTGAGGGATTCCCAAAGAAGGGAAGATGTAACAGATTCAGTTTTATTAATAGCTATAAAGTCGTCCATTGAAAATTTAATTAAATTATTAAAAGCATTGTCAGATAGTAAAGGTGAGTTAAATCTCCAAGGAGTTTGAAAACGATAATGAGTTGAGAATAATATATTTACAGTCACCGGCGCATGGTCGGAAATAACTATAGGGTGATAATCAGAGGAAACCGCATTACTGAGGAGAGTGGCCTTGGGGTTATAAAATCTCCAAGGGTCAACACGACCGTTATTAGTCATGAAGTCAAGTACTGTTTGGGAGGTCAAGGTTATGACAAGGTGCGAGTGCCTGATCTGTCTGTCGATTATAGAGTTGAAATCTCCACCCATAACTAGACGAAGAGTGTTTAAAGAAGGAAAGGAACTAAATAACTTTTGAATAAAATTTGGGTCATCAATATTAGGAGCATAAATATTTACCATCACAACTGGGGTATTAAATAGGGTGCCACGGACAACCAGATATCTGCCATTTCAATCTGAAATAATTTTACCAGGGATAAATTGGATCCCTGTCCTAATCAACACCGCCATGCCTCTAATTTTGGAGTCAAGCTTTGAGTGAAAAACATCTGTGATCCAAGAAGATTTTAGCTTTGCATGGTCATTATTACCAAGATGTGTTTCCTGTAAGAATACAACATCAGAGCTCAACCGTTTTAAATGAGTTAGTACCCGAGAGCGTTTGACCGGATTATTTAACCCCTTCACGTTCAGACTCAGAAATCTCAAATCTGACCCATCCTGATGAGTAGAATTAGACATGGCAGTTATTTATAAAGTTTGTACACTGTAAGTAAAGAGAAAAGCCAGCTGACTGAAGGGAAAGAACCAAAGGAGGAAAAAAAAAAAGCATTTACCCACCCAACTAAGGCTAGTGAAGTAGCTCCAAATTGAGCTGAATGTGAACAGGCCGTTCCCCCGATAGCACAGCATGGGAAGAAAAAAGAGCCCTCGTGGAGCAGGTGTCCAATAACAGTAACAATAGAGTGCATACAGAACCGTAAGCAAACCGTTAGCTAAAACAAGCGTTTATAAACACTGAACGGTCCATCCTGAACAAAGTGTCCATCAAAGTGTGGTGGCACAATAATTAGTCCGTACAAAGAGGGATAAAAACAATTTCTAGCAAGTAAACTAAATGAAACCCTGAATACAGGTGGATTTTAGAAAGTTAGGTTTTAGAAATTATTCCAACTTGAGAAGCATGGAACAAAGAAATTGTTTGGGAAATCAAAACAGTAAACCAGTTGAAAATTCTCCTCCGTATCACAAAGATGAGTTATCAGGATCGACAGTTAGCTTTATGGAAAGGGAGAAATGAACATACAGTACCATGTCCTCGAATTATTTGGTTAATGAGGAGATAAAGTTTTTAGCTTCATCCGGGGAAGTGAAGATGTGCTGCGCGCCGTTATGGGAGATCCGGAGTCGGGGAGGAAAAAGAAGGCTGTAGCAGATCCCCTCCAATTCCCGCAGCAGCTTACGAACCTCTTTAAATTCTGCGCGGGCTCTCGCAATTTTAGTGGTGTAATCGGGGAAAACCGCAAACCTCATGCCGGACATAGTGATCCACTGCCGCTGCCCGGCCCTCTTCAAGATCTCCACACAGAGTAGTATTGCAGCCTGGCCACAATGGGACGCGGGGTATCCGATCTTTTGGGCGCCAGAGAGCGATGTGCGCGGTCAACTTCAGGTGGTTTGTCCATGTCAAACACCTTCCTCAGCAGCTCAGACACCGCAGAGTTAGTAAGCAAAAACGCCTCCCCCTCCGGAACTCCGATGATCCTAATTTTCTGACGACGAGATCTGGATTCTAGGTCATCGCACTTGGCATCAAATGTGCTCACCTCCTTCGTTAAAAGCTCCACTTTAGCTTGGAGTGCTAACACGTCATCCGAACTTTTGGTCAGCGAACGCTCAACTTCCGACATGGTGGATTTTAGATTGGAGAACTCCGTCTTCAGAGCAGCAAAATCCCGTATAATTTCTGCCTTCATGTTCTGCAACTCAGACTTTATCACTGCCCTCAGCCCTTCCACCACGGCCCGTGCTATCTCGGACTTCAGCGTGGAACTGTCAATCAACTCACCGCGTTGGAGGTGCTCTGCCTAGGCACTCGAAGACGAGGCTGTATTCTGAAAGGCAGGCCGTATTAGCGGCTGCGAGGAGGCAGGGTCTTTGGACGTTTTGAACGAATTTTGGAGCCATATTGACCACCCCCAATCCACTCTATAAAGTTCTTTAAGCACGCAAACACTATAATAAAACAGCAAAAAACTTGTCTAAATTTATCAAAGCATAAAAATAAACTCCACTCCACAGAGAGCTGCAAACGCACGTCTACTCCATACTGCGTCAAACTGGAAGTTCTCCAACCATTTCATTTCTAAAATAATTTATTTTATGTTGAAATCTAAACTTTAACAAAATTGTTGGCCTAAGGACACAAATTTTATAGGCACTCATTTAATGAAATAAATTCCTCTACAATTTTACTTGTTATATTATAACACATGTATAAACCAATATTTATATATGTGTTTTGATATGAAGTTATTATTTTATATATTATTTTAGTTAGTTATTTTAGTACATCAATAAAGAATCGGGGGGACTATTACCCCTCAAATCAGGTGTAGATTCTTACTTTTACCCTAATCAGTACCAGAAACCAGAAATAGTTTATAATGGTGACAAATTTTATCACATAAAACTGTTAACCTGCAAGGGTAGAGCTAAAGATGAACTATGTCAGTAGAACTGGTTGAAGTAGACCCGGTTTGCAGTTGCAACTCAATGAATCCAATTTAAGACTTTTTTTATAACTTTTGTTTTTTGGTTTCCCATTACAACTTAAGAATAGTAAGATGGGAATGTTTCAAGCTTTTTAAACCCTAGGCATTCATTTGAATAATTAATCAGCCCATCACAGGTACTATAGGTTTTACCGGACACAAAGGTAATGTGGTCCTCAGCAGTAGCCAACTACACGTTTGAGGAAAAAACCCACTGTTTAACTGGAGGACTCTTGTTTAACCTTCCTTCTAGGCAAGATCCATTTTCCTTAAGAGTCTTCGAGCAGCAGGGCTGAGTTTTGGTCATCTCCAGAGTAAGCGGTTTGCAGCTAAATCTGCTCCACTGCCTCGCAGCAGATGGGGGGGGGGGCCTGAAGGGGTGGGGAGAGATGTTTCAACAGGGATCACTGAAGTATCACTTTATTATCACAACTATGACTTACTAGGGTCACGGTCAAGGAGAAAAGTGAGCTGGCCTGCCCCCCTCATCAACACTCCCGTTGCTGTTGAGCATCTAATATTCTATTACAATGATGACAATTAACAGCGAAATGATAGCGACCCAGTGACAATGGACAAATTTGTAACAGCCCTTTCAATTGTTCTTGTGTGGTGGAAATCTATATCATTGTCTGAGAAATGTTCTGCAGCAGTGTGCTGCATCCACGCTTGAGTGGTTTTACAAGTGGTGGTTTAACAAGGAGCAGAGGGCAAAATTTAGCTCCCTTTAAGCCTGTGCAATTACACAAGGTGGCAAAAGGGACTCTGTTCTTAAAGTGTCAGCCTACATGGACGGGCAATTTTGCTCTGCTCTGCAAAAGCCTGGAGAGTTATGTTTAATGTGGGACGTGACCTTTATTCTTTTCCAAACTAGAAAAAAAAAATCCTCAACATAATGCATGAGGGGTATTGCAGACATGACAAAAGTGCTCAAAGGGAACACACACATCAAACCTATAAACAATGATGAACTGCAGGGGGAAGATCCTATCCGCGTCTGCTTTTTTATTTGTTATTCTATATTTTGATTTTATTCATTAGCAAACAATTACTTTAACTGTACTTATACTACAACTGCTTCTCATTAAATAGAAAAAAATATGATAAAATACATATTCACTCAATTGTGAAGATGTCCCCGACTAATAAGCAGATTTTTTTTTAGATATCTTTTTCTCTTGTCTTGTAAGTGAGGTTTACAAATAAACTCTATTGAAATCTGAATAGACCATACACATTGGGCCCCTGAAGTAAAAGAATTGCATAAACGTATAATCTCAATTACATAATCAGGCACTAAAAATATTCAAAAAATTCAACATTTAACTTGAGTACGTTTGCTCTGATATTATCTGATATTACAAAAATATATTTTAGCAAAATGTATATAAAGTTTCTAATAGGTCATACAACTTCCAGTTGGACTTCTTGTTTACCAGCATGCGATGCTGGAGCATAATGTCAAAGGACTATTTGCCTGTCTTCATTACATAGGCCCCGAAGAGTAGGACTACAGAAGATAGTTCAATTCAGTATTCTTTTTCACCTCTCTTATTGTATTTTGATTTAAGAGTCAAAGAGTCCTATGAACTCTTCAAGGCTTTCAACTCCTTCCAACATGATCAATCATACTCCATGCTTTAAAGCTGTACACTAGGTAGTTTCATAGTATTTTTAGATTTTTTATGCAAAACTCAACTGGGGGTTCCAGCTAGAATCCTATTTAGGAAATTAAAAGCTTTATCCTTCCCCAAAACAGGGGGCATGTGCATAGCATTTACTGGACATTATTAAGACATAGTGACCCCAAAATGTTTCTCTGTCCTTCTGGGTTCTGACAGTGTGGTTTACAAACCCTTGTTTACATTTTAACTGCTTGTAGGAGAAAAAAAAAAAAGGATCTTTAACACTCCATCAGCATAAAAACCTAAAATTTTACAGTACCATTGTATAAATTAATAGAATATTATTCAAAAATGTTTTTATTTCAGTAACCCACTTGACGAAGTGAAACACATTGTATAGATGAATTACACCCTGACTGATATGTTTAAGCCTTTATTTCTGGTAATTATGATTTTCCACTAACTAGATAAACATGACTTTTCAAATTAAAACTTAGCATCAGACAATTTTGGCCATGCAATGTCTTGACAATTAAACTTTACACAAAACGCTAACAGAACTAAAGCTATTACAGTCTTATATTAAATACAAATTTAATGTCTGAGTAAGTTCCTGCCAGTGTGATTAAATTGATTAAACACTACTGATGTTGCAGTCCTGAAGATTGGTCAAAAGTGGTTTAGTAAACCTCAAGTATTTGCAGAGGTTAAAGACCACAGCCAAATTTAGGTTAAACTTTACATAAAACACTCCAAAAATATCTTACATATCCATAAATCTCATATTGGAAACCGTACTAGTACAGAAAGTCTGTAAACGGTGAAGCACGAACAGGTGGAGGTCCATCCTATTGTATACTTGCATTTGTAATTGGGGTTGTTCAGCAACCAGTGTCGTGTTTTACCATTTGAAAAAAAGCAAGAGTAGGTAAGTTGGAGTAAGGTTAATCTTTCACCACATGTGTTGTGGAAAGTAGGGCCATATTGCCAGTATTCCGAAGTTTCTTAATTTAGGCTATCCAGGCTATCCAGCCCATTTTTCGAGGAAGTCATGTGGTTCAGATGTGTTGGCTGCAGGTTTAGTTAAAGAGCTGCTCGGCATTTCACCCGCACACTGTCTTTGAGCTGCCTTCTCCTTTTTAGTGGTCATGGACTGTTCCAGTGCGTATACCACAGCGAAATAGACTTTTGCTCTTTTCTTCATTGCCACAAAAGGCCAGGCACTTCGCTGGAGTTCCCATTCCCCTTTTACATAGTGATAAGACAGCCATTATCCTTTGAACCTTTCTTTCCACCACACCAGGAATAAAGGAAGAGTGAAAGAGGAGGAGGAGGAGGACAGAGAAAGATTTCTTCCCTGAGGTGAGCCTGGCCTCACCTCTGTGTGGCGGGCTTTTTTGTGAGCAGTGAAGAGGTCCTTAACCTTCTATCAGATGGAGGCACACAGTTGTGTTCTGCTTGAATAACTACATTGAAAAGCCCTCGAGCACGGGAGATAGTTCTATAGACTCTGCAAGTGGCATAGAGAGGGAGAGAGATGGGCAGACTGACCGAAGAAGAGAAAAAGAGAAAGTGGTGGAGGGGGCGCTGCTGCATGACCTGTTGGAGTGTGACCCTCACATGATGTGCACATTTTTTGTTAAAGTGCTCATCAGTGCTTCACTGTGAATCTTTTCTTTGTTGGCAGGTCTCCATGACAGGTCTCCAGTAATGTCACAACAGAGCTCACATTTATATAATACACTTCCTTACACGGACCTCGTTTTACAGACCAACCTCTCGTCTTGCTCCCAGTCCATAAAAAATGTACAGTAGATGCAGCAGTAACAATATTAGAGCGTGTATATTTGAGTGTCATGTTGAAGGGCTCAAAGTTGGTGATGGTGGATAATACAGCCGGCTACCTTTATAACAGTCTCGACTAATAACTTTGATAGCAGCAGAGAGACCACTCTGACCTCATAAAATAAATGCCACTATGCAGAGTCATCCTGCTGGGGGATGTTCTTGCTATTATATAGGAAAACTCTCTAAACTTAAACTTCCAGCACAGTCAAGAACCTTACAAGTCCAACTATTTCTTATAGCCCTATATGTCAACTAGAGTTTATAAATCCAGGCATAGATGGATAAAGACTTTTGACACAGCGAAATGCTGTGAAACTATGGAAATGTTTTTACTTATGTTGTATCTGTTAAATATAAATGCATGTGCAATTGATTCCTTACATTGATGCATGTCTGGCCAAATTGCACACTTGCATTTGACTTATAACTTGCAAAAGTTATAAGTCATCATTTTAAACATCATTTTAAAATACATCATTTTAAACATTTTCCAATGTACATTTTATATAACTCAAGTAAAAAAAAAACAGACAAATGTGTTGGAGGGACAAAAATAACCCGGATACTTAAAAGTGAAAAACATTCAATGGCCCTCAGTTGTATAAAACCCACTTAACCAATAGTAAAACGAAGGTGTTATAGTAGCTGCTATAAGTAAAGGCAAGGCTTTTACAAATGTTACTAGGGGGACAAACAATCTACATCACTATAAAATATCTACCATTGCACATTTGAGGTGGTAATATAAGAAAATGTGAAGCAACAATGAAATCACTTAAATTGGGTCTTTCTCTGTAAAACTTGAAAAAAATATGGGGAAAACAGAAACTCTTACAATATTTTAGTTAGTACTGGTTTATTTTACCAGTCACTTACAAGGTCACATATATTCCTAGCATACCTAAGATAAAAGGTAGGGTTGAACGACAGAAGAAAACATCCAGACCTTAGTGAAAACCAGCCAACATCTTGTGTTATGGTCTGATAAAAGCAAAGTTGATTTTTTGGCTCAGAAACTGCCTTGTATATCTTTACACCCGTTAAGAGAGTACAAGACACCTACAAAAAATAAATTTTCAGCTTCTCAATGCTCTTAAGTTACCTCTCTGCAGTTTAAATAAAAGTTCAGATCAATCATGTGTTCTTAATAGCAGTCGTTATTGGCCTGAAACCTTCGGGCGTGTGCCAGAAATCTAAAGATTCTGAGTCTGTGGTTATTCTCAAAAATTCTCGAAAGAGGAGATTATGCTGCAATTAAATATAGATGACTCAACAAAATGTTTATTTTAAAGGTGTGAACACATATCTAATAAGAAGTGATCCACCTTTGTTTTTCAAGTTTCCTATTAACACATATTTTCAATTGGATTATACATGATAGACACATAAAGCAATGTTAATTTAAATCTTAACAATTAATATTTTTAATATAAAAAATACTACCTGATGTTTTAATACAGATTTATAGATTATTTTAGTTCCACAATAACCAGAATGACAAAATGCAGCTTACTCTGTTCAATGTCTAAAATCCATGGCAGATAATTCATGCGCTTCTGACACTGATTTTAAATCGCTGTCGGTCATAAATATTTCGAAGATTAATGTTGAAACCCCAATTTACTACCATGTATTGGGGTGGAATTTGATGTCAGTGGCAACGAAAACTTAGCAGATTCAAAAGTCTGCTCTAAGAGAGTGGAACTTGCGATATAATACAGAACTAAACAAAATCAGGGTATGAGTGATTGTCTGCATTTCTATTGGCATGCCGACATTTCTAAGTGTTGCACAATAAACGAAAAGTACGAGCGAGAATATTCTTTATATTAATTCCGGCTGTCTAGTTAAAGGCCTCTCTGTGTAAGAATGTCTTGGAATAGTGGAGTTCATGTTGCGCAGGGGCGAATGGAAAGAGTTACATAACATTTCTAACTTGTAGTAATTCATCATTGGTGCTTCCAAGTTATTTTTAGACTTTTGTGAATCAAAAAGGAAATATTTAAGGCTATATATCAAAATCGTAAAAAAAAAACACGAAGGTATACCCGACTTTATTCTAAAAGCTTTTTGAACAGTTTGGAATATAGTCAAAATGTTATAAAGCAAGAACAGATGTTATTTGAATCCATATATCACATTTCAGTTCAATGCCTTTATTTTAAAACATTGTCTGGCATATTATTCTCTTAAATCATACTACAAGTTAAACACCAAGTTGGGACACTGCAAAAATGCAATAAGAAGGGAAGAGTGGATCTGCCTGTAGATTTTAATTGACAGCAGTAGTGTTTTATAAGGAGTCCTCCATTTCTTCGTGTCTTAAGGAAAAACCCAGTTGCTTTTCTTGCCATTTTGTCTGCATGTGTACTGATGCATAAAGTATAACCTCCGTTGGCTGTTCCAGCATCACTGGCATTAGGTGACAGAAGTCAAATAGTATAAATTTCTGTCTTCCCATGTAAGTGATCACAAACCGCCGGCCACGCTTGTCAAATGAAACGTTTACCATAGTTGGTAAACATGCCATTCCATCTTAGTTCTGCAGTGCAGCTTTCAAACTGTCAAATGTAAGAGACGTTATAAAAAAAACAAAAAAAAACCCTGTTTCTGGTTTTATGAGCAGAAATCCACAGAGACAGGGGAGAAAAAGTGGATTGAACAAAAGTTCTCTCACCTTTTTAATTGGACAACAGTGTGTGATCGTGGTGGTAACATACCAATAGAGCTTTTGTAGTGCAGATAAACAAACACATGGTTTCTATGTGTTCTTTGGCCAATAAAGTCATAACCCTTAGTACTACAAATTTCAGTTATCCCGCTTGCCTTTGCCTTTAATGTGACTTTCATTTGATTGTCTGGTATTAGATGGAAGTTACAACGTGTGACAGTATAAATGCTTGTTTATAAAAATGCTTACTGTGGGCCGATAGTGCTTTGGCCATCCAACTACATAGTCCTCTTAAAGCACACTTTTCACACACGGAGACTTCAATGTTTTCACCACATTGTTGTTTGCTTCTGTCGGTTTTCTCTGCAAAGGAAACAATTCAGCGGGGGGGGGGGGAACAAAAAACTTTGCTAGTGATTGTAGAGGATTCCTCTTAGGCTCATGGGGAATTTATACCAGACTCTTTTTCTTTATTTTCACACACTCTGCTGTTCTATATTTTGGGACTTCATGTAGACAACCGTAGTAATTCCCCCTTTACCACAAACTGTACTTTATATCTAGGGTCCTTTTTATCTTTTCAGGTGATCCGGCTCACTGTTTTATAACGCATAAGGAGGTTAAACATGACCCCTACCTCACATGAAGCTACACATTGCTAGTTTGCTTAAAGACTGCTAGACTTTTACTCCACTTAAAAAGAAACATTTGGATGTTAAAAAGCATTTATGGTCCATATATTAATGTGAAAAATGCCCCTTTTTTCTAAAATTTAATGGTTGTTTTCCTTTAAAATTCCCAGATCAATGATAATGAAATAACTAACTAGTAAGTCCTTGGGCAATAATCCAGAAGAGAACAAAAGAAAAACCAAGGAATGATAAAGGAATCCTCAGTATATACCAGCCCTGCTGGCTGGGATCGCCAAAGGACATGGTTGTCCTTTTTTTGTGTTAGTTGTTGGCGCAAAGAGAAAAACAAACTTCTATATTCACTGCATTTGGTTTCTGCAAGCCAGTAATATTCTCAACAACACAAAACAAACTCATCAAAAGACACCTGGAGAACAGATCTGGCAAGAATCCCTGCAAATTGCTCATCTCTATTCGTTTTTTTTTTTTTCATAACAAGAATGAGCACCTCATAATTAGGTGAACTGTGTATATAGGTTATTGAAGGTCCCCGTCCATTTTTTTGCCGCCAAATTGGAATTTTTTTTTAGGGAGGTGCAAATGAAGTGCCTCGGAGCCGCATGTGGCCTGTGAGCCGTGCAGCAAGTAACTGGGCTCCACAAGCCGTGCCAGCGCCTTCTGTGCCAAATGTGTGGCAAGAGGGTGGCACGAGCAGTGTGCCAGCGCTAGTCTGCCTGGCTGCCAGGCACTCCTCTTTATCCAATCAGACAGTTCGGCTTGAGCGAGACCCCTATTCTTGTCTGTTTCCATCTCTTCCCGAAACCTCGCAGCCCTCCCTATTAAAAACTGTGACGTACGTTCGCTTGTGCGCAGCATTGAGCCTCCTCTGTGCACAGGGACACTCACCACCAGACCATAACCAGGGACCGGGAAGCGCACGGCGTTTCCCTCTTTGTTTCAATCCCCCGATGTTCTCCACTCTTCTCTTCTCCCCAAGACGAAATCACAGGCTAAATGAGAATGCCTCGCTCTGTACTTTAAGCTTTTCATCAGAGTTACAGAAAGATGAGTTTGTCAGGGATGTCTTAAGAAAAAAAAAAATGCTGTCTCTCGGTGTGTGGCTTTATTGGACATGATGAAGGATGATATTATTGTGGATGCTGCTTCTGCTGCGGCGCAGAGATGAGGAAGGGTCCCATTTGTCTCTCTCCCGCTTAGTGTAATGTGTCTATCCGTCACTCTTCTCTCAGAGACTGGACGTTGGCGTTCGTCAAAAAAAAAAATAAGAAAGCACAATGTCAACACTTTTTTATTTATCTTTAACCGCTGGCCATTATTGTTAATTTTCTCCCCTGTCGCCACTCTAATCCTGACGAAGAGTAACACCACAGAGATTGAATAATTTCCTGTAATGTCTAAAATTACGGCGTACAAACGAGGGGGGGTAACCTGACGATAATCCTGTGATCAACGAATGATTGCGTGGGAGAGAGGTGCTTAGAAAGAAATAAGTGTGAAGCAGCAAGGGTATATATTCTAAGAGTAATTACAGCAAGTAGATGAGATGAGATTGAATAGGGAGGAGGTGATGTGAGGTACTCTGTGCGAAGATTAAGCTAATGCCAACTCTGCTCCTGTGTCTTCCAGGTTGACGACGCCATGCTTATGTTTGATAAGACTACTAACAGACATAGAGGTGAGTGCAAAGCGTCTTCTTCATCGGTGCCGTTTTCCCAAAAATAAGTGAGAAAACAGTCATTTTGTGTGCTTTCCCCATGAGATAACACAGAACAGTTCCATTTCACATGATATTAGGTGTACCATCTGTTCAACAATGGGAGCGTGTCAAAGTAATCAATAAGCTGGTACGGTGTTTAGAATGGTGGAGCTTTAGGCGCCACCCGCGAGCGCGTGTCTGTGTATGTGATGATGCCGGTGTGAGTGTTTCAGAGAGGTGCTTAAAGGGTGTAAAGATGGCAAGATGGTGGGTGCTGTGCACTCAGATAACGGCATCAGATAAAACCTAGGAGAAGCACTGACTTTATCACTCCATCTCATCAGCTCCTTATCTGAGATGAGGGGGACATTTGTCTCTCATGCAGAGGACTTTCCAAAGGCAGGTTTCCTCTCTCTGCGCCACAACGCAGTTATATTGTGATGTGTTTTAGGTCCGGTTTAAATAAGTCATGGCAGGATTGGTAGTGTAAAGCCCTATTCTGTAGGTACGGTAAAAGCTGAGGTGGGGCTTTGCCTACTTTACTGACACTCCAAAACCCTTTTTGTACAAATCGAAGACTCCTACCAGCGTCATGGCCGTCCAGTCAGATCAGGCCTCAGAAATTCAAGCTTGAAGCGTCATTGCATGCATTATTTTACCCATCACAAGTCTTTTTATCCACGAGATGTCTTAAATATTTTTCCTGCACATGTTTAGCCTCCATGCTGAACGTTCCTCAACAAACTTTCCAAATGAAAACACATACTGCTCACCAAGATTGAATCAGGGTTACCTCTTCTTTTCGATGGTCCTTTAACCTCTGCAGCATTACTTGTTTTTTTTGTGTAGTTTTTCACTTCCTGCACTTCCCTCTTTTCCTTAGCTTCAGACAGCTAGCTGGTGATTTAAAAATAGATACACATTCTTGTTTTGTGAAAGTTCACTTCTGTGATATAAACAAAGTCCCGTGATCAAGTATTTTTGTCTGACTGAAAGATAAACAGGTTAGCGTTTAATACATTTTTTATGACCGAAGGATTTGGTCATTGAGTGATGCAAGGAAACAAAATGGGATAAAAAAACTGTCTAAACCTCCACCGTAAATTTACAACAGCAATATATAATCCATTTTCTGAGTTTATATGCTTAATCAGAGCTGATTGTTCCAAGGGTGTCAATGTGATTGTTATTTTCCCTAATAGCATTTTTTCTAAATGTATTAAAACTACCACCTCCATCTCTTATAACGACAATCACTAGACTAAGCTAGTTAAACTTCGGACGAACAATGAGATGCAAATTGATTTCATAAACAGATATGACTAACTCACCAAAACATGCATGGGAAGTCACACGGCCATTAATGTTATTGAAAGACAAACAAGAACCACCACAAGTGGTAAATCTCTGCCTACCCACCACACGCATACTTTTGGTTTTTAATTTTCCCCACACAAAATGACAGACCTTAAAGTTGGACTCCACTTTGGGTCAAGAACATGCAAGTCCGATGTCTTGAGTTCGTCTTTAGAATTCAACAAGCATATGAATTTTAAAATGTAAGAAACAAAAACGAGACATAAAAAATAATTGAAACCAATTTGTCGGCTAATGAATCGGATGATGTCGCTGACTGTGTTGTTGTGCCACTCAACCAAACCCTCCCTGTTTTTATCTTTCGGGCCAAAAGCTGGAACTCTTGGAAATCACTACTCTAAATGAAGATCATTTGATAGCTAAAAATATTTTAAGTTAAAGTCCATTTTATTGTTCCCTCCTGGCCGTGACGGTTCACTAAAGGGGTAAAGTAACTTTTTTTCGGGGGGAAGACAGTCAAAAACTGTTTACGTGGGTGCGCGTTAGTAGTCAGCAGGCACTCACAGGTATTCAGCGAGAAAAAGGGGCAGACACTCATCTCTTTGTCACACCGGTAAGCCCGCTTGTAGGCAGAGCCGCCATCACGCCATTTCTTTGTACTGGGCTGAGTACTGCTCCGCCATAGAGGTGCAAATATTTTTTTTAATACATTTTTTACTACATTTTGACTTCAGATTGAAAAGTTTCCATTATTCTTTTTCAGCTGTTTCTGCATTAGCGGATGTGAGGCTCTCTCTGTGAGTGAGTGCGTGCTGTGCACATAGACTCTTTGAGTCTGGTAAACAGTTCCTAAGTGTGAAACATGTGAACTTTAGTGGAAGTGATCTATGGCTTTGAGGGGATTTTGATCTGTAGTGACAGAACCCAGTGTGAGGTCTGCTGTGAGACGAAGGCTTTTCTCGCAGTCTCTCTTATTTCTCACTCTTTTGCTCTCCTGTCTGCTGCACCGGCAGCCGCTCTCTGAGAGGCTCCAGGCACCACAATCGGAGTGTGTGTGTGTGTATGTATCTGTGTGTATTTGTGTGTGTGTGTGAAAGGCGTTTGCCTTTGGACAGCTAAATGCCCTTCAAATGAAGTCAGTGATGGAGAAAGATCCTCCTTGGCAATTTCTTTTCTAATGACATAGTTATATTGAGTGTGACGCGGCGTCGGGAGGCAGGTGCAGTTCCACCATCAGGTACTGGTTTGTCCACCTTGGAGATGCGAAACAGGAGATGCTTGCTGCTTTTTCATCTCCAGACCACAGCAGGTCTTGCAAATGAATAGCATATAATATTAAAGACCAATAAGAGAATCTCAATAATTCATCCCAACCATTGGTGCGACTGTGTAATATTAATGGCTGAGTTGTCCTGTGACCACAATGGAAACAACATTGAATATGATATGAGCGAAACTAGTCCCCGGGCTCACTCTACCACATAATTCAGAGCAAGTGATGGGCATCTGGCAGCTTGAACTTCAAATCAATTTCTGACCTGTTTCATTTCATCTTACTGATTGAATCATTAAAAAATAATTCCTTTTTTTTCATTTGCAGCTCTGAAATTGCTAAAAAAAAACAACAACATTTATTCAGAAAATCAAACATTACCTTACATAAAGGTGTAGCTGTTATTGTAATTGCAAACCCATAAAAATAATAGTTCCTATACAGCAAAGTGTGCTTTGAAAGCAGCTTCATGTGGAGCACATTTATAATGGTTAAAAAATAACAACATTCCTTTACACCTGGAGCTAGATTCAGACGCTGCACTTTATAGCGATGACGTGCAACATACGCTTGAAACGGCTTTAGCTATTTTTTAACAGTGACTTAAACACGTAAATAGCCAGAGTGAAGGATTTTGGTAGTTTTTAGGGCAGAATTACAAAAAAGAAGGAGATACTTCTAAGGTCAAAGTGGTTTTAACCTGTCCACACTTCACCAGCCTAATATTTTCTTAAGGCAAGAAATCATCATAAATTCTGGAGTTGGAGCACAAAGTAGGTATTATTTTTTTAAATATATTTTACAAATACGAATTGTTCACTCATTTATATCCTGTCCCCTTCACTCAATGTCCCTAAATAAATTTAACGCATTTAGAAAAACATCAAGAGGGAAAAGAGTCAGGATAGTGATAGGAATAATACCAAGTGAGACACAAACATGTGAAACAAATGTTTTCTAACCAAAAGCACCAAAACTTTTGATTCCAGATGCAAAACAATGTCTTGAAGAATGCCATTAAGGTCATACAGCCAAGATGTTAATAATAAAACATGGTGGTGGACGCATGATGCCGATGAGGATATTATTCCCGTTTTGTATATTTCCATCGTAGTGATATATTTATTAAAAAAAATAAGCTGTATAAATTTTTTATTTTTATTTTTTTGCCTTGTGTATTTAGATTTTTTCCCATTATCTTTGTTGTCCTGGGTGTGCATGATATTTTGTTCCGAGGAGTTGCTTTTGTATGAACCACATGATCAACGCTTGATTACTGGCATGTTTTCTTAGGTGGTGTGGTGATTTAGAGGACAGAGGACAAACGTCACACTCCGCTAGTAACAGCATTGTCCTTCAGACAGTCCAACCCCCCCTGAGCCTGGCGAAGCGGTATCAAAAGGAGACCTGATCTACCTTTCTCGTTTCCTCCACACCTTTGTGACTGTTCTCTATCTCTCCCAGTCATTCACTCTTACTCGTTTTTCCTTTTCTTTTGCGCAGTTGCACTATTTCTGTCTCCCCGTCCAGCTTGCCTGCCTGTCTGCCTGTCTTTGCCATCTTTCTCTTTCTCTTTTCGTTTTTCCCCCTCCCTATGCTAGAGGAAACTCACTGTAAGCAAAGCTCTACACACAAAGACTGCACACCATCTTCTTGGCATTTAAAGGATGAGAATACAGCCAATTGTGTTGGAAATTGAACTCTCTAAAGCCTGCCTTCCCACCGCAGCAGTTCATTGTGGGTGAGTTCAGTGTCTTTGGTGAGCGGCTTGAGCTGTCCAGAGGTTGATGCCAGAGGGCATCCATTGTTCCGTGTTCCCCTGCAGTTTCTCCTCGCCACTCCGCCTTCCTTCAACCTTCCCCTTCTTCCCCTGACATTCGTCTTGGGAAAGAAAAAGAGAAAAACCAGAAATGCATGCATTTGTCAGGGTTATTTTTGCGCGAGATATGTTTAACCCGTCTTGTAACTGGACGGCGCATACTCCAGCAAAAAAAAAAAAAAAAGAAAGAAAACCCTTAGCCTGGGACAAGGCCACGAGCACATGTCGCCGTCTGCACATACTTGTCATGTTTCCCAGCAGCCAAACCCATGCCCCCTGGATGACAGGACGGACTTATCAGGGTGGGAAATGAAAACTTTTTTGGTAAAGCCCTGAGTCAAAATTGTTCTGTCATGTTTTTTTTTTGTTTTTTTTTGTTTTTTTCTACCCCCTCTGTTCCGCTGAGTGACACATAAGCTATGATCTAACATGTGATTTTTACTGTCAAACCCAATTGGTAGTGCCAACATGACTGTTTTGGCGAGATGAAAATAAAAGATGGCATCTCCTGCGTGAGGGCCATAGAATGCTTTGATGAAAGAGTGGCAGCTATCATTATCCTCCGCAGCATCGCAGTTTAATTTGTGAGAGATGGGCTACAGAAGATGATGGATGAATCTCACTGCTCATACATGTCTTTTATGCTCTGCTCAACCACACAATAATTAACCCTTCTCTCCTCGTTGCATTATCGCTCTCCTTATCGGCACATCTTGCATTAGAACATGCATATAATCTATCCGAGACCTATTTAAAAAGGCCTGACATATAGCACACATGTAGACTTTCTCCCTTCACGTCGTCACAGGTGCTATACAGATCCCCAAAAGATGTAAGTATATACAAAGCAAATTAGTGCAAAGCAATCTGAATGCTAAATTACACTCATTACGCAGTTATAAGTTGCTGATTAATTAGGTCAAAAGTTGCACCTCACAGTGAGTTTGATTCCCACTCTGCTAAATATGCACAGGGTAACAACCTGCAATTTTCATCAAGTGTCAAACTTTTTAAGCCCTAAACATTTCATGTAGCATCTATACCCACTTTTGGTGACGCACCCTCATTGTTCATGTGTTGTCCCGTCACCTTTTTTTTTTCTTCTTTTTTTTTTTATTACACCAATAAGAAAGTTGATGAAATCCAAGTGTAACTTTCTTTCATATTTCTTTACAGTACTTTGTAACCAGACAGCCGCCATTAGTGTGGCATTACAATGACTGTGTGACTGATTGTGAGCCAAATTCCTGCTTTCTTAGAATGATGCAAGTAATAGTAATGTGCAACAGTGTTGGGGACCAGAATAAAGGAATGCTGGCTGGATTGTCCCAGTCACAAGGCTGCTTTGTGCGAGAAAGCCAGCGAGCGGAGGCGCCGCGTTAGAAGCCGTGTTCCTGGAGAAGAAGGGGCTTCTTGCGTTTTTTATGTGTGCACGAGGAAAGGGCCAAGGCTCTGCAAATTTGTGTAGTCATTTTTTTTCTTCTTCTCTTCTTTCTTCTTTTTCTATGGCTTAAAGGGCTGGTTTTCTTCTTGGCAGACGAACAGAAGACTGCATTGTGTGCGTCTGTAATCTCTTTACCTGGATTGGCAGCAAAACTAGCAAGTAGAGCTCCCAGTGTGGAATTGGCACTCAGGAGTCAATGTCACACTGAGCAGGCTGCATCGCAGGCAGCCCAAGACGGGTTGCGTTTTTGACAGATTGTGTGTACGGAGGACGGCGAGCAGCGCTTTGCAAAAGTATTTATGTGCTGTGAACCTTTCAGATTCTGTCATGATACTACCAAAAATGTATGTGTTTTTATTGAGGTTTTGTTTGACAGACCAACACAGAGTACTGCATTAGATTTTACTTGCTCAAATCATGTGGTCATATTTTTTTTTACAAATTGAATTCCAATGAACCCACCTTAGAAAGAGTATATTAACTGGAGAAGCAGCCAAGAGACCTAGCATAACTTTGCAAGAACTGCACGACTAAGGTGGAAAAGTATGCAAAATGTCATGCAGTCCACTGGATGATTACAGAAGACTGTAATAACTAGTCAACTACTCTGAGAGTGCACAGAGAATCAAATGTATATTTAATGTCTTCTTGTGTTTTAACCTTTCAGTTTCCAACAGATATTTTGGACTCTCGGAGTAGTTGGGGGACCAGAACGGTCCTGGAGGCAATGCAGCTTTGCAAAATCTAATGTCACTCAGGAAATCTCCATCCATTGGAAAAAAAAAAAACTTCAGGAGAAGTGTAACTGCAAATCTGTCAAGGAGTGTAAATCTGACCAGAATAAAAAAGAGGAAACTGATAACAAATCCTATTTTGTCTAACAAAGATGACACACATTACAGTATTGCCTCCAGATTTTGGTCGCCTCCTATTTAAATGTTACTTTACTCAAATTGTTAATTTTTGATCGATCAACTAAGAATGTTTTTCCATCTTTTTGGCACAAAACTAATTCCATAGTAAATGTTTATATCAAAGCATGTCCATGTATTAGAATAGACTGGTCGAAGTTTAATCTAACGAAGTCTATAATCAAACTTAAAATATAGAGCCACACTTAAAAATAGTTATACTTAATCCAATCTGACACTCCTGGCATTTGAGATGCTCACATCCCCATATCGGCAAACTTGTTTTGAAGTAAAACAGGGTTTCTTTTTTTCATTTTTCTTTTGTAGCATTTCTAGATGGTTTGTTCAGACAGTCGGCTGGACTATTTAAAATTGAAAACTCACAAGGACCACAACTATTAACATATATTAAATAAGTAGGATTAATAGTTTTGATGATGCCTGAAAATAAAGCGAGACTAAAATCTTTTCTAACACTACCAAAATCCACTCCACACCTTCAAACAAAAAATTTAATTCAAAGTTTTTATTTCACTCACAATTATGCACTACTCTGTGTTGGACTGTTCCACAAAGCCTCACTTGGGGTTGAAAGGTGACAAAAAGTCGGACAATGTATCATGGGTGTATATATGTTTGTTTTTAACCTCAAACCAAACATTTTTATAGCCCATTTCCAAAGGATGCAGCAGCGTGTTGAGCACAGTCTTATTTTTTACACAGTACATGTTTTAAAACAATGGGAAGCCCTCAGCCTTAGGACACAGATGCTCCTAAAGTGGCAAAAGCTCAGATAGTATAAAGTGTCACAATCCACCAACAAGCTGACAGAAATTTGCCCCCTTTGGCCGGACTTGGTGGAGGTAGAGAAAAAAATAATTGGCCTCATTATCTTTCATCTCTTTGGCACATTACTCTAATTATTTTCTACAAGGCTGCCACTTTGAGATCTGTAACCTGGGAAGCAAAACCTGCACCTCTACAGGTTCAGTGTATGTCGGTGGGGAGAAGCGATGGTATTTGACGTCACCACAGTGCCTCATCAGCCACCGGTGCTAGGGATTGAACATGGCCAACTGAGCAGAGGATGTCTGTCTGCAAAGTGATTGCCGGCTCATTGACTGAGTAAGAGAGGGTGGGGGGGAGAATTGGAGGGGGGGGTTGTACAGTTTTAAAGAAAAGAAAGCGAAGAAAGAGAACAGGAAGGGAAAAGAAAAAGCAGAATGAAGGCACGGTGATGGCAAAGAAAAGAAGTAAATAACGAAAAAAAAGAGAGTGGCTCAGTGGGAAGCTTCCCCCTGCTGGCTCCTCTGGCTGGAACCTGCTGCCGATGGCTTCAAAAGAGCGCCATGCAGTCTAGGCCTCTGCTTCTAGCAATTAGAGATCACTCCAGCGGATACCTCCTGGCCAGCTAGCAAATCCCTCAAAAATACCCTCTGATTACTACTGTAGGACACAGGCTGTTTACCAAATGGATCTAGCACTGCTGAGAGTGAAGTTTGAAAATTCCTCCCTTTATTAAGGCGGGGAGAAGGGAGAGGGGTCGTCTCTGTTTTAAAGACCATCCTTACAGACAACAGTTGTTTAACATATTAGCCGATGAGAAATAAAACTGAAAGATTGGTAATTTACTTTCTGTAGCCAGCATTTCTCTCTGCAGCAATGAAAGCAATAAAGGTATAGTTAAGACATTTTAGAGACGGGTCTTGTAAACTTCTCAGCGAAGGTTTGCTAGATGTCATATCACAGAGTTTTTTGAAAAGCAATGGAATAGTAAAATTACTATCTAACTGTGAAATCAAAAGTAACAGCTAATCTGCTCTTGACAACACTGTTCAAAAGCTGAAATGTAGTTTGTTTGATTTTTTTTTTTTTAGTAGGCAGTCACCACCAGAGCTTTTGGTGTTTGCTACCTTCATTTCTCATTTGTTTGGTAGTCGATGGAATGTAATGATCAAAGCCACAGGTTCAGCGTTGTTTGATTATAGGCAAATGTTACAACAAGTAGGCATGCTTTAACACAGCAAAGCTTAAAAATACAACAGGTCCACAAGCATTTTACTGTTGCAACAGAGAAAATAATAAAATATGTTTAGCCAAATTATCAGTTTACTTCAGAAATACAGCCCAAAGCTCACCTAACAGGCTGTTAAAATAATCAGCATGAATTGATGTGTGTTTGGTGTAATAAATTTGTTATCCTAAAAAATTGGGAACAAAAGTGAAAAGTTGCAAAGTAATTAAGTGGTAAGTTACTCACCGCCCTGCATCTGACTACCGATTATCCTCGTGTGCCAATGTCTATATAGCATTTTTCTGCTTCACTTATGGAAACTATTACAGCTAATGATCAAAATATCCCAAATTACCATCATTCCTTTTTTTTCTGCTGGCTGAAAGCCCCCACTTGGTGTGCCCTCTTGTGTAAATGATGTTGATTTGATAGAAATTGTAGTGTTTCACACCTCCTCTGTGCCACTACTTGTGAATGACAGAGCAAAGCAATCAACAGCCACGTCTGATTTAACTCATCGACGCCGCACTCACATCCAAGCGGAATCGGATATCGCTGCACTTCCCTTTGCATCGCTGCAGCCTCAAGACACACTCCTTATTGTATTCTCTCACCTTGACAGACCTGATATTAGCGATTAGTGTGAATGTCATTTAAATGGCAGAGGTAATCATATGCTCTGGGTGTACATCCACCGGAGGGGCCCCTCACCTTGCTCTAATCTCAGTGACGAAATGATGTGTTTAGCTGCTCTTAATAACTGCTTTAGATCATCGGCTCCCAGGCGGGGCAGAATTTGTGGCCAAACCGTCGTCCCTCGCCGGGAGGTGGGAGGCGCACCGAGAAGTAAAGGGGAAGGGGTTCTGCCCTATGGCCTCAATTCCTCCCCCTTTGGCTCTTTGCTTTGGATCCACATCCTAAGATCGCCGGGCTGAGGGCTCACCTCACAATCAACACCAGCATTAAATTAGCTGGGATTCTGTCGTCTGCAATGAGACACACTTGACAGGCTGGTGATTAAAGGGTAGAGAATCCTCCTCTTGTCACCTGTCTGTTTTCTCTTGCTCATAGCTGACATCTACCCCTCAATCAATGTCCCTGTACTCAGATGCGTTTGTGTAGAGTGCAGGATGTGTGTGTGTGTGTGTGTGTGTGTGTGTGTGTGTGTGTGTGTGTGTGTGTGTGTGTGTGTGTGTGTGTGTG
>JAVLVB010000078.1:2295963-2318838 GCA_032876305.1 Orestias chungarensis | reverse complement strand
GCGCGCGCATGACTGCTTGTAAAAAATGTAGCAAAAAAGAAGAATTTATTCTGCCGTCATGAACAATGAAGCATCTGTAATAACCAACAGCTCAGATGTAGCACGTGGCGTCTGTCCCCATATTTACCAGCAGCTTTCATGCTGCTTCACATATTTGCGAGAAGCAGGAATTTGACATGTCTGAAAACGACGTACTCGTGTGCTCAAACCATTATCTGACCATTAGATCTGACAGACAATGAAGATGTGGTTTAATACGGCCTCCTCTTATACATAATAAGCGGCGAGAAATGTTTTTATTCCTTTGCACCTCGCTGAAAGCTGAGGCGCTGACCTGGGAGTTTGTGTGTGCATGCGAGTGACTGAGTGTGTGAGCACACCGTCACCCTGTAATAAGGGTTGCCTAGCCAAGCGTATGTGTCAGGGTGGAGATGCCTGGCTCATTAGGCACTATGGCAGGATAATGTATGAACAGCACTCATGAATGTTCACATAAGTATAGAGAAGGTGCAAAAGAAAGGGGGGGTATAGTTTTTTTTCTTTTGTTTTTTTTTAACCATCTCCTCTCTTTCTCGCTTTGCCCACAGGCACCTCTTTGTCTTTTCTCTCCACTTCCAGCTTTTTCTTTGTGTACGTGTGCGTTGGGATGTTTAGGCTCCCCGGTCACATTATGCCCTGTTTTTTGATGCAGAGCTGCCACTCCATGGGTTTTATACCATTTATTCCCAAATTAATTAATTTATTGGTTTATTAAATTTAATTCATTGCGTCTTGCATGATGTTTGTTTTGCGGCTCTGTTGCTCGATTGACAGGTTGCCAGTCATGGTAAGATTCCATATCCCATCGGCGTCATGCTGCAGCACGCTGCTAATTGAGTTGAATGCGTAGCTCGTCTCTCCTCAGTGAATCCATCTGTCGCCGTCTTGTCATCAGTTTGTTCGCACTTGACAGGTTCCAAGTCTGCCTTTTTGTGTTTAAGTGTGTGCCGCCCTGTAGGTGCGCAGTGCTCGATCAAATCGATGCAAAAGAGTGTTTTACTCGGGCTCCAGTTTAATATAAAATGCTTCCTTGTGGCCTGGTATTGTATGGTTTATGCCAACAACAAACCAGCCATCAACCACCTTCCCCATACAAATCCCCATGTGAATCACAACTAACCAGGTGTCGGTCTCCAGCAGACATTTACCGAGGTTTGGTGTACACTCTGCACAGGTTGATCTAAAGCATTTTGAGGCCAATGCAACCTAAAATCTAGATTTTTAAAAGCACATTGCCATGCATAAAATAAAGTACATTCAAAAAGTGAGCCAGTGTTATGTTACCTCATTATACCGTAAAGCTCATTGTGGGGGATCCCAACCCCGAAGGGATTTATGCGTAGTCATTCTAGTGGGATCTACTGATGAGGTGGGATGTCAGACCATACAGAAAAACCTCTAAATTGAGGTTTATATAAGGCATTCTGATCTGACACCTAGACCAGCTGTAGGTCAAGTTCACCATTCCATTAGTCAAATGTCCTGACCCATCTCCAATTAGGACTTCAGCTACATTTAAATGTGTTGGTCTCTTGATTAGCGGTACGGTGTGGAAAAGAACAGATAAATGGAATGAGACCTTGTGTGCCTTATTGTCCTCGATATTGGCCGGTTGTGATAGATAAAGACCTGAGCCAAAACCTGAAGAACTTTATTTAGCAGTTAAGAGATAGATTATGACCTAAAGCACAAGATCCCCCTCATACAAGCTGTTAAAAAGAGCTTCATAGAAAGTTGTTGGAACATAAAGATGACAAATTGGAACACTGAGAAAACAGTTCTATTATCTCAACTATATTCAATGATACTATTGTAATTGTATCTTTAACTACTATCTTGCAGCCCTAAACATCCCTCAAGACAGCAGGGATTATTTTTTCATAGCTTCCTATCAGATAACCTTCGCATGTCGCCCCTCTGCCCAGAACAGCGTGGACTCTCATGGCTGTTTGACTTTCATGCACTGTGCACCAACACCTATCTTTAGTAGCTGTTCTAATGAATCTTAAAGGATTCTTTGCTTCCATCATGCATCCATGAGCCTTGGACATAAATGAGCGTGTTGCCGGTTCATTGACTTTGCTTTCTAGAACTAATTTGATGGGTCTAGCCCACTGCCCCCTCAGAAAATCCCTCCAGAGCAGTGCTAAAAATATTTTTAAGTATATAGATCATCTTAGATCCTTTTGTCTATACCTTCCTATTCTTGGAGCAGGTTGGTGCTTCTCCTCCATTTCGGTAACATTCTGGTACCAAAATGACTTGTAGAAATAAAACCTTGAGGGACCTTGTGTGAGACACATTTGTCCATGTGCTTTACAAGAATCTTATAATATAATACATATAGACTAATATGACCAAACTCTATTCGCTGCTCCTCTTTTCCTTCATGTAACGGGACAAAGATGGATTCAAAGGGTTGGTGGCGTTAGTGTTCCTCTGTGTATGAATCTCGTGATGTTTGCTTTGGTCTTGATCTATCTCGGGCTCGGCTGAAAGAGGACGAACTTAAAAGAGAGTCTGTCTGTGTGATGTGTTCTCTCTATCAGCGGATAGATGATGACGTCTCCGCCGTGTTTCACCGCCTCACCTTCATCACCGTCTTTCATCACCGCTGCCAGCCCCCACTTTGTTCCCTCGAAGTTGCGCGCACAGGAGAAATATAGAAAAAAGGGGAGACGTAAAGAGAATGTGTGCTAGGAGGAGAAGGTGCATGTCGCAGCGTTGATGGCACTTCTTACGGCGGCACATGTCCTGGCTTTGATACACTACAAGGGTGCTGTAAGACTGCGGTGAATAAAGACAGTGCTCCGTTTGAGAGAAGGTGTTCGCCGCGCTCCCGTGTCAGCACGCGTTGGGAGGGATTCTGTCTTGAGGAGAGGCTTGAATATTTTTTGAAGGCCTCAAGTGTTAGTTTTTTTCTTTAGTTTTTTTTTTTCCAGCGTCTCCAGAGACAGCTTTGCTGGTTACCTCTATGTTTGTTTGCGAGCGTTTGTGTTTCCCCGAGTTTGTGTACCTGGAGCATGTGGGAACAAACTCTGTAAGCACTACAAATGAGCAGTTTCCTTATCATCAATCCCACCTTTCACGCTGTTGTGAGCTTTAATATAACAGATACTCACAAACACTCAGAGGGTCACACACATGCATGCTTGAACCTATGTACACACAGCCACACTGCCATGCCGGCTCCCCTTCTTCCAAACTGTCACAGTTGAGGAGAACTTGCTTCAAAGGCAGCTGTCTCTCATCTCCCTTTATCTTTGTCATCTTTTCCTTGGTTACCTTTTTCTCGCCTCTGTCACTTCACGTGTTTTTTTTCCCCTTTCACTCATTCCCCTGTGATTCTCTTTCTTTCTTTCCCACCTTTTCTTTTTCTCACCTTTGCCTTTGACCTACTTGCCTACCAGAGACATTCTCCACCCAAAAAAAAAGTGATGTTTTGTTTTTTATTATTATTATTTTATATTCATCTTCCTTTTCGAGGGCGAGTTCACTTTTTGTGAGATGTATCGCACTTTGTGTCCACAAATCTGAGTCCAGCCCTCACCCAATCCATCAGACAGCAGAAGCCAGCCTCAACTACTCCTGCTTCATTTCTCATAAATTAGTCTTACCTCTCACACACTTTGCTTTTGTTTCTTGCACTTACTCATTCCACTCTCCCCATGCCCTCTCCCGCCTTCCATCTCTCTGTGGTCCTCACATTTCATTTTTCTTCCTACAAATGCCACACTGCAGTCCCTTAAGAAATGTCATTTCTGTCTTCTCCTTTTGTTCTGTAATTTCTCCATGTCCCTCCTTTTCTCTTGGGAATTCATTTATCGTTTGCAGTTCTTCTGTCGCCAGCTCTCTGATCTCTCTGTCTCAGTCTACCTCTCTGTGCATGTCTCTCTGTCTTTGTCTCTGGCACTCAACCACTGTCATTTCTCTCTGTTTTTCACAAGTGATTTAGTCCACTTTGAAATTATATATATATGGTCATCTGGAAAGTGTTTAGAGCCGTTCTCAGGTAAAAATGCATTACTGAAGAGCATCTGTCATCCAGGATAGCAGAAAAATTACACATTCGGTTGTTAGCAGCAAACTGTTTACCTCAAATATAAATAAACCACTTTATACAATACTGAGTAGCCTTGCAGGTTTATTTATTTTTTTTATTACTCAGTTTAATGTTTTCGAATTAGACAAAAAATGACCTGACTAAATACAAAAGGCAGTATTCAAATCATAATTTATTTTTATAATTTTTTTTGATTTTATTTATTATTATTTTTTATTAGGGGAGAAAAACTTCCCAAACTGACTTGGCTCTGTGTGAAAAAAAAATGCTTGCACACTTAACCTAATTGTTTCTGGCATCACAGGAACAACTGCCGTCCAGTTTGTGCAGCAACTTCCCTGAGATTTTTGAGCCGACTCTTCTTCACTGAATTGTGTTAATTCATTAACCTTATAGGTGTCGATTATAAACAGGCTAAGATTCATGCCCAAACATCTCAATTGGATGCAATTCTAGACTTTGACTTGGCGACTTTGGACTTCAGGTGATTATAGTTATTTTAGGTTTAAGTCTGCATTAATAAACTGATTGGCAAACATTGCTATTAGCCAGTCAGTTATGAGGACAGCACAGTTTCTTCCTGCTAATGTTGCTGTCTGTCAACTCTTTGTCTCTTCCAAGTTGGTGTTAATTCTAAGGATAAGGGGTCAGATTGTTTACTTGTGCAGCATCCTTGTGGTGCTTTAGACATTTTTCTTTTTGTGCCGTCTTGGATGACTCATCAGTGTGCTCTTGGAGAGATTGTTGTTGTAGGTTCTCCACATTTAAAAGGTTCACCACTTTTGTTTTCGAAGTAGCCGCTCTAACTGTAATTGGCTAGAAGTGGCTTTGTAATCCTTTTCAAACGATAAATGTCAATGACATTGATTTCACATGTTCTTAAATTTCTTAATATTGTTGCTTTTATTAAAACAGTTACCTTATTTCAAGTTCTCATACTGTTTGTATATATTTGATTGCAGTAATTATGATAGATATCATGGGATAGGATAATTCATTTAAACTAAAATAATTGTCATATGTAGCCAGGTTGGGTACCTATTGAATAAATCTTAACACATGTTTTGTCATGAAAGATTATTCTATTTACTCAAAATGTTTCTATGGTATTTATGTTTTATAAACATGTCTTTGTGTAAAAATATATACTGCATATATAGAAGAAATCTGTTTTACAACACCATAAATGTAACTTAAATTGCCAGTAGCAGACAATGGCCAAACTTTTGTCAGGATCTTAGGTTTGCAGCTGTAGCTATTTGGATGTTATGGGGCTATGTTAGCTGGCCCAGCTATGCATGGATAACAGATTTGTTCCTCAAGATTGTCAGACCAGGAGGATGATCCCCCGATTCAAAAAGGGGGGGACATTAAATCTACGGGTATTACACCCCAAAGCCTTTCTGGTAAGGTCTGTTTGGGAGTTGTAGAGAGGAGGGTTTGTGGAACAGTTGAAGCGGGGGTTCAGGAAGGATGGTGTGGTTATTGTCCTGACCATGGAACACTGGAACAGCTGTACCCCGTCAACATGGCCCTGGTGTGGGCTTGTTAGTTCACATAACCCGTCTGTCTGTGTTTTGTGTATGAAAAAGGATTTGACTGTTTAGTCTGGTGCAAGAGCTTGGTTCGCTTTGCCTTTTGTGACGGAGAGCCAAATGGCAAAGCTCTCATTTTGCCGAGCAAACTACAAGCCTATGCGGCTGAAAAGAGTTTCCCCCGAAGAGTCTCTAGGATCTCCCTTAAAGATAGAGTGAGAGGTTCGGTCTTCTGGGAGGGGTTAAGTTGTTGCCAGTCGAGGTACCTTGGAGATCTGTTTAGGATGCCTCCTAAATGCCGCCCTCGGGAGGTTTTCCTGGCACATTCCACATGGAGGAGGCCCAAAAGGAGGTCCGGGATATGTTGTAGACACTATTTCTCTTGTTTGTCCTGGGAGCACCTTGCAATTGTGCCACTGGCCAAAATGGATTTGTACCTTCTAAACCCTGAGCTCTTTCATGGTTTAGTAAAAAAAAAATTGGCAAACTGTTTTTTTATCACTTTTGGGATGTCTCTTAATCATAACCTTTTATGTTATATTTTTATGTGTCAAATTAGTGTTTGTGCCAACCTACCAAAGGAATTAATTGCTTTTTAATATTATGGACTAGTGTGTTTTAGATTGAATGTAAATTAAAATATTTTTTCTACTATATATTTTAAATGATCTAATTTTAAAGTTTAAATAAGGACCTAATTAACATTAAATCACACTTTATGGTTGAAAAATAGTTTTACAATTGGGTAAATACTAAAAATAAGTAAAACCCATTTGCAGTGGTTAGTCAAACTTGGACTGTTGTTCAATGTTTTATTTAAATTTATGCAGCCCAACTCTCCCAGAGTTTGGATCAGTTTAAACATACAGACTAAAATGTTGCTGAAGATCCTGTTCTGAAGTTTGTTTTAATGTAAAAATGTAACTGTGAGCCTCATGGCACAGTGGGACTGTTGTTGCTACTGCCACAGTGGCTGCAGCTTTTGTCTTTAACAGAAAAACGACCAAAAAAACAAAAAAAAATTTCCTCTGCAGTTTTGCTCGTCAGCGTCTCCTTTCACTTTGCGTAACCAGCAAGAAGAAAAGTCATTTTAACCCCCAGCAGCCGTCAGTTATCTTCATTCTCTATTATTTATGATGTAATCCATGGCACATGCCGACACCAAGCTCCATGTTGGACAGTTCAGATAAAATTGGTAGAAGTATCAGAGAAATTTAATGCAACAAATGTGATTTTGGTTCTTCTGTGCATTGTACACCATCTCACACATGCTCCCATGTGGTCAGAGAACCAATTTGTTAGGCCACTGAGAACGGACGAACTGGTTGTACGAGAACACACAGGCCTTATCTTAGATGCTAAAACACATTTGTCAGGTCTGTGTCCAAGACCAGTTATTTATGCTCAGGTGAGCTTTATCTTCTTCTTCTGTTTTGAACTGCTGATCCTAGATTCAAAGCTTCAATTTTATCTGTATTTTGACCATTTCATGCCTTTCATCACTTGCTTGTACTACTAGTGTTTTTTGTCTTTTCTTTTAATGTTTTGCCTTTTTTATGGACTTTTCACTTGCTTTGAAACAAACAAGAACAACAACAAAAAACGTATATGAAACCATACCACAGCTCATGTCTTCCTTTCTGTGAGCTCATTTTCATCAAACCAGAAGTGACCCTTTCCTGGTGGATCTCGGCGCGGAGATTCCACTTGAGAACATTTTCCTGCCGTCCAGACGTGCAGGCACTTGTGTTCCATCAAAATGCTAATAATATCATCTGCAATATCCACAGGAATATTATTGTAGTGCTAATTGATGAAAAAAAAATTTGTTGATGGGTGCACCTGCCCACTCCACTACTCAATTATTTTTAATTACAATGGCTGTAATAAAAGGGAACAAATTGTGTAATGATCAATGTTTCGTCAGTGAGGTGACAGTTGTGCTCTTATTGGCTGCGACACAGCCATGTGTGGTTCATTTAGATGGCAGGGAGATACTTGTTTGAGTCTGGCGGCGCTAAGTGAATATGGGCTCTCAGGAGAGAGTCTTCTTTTCCTTTTGGTTTTATGCGCCATGATTTATTCATCACACCACATGTCTTTTCGAACTAGTCTTTGGGCAGTTCACATGTGCTGGTATGTGCGCACGAGCTCAGGAAGTTCAGTATTTCTCAGAGTGAGTAGGAAGAAGGGCAAAGTCCCCCAAAAAAATAAATAAAAAATGTGGAAGTTTAAATAGAACGCGAAAAATAACCGTTAGGGAAGATTTGTTAAGCTAAGTAGAAGGGAAATCAGTCCATTTGAAAGCGCTGCCTTCCTGTCGAGTTGTCAAACCTAACATGTTTGCAGGAGCAGCCAGAGCAACGGGGTAATTAAAAGCTTTTGGGGAGTTTTTCCTTGTATGTGTCAGTTTGTCTAGCTCCCTTCACCGTGATAATGCTCGCTGGCTTTTGCCCGCAGGGACTGCTCCATCTTATTAACTTGTCTTAAGAGAAGGGGCTGCCTAGCAGGCTGGAGAAAGACCTCTGCCTCCTACGCAGTCTTCTTTTGCCCTAAACATTCGCTGCTCAGTCCTCACTTCATTCTTTTGATCGTGTGAAATCTCATATCATCCTGACACTAAAAAGAATACTCTACCAGATTAGAGATACTTAAAAACCTACCTGCTGTGAGGTGTGTCTTATAGCAGGTCTTGCAAAAGCATTTATATCCCTTACTCTTTTTTGGTTTTTCCTCAAATTACAACCACAAACTTCCAAGTCCTTTAGTTTTTGTGCTAAAATGCCCAGTTTTTGTTACATTAAGTGTATATCTCAATTATTTCTGTTCATCCTTGCTATTTAAACGGTAACACGGGTTAGGAAATGGAAGCTAATATGCAAATGCCTTGATCTAGGCTCCCATTGCAGCTCTGGCTGTATGTTCATGCTGAAAACGTACCCCAAATCTCAGGTTTTTCCATCGCCAATGTTTTTTTGTTGTTGTTTTTTTTCATTATTAATCCCTATTTATCACATTCTAGTATATAGTATCAACTGCCTTTGTTCTTGGCTAAGAAAAGAATCAAGAATCAAGAATCAGTTTATTTATATAGCGCCAATTTACAACAGATGTCGTCTCAAGGCACTTCACAAGAAATTCAATTAAAATCAAAGATAAATAATAACAAATCGATTTGAAACAGTTTCCAATCTAAGGAACCCCAGCAGATTGCATCGAGTCATTGTCTTGCAGCATTCACTCCTCTGGAATCAGCAGGCCAAACCAATGGCTTGTGTTGTCGTTGACTTTACAGCAATCCGTCATAGAAAAGCATCCACACAGGATAATGCTTCCTACAATGATGGGTTCAGGGTGCTGTGCATTAATTGTTTATTCGTGTCTTGCATGTATACCCCTTTTTTTCCCACGTTTATTCTCTCCCCCAACATTGCTCGTGATAAATTGCAAAGGTGACTTTGAATAACATCTGATATCTTTTTGGCCAAGAACAGATTCGTGGATCACTTGGCAACATAAGTTGATGATGTCCAAAGCTCTTTTGGAGTACCCATTGGCCTCCTGGCCACTTCTTTTGGTCCATGTTCTCCTTGCCAGTCATGTTTGCCAGGTCTGCACATGATGTATTTGCTATATGAGGTGATCAAAGATTAACCTTACCTTACCTCATCATTGATCTGTTTGTTATATATAGAAAGGGATGGCAAAAGAGAGTAAGCAGATTTTAAAACCATGTAATATCACATAATTTTCCTTTCACTTCTCTAGTCGAAATCAGTCTGTCACAAAATATATTTCATGCAATTTTTGTGACAAAAAAACAAAAATTATTTCGGTTGAGAATACATTTTCGAGGTAGCATATCTGGTCTTTGGCTGTATTTAGTAACTAAATGTTGCTTTTGAGTTGTGAAACAGGGTTTTAATCACCTAAAATCTTTTTATGCAACTCCGTAAAATCACTTTATGCTCGGAGCGCGTTTTGATTCAGCACCAAAGGTGGTTGGATCTATCCATTTCTGCTGTCATCCTACAGTTGAACATAATTCTTTTGGAGTTTATCTGATATTAGTCTTGCTCTCAATCACTTGTGTTGCGGTAAGAGGAAGCTTTCAACCCGCTGTTTGGCTTTCTAAAAGCTGTTGTCAGCTGGTTGAAGGTAAAAGGAAGGGGATTGGTCCAAACACACAAAAGAGTAAAAAACATTTAATCTCCAGTATATGGGTTTTAGTATTAACGGGCTACAGCTAAAGGTTCTAATACGTAATACGTAACAGAAAATGATTAGTCAACCATCACAACAGTCCAAAACAGTCTGTACGCATCTCAAATCTTGTGTTCACTACTCGTCAGACACAGTCAGCAAATAACAGTAACACGCTGAAACTCGCTGTACTAAATTTCAGATCTTTGGCAGGGAAAACCTTTCTGATTAATGATTTGATTTCATCTCATAACCTTGATTTTATGTTTTTAACCGAGACATGGCTTGATAAAAACACAGCTGATACAGTCCTGATTGAAGCTAGTCCCCCTCACTTCAATTTTTTATCTGAAACGCGTCAAAACCAGAGGGGTGGGGGGGTTTGTGCCATATTCAGGGACAATATACCCATTCATAAATTAGTATTTGTTTTTTTTTCATCATTTGAGTATGTATCATTCAAAATGGATACAAAAAAATCTTCCATTCTTTGTATTACCATCTACAAACCTCCAAAGAACTGTTTTATAGATGTTTTTACTGAACTACTTTCAATTGTATGCACTAATTTTGACTGTTTGGTCATAACAGGGGACCTGAATGTGTACATGGATACAGCCCAAGGTAAACAATGTAAAGAACTCACTGCTGTCCTTGAGATGTTAGGTCTAACTCAGCATGTGAACAACCCTACACACAACAGAGGAAATACTCTAGATGTGCTTATCTCAAAGGGTGTTATTATTTTAAATGTGGGTGTTGTGGATGTCGCTTTGTCTGATCATTTTTGTGTTTTCTTTGAGCTTTCTGTTACACCCAAACCAACAGCTGGCCCTACAGTTAATCAAGGAAGACTTATTGATGACAACACAGGGATTCAGTTTTTGAAATGATTAGGTTTAAAAATGCTCCGTGTTCTAATGTTGATGATATGTTAAACTCTTATACATCAAGTGTCTTAAAGGTTATGGATGCCATTGATCCTGCCAAGGTTAAAATGGTTAAAAGTACACAAAAGGCACCATGGAGAAAAGAGGTCTCGGTCAGGGCACAGACAAGGGAGTGCCGGAGAGCCGAAAGGAAATGGCGTGAGTCAAAGCTCCAGGTTAATTTTGAAATTTACAAAGAAAAGTTGTGTGTGTTCTTTGCGTAGAACCAGAGAGAGCTATTTTTCAGAAATCATCAAAAACAGCAGAAACAACTCTCGTGTCCTGTTTGCTACAGTGAGCAGATTAACAAACCTTCCAGTCTCGATCCCCTTGGAACTGATTTCTACACCTAAATGTCAGGAGTTTGCAGTATTCTTTAATGACAAAGTTCAAGGCGTTAAAAAATGCAATTGTTTTCACGACACACATAGCTCCTCTACCCTCAGTTAGACATATCGAGCTGACACCGTTCACACCTGTGTGCGATACAACAGTTGAACAGATCATCTCCAGCCTGAGTCCATCTACTTGCTGCCTGGATGAGTTACCCACTAGATTCCTAAAGTCTGTGCTGAGCAGTTTGCTTCCACAACTCGCTCAATTAGTCAATATCTCACTTCAGACTGGAATATTACCAAAGGCCTTGAATTTTGCTTCCATTAAGCCTCTCCTAAAGAAGAGCAGTCTGGATGCAACAGTACTGAACAACTACCGGCCCATATCAAACCTGCCATTCTTAGGAAAAGTGCTGGAAAAAGTTGTATACCAACAGCTGAGTGACTTTCTCCTGTCTAACAATGTGTTTGATGCTTTCCAGTCAGGCTTAAGGCCCCACCACAGCCCTGAGACAGCTCTGATCAAGGTGACAAAAGACATCCGCCTAAACTCAGAGTTCTAGTTCTGCTGGACCTGACCGCCGCCTTCGATACAGTTGACCATGTGATTTTATTACAGTGGTTAAAAGACTGGGTGGGAATCACGGGTATGGCTCTAAACTGGTTCAAGTCCTACCTTGAGGACAGGTGTTACTTCAAATTGGGAACTGCGTCTCCGACCGAATGGGTGTGGCCTGTGGGGTTTCCCAGGGGTCGATCCTGGCACCCCTTTTATTCAATCTGTACATGCTTCCATTGGGCCAGCTAATACGCAACCATGATGTGTCCTACCACAACTATGCTGATGACACTCAGATCTACGTGTCGCTGACAGCAGGAGAACATGGGCCTGTTGATTTATTGTGTCACTGTACTGAACAGATCAGTCTGTGGATGCAGGACAACTTCCTCCAGTTAAACTCAGACAAAACTGAAATCATTGTCTGTGGCCCACAGAAACAAAGAGAAAGTGTCATCAGTTACCTTCTGACGCTCTCTCTGGAACCTAAACATCAGGTCAAAAATCTTGGGGTAATACTCGATTCTGATCGAACTTCAACAGCCACATTAAAACAGTAACATCAGCAGCCTTTTACCATCTTAAAATCATTGCCAGAATCAGAGGAATAGTCTCTAAACCAGACCTAGAAAGACTTATCCACGCTTTTATCTCTAGCAGGTTAGAGTACTGTAACGGCCTGCTCACTGGGCTTCTTTTAAATTCAAAGCTGATTTTATTGTTTCATTTTCTGATCTTTTTTTTATGTAAAGGACTTTGTATTGTCTTGTACACGAAAATGTGCCATTCAAATAAACTTGCCTTGCACGCAACTGGACACAATGGGATTGAGGAAGGAAATTAGTAGTAAAGTGCTGCAAATTGTTGCCCTCCACCATCAATGACTTTAGGCAAGCAATTGGTGCTTCCCATCATTCTGGGAAAGTCTATAAAGATGTTTAGAAACAAACGGATGTCCTTCGTTTTACAGTTTAAAAAGAGAAAACATTCAAGCACTGGCAGACCTTCCTAGGAGACCCTAGAAAATTGATTGTCAGAGAGTAAGATTTTAACAGGGATAGCCTGCAACAATTTAACATACTAATGTATCATGTTAACTGTTAAAACCTGTGGCAGGACATGAAAAAAAATTGCAATTATTCCTTATTTGCAGGTTCTTTAAAGAGAACAACAAATTTCCTCTAAAAGAACATGACAGAATGGCTTGTGTTTTGTTCTGTTGGGTCGTAATACACAGTGAGGGAACCGAACACCGAACCACATCAGCATGGTATTGATGATTTGGGCTAGTTTTTTAACATTATTATTGTTCACCACCTAAAATGTTCTAGTACCTATTTTGTAATAATTTAATCAAGATTGTGCGATGACCCATGGAAAATCTAAAGTGCGATGGAAACTGTCACAAATCTTAATGAAATTAATGTCAGAATGGGCGTCATAAAGACAACATCAAGTTTTTGCCTGAAAAATGGGGTGTACTTAATTATTGCTATGAGGTAGCTGACATTATGTTTCATGTCCGTACAGCAACCTGTGACCAAAATCTCTAAAATGAACCACCCTTTTTCTGTCTGCCCACCACCCTCTCATTTCACTATGTGACAGATTTAGCATTGCTTTTTATGTGCATGTATTTCAAAGTGCCACATCTAATAAAGCACAGAGTTATGTGGTGTTCTGGTTAAAGCGGCATTCTCAAGAGCAGCGGGAAGACAATTGGCAGGTGTCTACAGCCAAGCATGGTAAAAAATTTTGCTCAATAGGACTCACTTTCATAACCAGCTACATGAAGAAGAACATTGAATTTGAACAAGCAAAATGTAAGAAGAAAGGGAGAAAAAGCAACAAAAATCAAGCTCTCTCGCAGCTGTTTACTTAATGTGGAGTGGAGTCTGCACCAGCTTAGAAAATCAATCTTAAAAAGATTTACTGAATGTAGACAAATTAGCCAGCATAAATTAGGCAGTGCATACTCATTATGCCTATCTCTCAGTGGAATTCAGCACATACTGCAGTGTCTTTATCGTTTAAATGCACAATCATAAATGTAATCATGTGTTTTATCCAGAAGCCTCTGATGCAATAAACACTGTCTCCAACTATTATGTTGTAAATGTGTACTCAGCTACTAAGGAATGCTGGTGTTTAGCACCTAAATGGGGATATTAACTTCTTTTTAGTTAACTTAACCCCGCTTTGAGTTCTTTTGTTCGTCTGTTATTGTCCCGTCTTTCATGCATCAATAGATGGATTATCACACATCCCTATTCGTAATTGGCGGACAGGTTAGACAAGAGGATAATTAAAATAGTGTGTGTCGCTACTCCATTTGTTTTTCTGTTGCCGTGTCGACGCACAGCTCGCTGTGTGTTTCTCTCTGCCCTTCTTTGTCCTCCAAGTTAATATTGTTGATGTGGCACTTACTGGGGACACACAGCACAGACTTGCTGACAAACACAGACTTCCACTCCAGCATATGTGCACAGTTATGGAAGAATTTGTTTGCAGAAGTAGACATGGCACAGATGTGGGCTTAATATACAGTAAATTGTTGCCATTCAGTTTGAAATGGCTATTTCAGTTCCATTCCATTCGAACTGGAAAGGGCACTGAAGGGTATGCTGCTGCAATTTCCTTCCAGATTAATATTTATTTTTTTCTAATATTAAATTACACATGATTACAGTAGGCGAAAAAAGAATGGTCCTTTCTCTCGCTGACATTCATGTCCTTGTCAGCTCTTTGCAACTTATCTCTGCTTCTCGATGAACAGACGGTCAAGTTGGCTGCCACATTGAGTTTAATTAGCTAACCCTAAATTTGGAGTGCACTCGGCACTCTGATCATCACCGCAATGCTGACGCTAGATTTGTCTTCTATGTGGACAGTCATGTGAAGAAAGAGACGCCGAAATGAAACCACCATAGATTTTCCACCATATTTTCCAACAAACAAAAGCCACATTTGTATGCATTTGTATGAGGTGTTTATTCTTTCATTACCATCAAGAAAGCAAATATTTGTTTAGTCTTTTTTCTTTTCATTTTATTTGGAAATATGGCAAAATGTGAGCGTTAATAAGCATGAACTTCTCACTTTATGTTGCTTCAAATGCTGAATCATCATCAAGTACAGTTTTACCCCATGAGATACATAAAAATAAACGTATATATATATCCATCCCGTTAGCGTCAAAATGAACTTGAAATATGAAGGGACGCCAGCGACACGGACTGGCATTAGGAGTATAAAAAAGTGGTTGGCTAATGGTTACGTTATTAAGTAAATTGGATCCACAATTGCTTCGTTCAGTTACAAGAAACAAGGATGGTCAATAACCTTTCTAAGCTCATGCAGGTTAGATATGCAGTCATATAGTACGTGTGAGTGTGAGAGCATGCTGTAAATACCAGCACCGCTTTATGTAACAATTTGTTAACATAATTTGTTAGAGTTGATAAAAGGTTGTACAAACACATTACTGGCAGTTCTGAGTAAAAAAAAAACAACTGAATTTATTTTCTAAAATCTAAAAATAGTGAACAAAAAAAAAAGTTCTTGTAATTCTTGTAATAGGGTAAACTTGAGTAAAACTACTTTGGTGGAAGTGGGTTTTCAAAACAAATTCATAGTATGTATAATGGTAAGTTTTGGTATTTAAAAATAAAGAAAAGAGACAACAAGCTAATATTTGCTTTATTTATTTAGGCTGGCGACATTCTAAACAGGCAGAAAAAAAAATTGAGGAAAAGATTTGTTAGCCTTCATATATATATATATATATATATATATATATATATATATATATATATATATATATATATATATATATATATGAACTATTACTTTCTCTGGAGACTACAAAGATAATGGTAGAGCTCAGACAGTGGAGATTATTGCAATTGCTGATTGGTTGGGTTCCCAGCTGGCGAAGGCTGACCATACTGGCATGGTACTGAAGCCTCCAGCAGCAGGAAAATTGGAAAGACTGTGGCAAAGTCATGGATGCCACAAACCAAGGTGTGAGCAGGGAGCCATGTGTTTGCTTCCACGGGTCTCCAGGCCAGTCCTCATTATAATCGCTGGTAAAATATTACAGTTCAGCTGACACAGTCTAAGTGAATTGTCCAGAGCGGTTTTGACAGCTAGTGGAAGGCATGGCTAGATTATGATGGATGATGACAACAGGGGTGGCGCAGAAGGAGCCTTGATGTGTTTTTGTTACTCATGCACAACTAATATGTACATCCAAACCAGGGAACGGTGTGGTGCTGGTGTGCAAAGGGACGCGGGCAAATTGGAGTCTGATGGGTATGTTTAAATGTTGTTCGAAATAATGTGGCAATTTTTCATACCTACAGATTTCATTCGCAATCTTGGACCCCTAAATGCCTTTAAAGGGAATAAAAGGGAAAAATAATTGTTTTTTTTCTCTTACTATTCATCCAAAAATGTTTATACTCTTCTGTTTACAATCATGTTTGACTGTAGATTTCCTTTCTGTTTTTCTCTTTGTCATCAACGTAGCTTTATTTAATGAACATACATTTCCTTGGCAAGTGGGGAAATTAAAAAGTTCATTGATGAAAACTTGATTGGAGTCCTTTATTGCAGCGGTCACCCCTTATTTTCTCCTCCAAAATAAAAAGCAACTTAACATCTTCAAACGCAACATGAAAGCTGTAGTTTTTTTTTTTTTTTTGGAGGGGTGGGGTTTGCGCCTCAAAGGAAAAGGAACAGTTGCACAAGACTCTGAACATAACATGAACACATGTTTTAACTTTCCAGAGCCGAGACATGCAGCATACTTTTGTTTAATTGAAGGCACAGTAAAACATATTGATATTCTCAAATCAATGTGTTTAATATTTTCTCTTAAGGAGCCTTTAGTCCTAAACAGATTGATGTGTTAATTTTTCTGAGCCCTTCTGTACTTTTCTAATCACTACGCCAAGATAAATTTGTTTGACTGCATTTGACACAATTTGACTTGGCAGGTCAGGGTACGTCATTAGGAGGCGCCAGCTGATGACACCTCCAGAACCTGATAAATTCATGACTATTCAAAGCTCGCGGAGCACTCAACGACCACGGGCTCCTCACGGAAATTACTTAGGAGCCGAAAATAAAGCTGATTGATGCCCACAACGCAATGGAAGGCTATAAAGAGTTATCAAAGTGCTTCCAGCTTGCAAATTGAAGTGTCTGAAATATCATTAAGAACTGGCGGCTAAAGGGAGCTGTGTAAGTCGAGACAACATCTGGAAGACCGAGATAACTTTCAGATAAAACAGCTCTGCGGAAAGCAGAGCGGAAACCTCCCTCCCTTCAATAGACCCGTAGGAAGGTTAAGCTGACACAGGAGCGATAAGTTCATGGTTCCAGTGTTGTAATGTTGATGCACAAACAGGATGTACGAGGAGGTGCCGTAACTAGTGAGAGCATTCCTGCGACATCATCAGAAAAATCTGTGTCTCTAACCTGCACAGCCAAACCTGAAGTACTAAGAGCAAAGATGAAGGAAGGTTCAGTTGGGTTTAAAAAATGAACGGCTGTGCATATGTGCAGTCAGATGCAAGAGACCCAGTGCCAGCTGCTAAACAGGAACAACATTGTGTTTTTTTTTATTATAGCAAGTGGCAAACTCATTAGTCTTTTTAAATTATTTTTGCTTAAATAAGCGGTTTTTGCTCATTTTCAATGAAATATGACATGTAGAAAGCCAAAAAACTGCAGAAAACAAAATTTGCTTTGGCAGCAAACCAAAGTTGTTCAGGGAGAGCAGCATTCACTGATCTGTTACTAGAAATCCGCTGTAACAGAGACTATAAAACATAAGCGCTGTTTCTTTTGTTTTTTGCAGTAGTATTTAAAACGCTCCTCAAATCCCAATTCCCAATGAGAGAAAAACCTCCTCTTTAACAAGAAGAAACCTCTAGCAGAACCAGGGTCTGCTAGGGATTTGAGACTAAAGCACACAAATAATTTCTTAGCTACTTTTCACTTATCTGAACTATACATAAAATGTCATCTTCCGGGGGGTAAAAGCATAATTTGTTTACATTCTTACAAAAAGTGTTGATACTTCTTTCATTTAGAGTTGTATTAGTATCTCTACATCTTTCCTGATCTTACGTTGCAAATATGAGCATAAACTGACTGTGTGTGGGGCACAGAGAAGCTCCAGTCTCAAAATGAGTAGCTTTGATTTTAAGCAATAAAATGCAAACATTGGAAGCAAAATGGTCGTTAAAGTGTCACTCTAACAAAATGTTGGTAAGTTTTTTGGCAAAACAGACTTTTTTGTTTTTCTTTGCTTCTTTATAATACAGTAGAAGAGAAGACAGGAGAAGGCTGTATCAATAGATTAAAACAATTTGTTTTTAAACCCATAATTTGTTTATTTCAGAGCAGTTCTCAATTTACAATTGGGGCTGAGACAATTAGTTATACAAATTTTGATGAATTGATTGTTGAAAATATTATTTGATTAATCATTAACTGAAGCGTACATGTTGCAAAATATACAATTTACTGAAAGACATCTAAAAGTCATAAATCACTGGATTAGCCTTTCGCTAACTGGGTTATGTCAATTTTGAGCAAACCTCTATAATGCTGGTTTAAAAAAAGCAAGTCCTCGTAGATATTTTTAGATATTTTTTTTGATTTAAAAAAAACAACTAAATCTATTAATTTTTAACGTTTCTAGCAACACATTACCAAAGCTGCAACATTTTTGTCTGTCTCAACCTTTATGAACTTTGAAGATGTCCATGCATGTTGTGTTTATTTCATTTAGCAACATCCGTCACACAAAACGTCACTTTTGGTTTTAACAATAGATATAGTATTACCTTTTTAATCTCCATATCAGAATGGATATGGAGATTCAGTTGGAGCAACAAATTAGAAAAAAAGGCAAATATGCCTGCTTAAAACAACTCTTTACTGTAGTAAATAATTTGAATATGCATCCACAAATGATTTTTTTTGTCCTTGCTCTTCTGTGGAGCAGATGGGGAAAGCCGAACACTCCATCCGAAGGTTCACTAGTCGTTTGGCTTCTTCTGGCGTGGCAAATCCATCTCCCAGTAATCAGTCTAGCTTCTGGGCTCTTGCCCGTTCTCCTTCCCTCCTGTCCTCCCTCCAAAAACTGACTCATTTACTTGTTCCCTCTCCCTCTCTCTCTCTCTCCCAGCCACTCTGCTCTTCTTCAGATTTTGCCACCAGGGAGGCGTGTGGCACAAGAGCAAGCATTATTGATAGAGCATCTGTTTAGACATGGTGCAGGATCTGTGGCATGTGGGCAAGCAGCTGGGGGTTCGAGCAGGGGAGACATTATGTCATATTACATATCTTGAGATGTCTCGTTCACTTGCGTCTGCGCCCATTTCACAGGCAAGCGCTCCCGCGGACGCCTGGAAAAACAAACGCATGCCACCCTCATTCCGCCACGGTAATTATTGTTGCTTCCGTCATTCTTGAAAATGTGAATTCAGGCTCTTTTTTTTCCGCGGATCTTTTTAAATGGTTTTAGTTTTAGTGTTTTTTAAAGTTGTCTGACACCACAGCTGTGCAGTAGCCATCGGAAGAAATCGGTTTTAGGGGCCATGTCGGACCACGAAGCCTGAGGCGAATATTCTGGCACCGTAAGTTTACTGGGGCGGCCAGAATGACAGAGAACTCAATCCAAATAATCACCACACATCTCATATAGATGGCCACACTTATCAAAGCGCAGGCAGCTTGCTGCTAGCAGATTTTCATCCTTGGCAGTGGTTAAAACAGGGGATTATGTGGTGTTTTGAACTATATGGACTGTTTCTTTTTATTATGTAAGATGGACTCCCTTTATGACAATACACTGGCAATCTTTTCATCAGCGTTTCCCGTTCTGTTTTGTTATTGCTTTCACACACAAAAAAAGGCATCCACCAAACATGTCCCAAATCACTGATGAAAGGATTGAACTCTGGCAACACTGAAACAAGTTTTTATGACGATGCTCAAAACCCTAACTAATAGTTAAATGAAATAACAAATAAGATGCTCTGTTAATTGAAAATAACTAAAAATGAAGACCAGGTGAAAAATATCTAGTTTGCATTCTTATCAACTATAAACTTAAACTCTTTGATGTTTATGTATTTAGCGGACGCTTTTATCAAAAGCAGCTTACAAAGCAGGCTGTAGCGCGAAGGGTCTTGCCTAAGGACCCACACTGAACTCTGTTGGTGTAGCTCAGTGCGAAAGTCAGGTGACCTTCCAATTTAGCTATCCAGCCGATGTCCGTTACACCGATCAAAGCTGTGAAAAAAATAAAAAATCTGTATTGATAAAATGGATTGCATCGATAAAATAAGATATACATCAATGTGCACCAGGCATGCTTAATAATATTTACAGGATTTAAATAACTTTTTTTTTCTCCTTTATTTTCTTTTTTTCCTCTTTAAAAAAAAAAAAGGGAGAAGCTAGTGACAGTCTTCCTATGTTTGTTTTGGTTTTCATACCATGCACGTTTATCTGCTTTTATGACTGCCCATCTATAACTCATTTATATTCATCCATCTTTTTTTTTGTTTACTCTAAGAAAATGTGTTTTTATACTTTTGATAAATTAAATGTACTATCATATGACGCTTAAGGCCCAATGGGTTATTAGAACCACAATCACAGGAAGTAGAAAAAAATAATGCACAATTAAAAATAGTTTATAAGATTTTAAAATGTTTATTTTTCAGTCTCGATTAAAATGATTTTATGGTTCTTCTTTCCAGATTATATCGATGGTAGAACTAATTTACAGCCATGTGATTGATATTCGTGATCGGCACTCATAGGGAATTGATACCAGAGTCAGCAACATAAAAACTGATCAGATCAACCCTAATAAATACAAGGGCCTGGATAACGCTTTTCAGATTTTTGTAAGTGTTGCATATTTTAACTGATCTAAGTGTGTGTAATGCCAAACAAACAAAACAAAAGTAAACCCAGCTCAACCCAGCGGCAGTACGTCATCTGGCCATATTGCTTCACAAACAAGAACAAATGGTGTAATCGCATCGCTGCAATCAGTCGGGATGGTCATTCTGGGTCACTCTTCACCAATGCAGACACCGGCTGTGTACTGCATGGTCTAAGGTTATGTAACATTATGTGATTTGATCATGTTTCAAAGCATTCGCACATATTTTGCCTTTTCGGTCTATGTTTCCGTTTCATCAGCACACTTTTAATGTTTATATAAACGCAATGTAGTGATTTTTGAACTCCAGGCAGCTTCTTTTATTCTACCAACTCTTAACTTCGCTGAATTGTGAAGAGCCGACTGTCCCCATCTAAAGGGAAATAAATTGCAATATTCAATAAAGTGTCTAGAAGTGAAAAATATCTATACACATTATGAGAATGATCTCAGATTGATATTATGATGTGATATCTCAATATAAATTACCCAGTAGATTTTCTTAACCGCGTTCATTGCACATTTGGTGCAGCTTGTTCCTTAAGGGAACAACTTCATGACTTAAGTATTTAAATTGTTCAGCGCACACCTGATCTCTGCCACTCAACGCAGAGATCAGGTGTGCACAATCATGTCATCAAATTGAAAAGCTATGATTTAAAGCAAACAGCTTTTAGAGGAAAAGGTGCAGCTGCATGCCTGCATAAAGAGAAAAGTAATTCCGCATCATTCCTTTTACCTTGTGCTACTTTTTCCACATGTTTTGTTTGATGCGTAGTATGTATTTACTGCTTGTATTATTCTTCGCTGTCGCTCATGGCCTGTTCATGTGTAGTTCAGAAATACTAAATGTACGTTTAAGAACGTGCTGATTTGTTCTGTCGCTTTCACAATGCGTCTGCTTTTCCTGATTTGGCTTTGAACTTAATTTCCAGTCGCAATAAATAAATAGACAGCGCAGTGCTGGGTGACAGGAAGGAGAAAAATCGGATATATTCATATAATTTACACAATATTTCATGTTTGGCTTCAAGCGGCAGTAGAAAAATACAGTCCGGTGTCACAGATTTTATTGTGGCGCATAAATATTTAAATGTGCGCTGAAGTAGCTGTGCAGCCAACAGGACAAAGTATTATTAAAGGACAAGAGTTTTTGAAAGCTCCCACTGGTATTATTGAAAGTAAATAGGTCTCAAGATGTAACTTCTGGAAAGCTGTCAAACAGAATCACTTCAAGAAATAACCCATACATTTTCTGAGACTGAACAATGTTCCTGAAGAATAAAGGAGGGACTCTTCTCTGTAGCTCTGATGTTCTTCAGCTGAAACCTAGCAAAACGCAACAGTTTGATGAAAGCAAAACGTTGTCCACTCGGCGCCCAGATAGGCCGCCTTGTTTTCACTATAGGCCCACGTTGTGGCCAGTTATGCGTTTATAGGCTGGGACACAACTGTCTTCCAAGCCATTTGTTGTGTCTGACCTTTAAGATGATGAAGAGAAGAGAATGACCCCTGGCAGGATCTGTTCAAAGAGCAGCCTCATGGTAACGGGGGGTCCATTGCCTGGCAGCCTGCTGGGGGATTGATCAGCCCCTCACTCAAAGGCCAAATGCAGAAAGCCTAGCCAGAGGAGAAGGCCATGCAGGACGTGAAGCCATCCTCTGCTTTGAAGCCCTCTCCAATATAGTTCTGCTCCTTCCCTGCATGAATAAACATGTCTAACCCCTGTCTGCTAAGCTGCTTCCCTGTCCCCTTCCTTCCTTTTTCTCTGTCTTCCTCGCTCTTGGATGTGCTAACACCAATTCTGCCACAGACCAAAAGATATGAGCGCAGGTTACGAAACCATTTCTGTTTTTCTTTTCGCCTTTTTTGCATCTTTTTTTGTCGCCTTATTTATTTTCACCTACTCCTTCTCTCCCAGCTTCTCGTTTGAATACTTCCTGTGCTCCATCCTTGTTGCGCAGGATTAAATCCACTCATTTAGTGCTTGCATTGCTTCCACAGATGTGAGCTTTGAGATTGAAATGAGCTCCCCTTCTGCAAAGAGGCAAAGTTAAAAGGAAATTTTGAGAGAGGGTAAAGAGGAATTAAACAGAGATGCAAAGTCTCTTAATTTCCAAATGGTGCCAGTCTGTGGCTCAGAGTAACATGTGTGTGTGTGTGTGTGTGTGTGTGTGTGTGTGTGTGTGTGTGTGTGTGTGTGTGTGTGTGTGTGTGTGTGTGTGTGTGTGTGTG
>JAVLVB010000078.1:2270237-2295863 GCA_032876305.1 Orestias chungarensis | reverse complement strand
GGCTTGGTTAAAAGACTGAAGCTTATTGATTGCAGAAATGTGGGGGCCATTTCAATAATTTGGATATTTCAGTTTTTGAATCTGTTCGGTCAATGTGCGATAAAAAAAAAGCTAGAAATCGGACCTGTGTTATGAAGAACATGGCGTGTAGAAATGGACAAATGCTAACTGACTGCTTAGAAGGTTTGACCTGGAAATGTATAGATGGAGATAAGGGTTTTACCCTGCATTGCTGAGGCTTCTTTCTATATTATTGTTACTGAACTTTTACTTTTCCATCTTTATGCTTTTATATAGTGGATAAATAAATAGAAAAGATGCTTCATTGGACGAGGCTGTACCAAAGATAACCCTTTCTTTATTTTCAACCGTTGGATTAATCTAAAACACATCTGAAACAGTAAAGTTAATTTATAACTACTATCCTGATACCCAAACTCATCTCATAATGATTCACAGTTTAATTCTATCAAGAAGTTCAAAAAGCAAACCTGCTATTCTCTGATGTTTACTAAAAAATGTCATGTCTCCTTAAAGCTATGTAAATAGCTTCGTAAGAGCTGTATATTTAAGGAATCTTTTTAAAGTACAGCTGACTTGGATTTATATATATATATATTTAGTGGGGTTTCATTCAAATTTTAAAAAGCAGACTATAATTTCTGTAGTTGAGCAGTATGGCTTACTGCTTAACCCTAAGTGGGCCTAAAATCAGAGATATTTATTCTGCTTTGTTAAAACTTAGCGTTTTGTTAATTAAATATTAGTATTTGTTCATAATTATTATATGAAAACCGTACCTGAGCGGCTTTAGCATCTAGGCACTCTGTACGTCTCTATGTTGTACGATTTCAGACTTTATTCCAATAAACTCTTTTGCCACTGTGCGGTAATTTGAGATCATGACCTCTCCCCAGCATTCCTCAGGTGTCTCTGCAAAAAAAAGCGAACAGACGAACACAAATTAGTGAGCTAAATAACCTCAACAAAGAGATAAGTGAGCAGCAGTGATGGCCCTCTGCGGAGCTTTCTCATCCATGTTAATCGCTGCCTAAAGGCATTGATAAAAGGGTGTTCTGAAGTTATGAAGGTGCTGTGCTGTGTTCAGTTTATCGTTTGATTATATGCCCAATTACAGTGCAAGCGAGCAATTAAAACAGAGCCCGGATGTGGTGGACGGATTCAGTCGGCGGTTGAACTTCGATACTGTATCCGGAGAAACCCACGGTTCTGTTTTATTTCCCCCTCATTGGTGAAAACCGTCTTGATTACGAGGGTCAGCGGTATCAAGAGTGACATCACTCTCCATTGCTGGGTGACTTCATGTTGTCACGTTACGATGCTTGTTTGCTTCAAGCACCTGTCGAGAGGGAAAAAGGGCCAGCCAGTCCTCGTTGTGAAATCATCCATAAAATAAACACAAGCGTCAGTTTCCGCCTCCATTCGTTCTGCTCTCTCAGTTAAAGTAAGCTCCACAGTAGGATAATGGGCCTTTTTGTAAAGGGGCATCATTTTAGGTGAACTAATTTGCTTACTTCTGTACAGTATAGCCTTGTTATTCTTTGCTTCCTTTTTTTTTTAATCGTCTACTTTTATAAAATGGTACTTGCCCAGGTGGATCCTGTCTTAGAAGCTCAGGCTCTGGATTCTCATCAACCTTTTCAGCTGCTCTCCAAAGTACAAACTTCTTTTCCATTTCTTTGCATTTACCGGCTTCTTTGTAAACCCCCCCCCCCCCCCCCCACACACACACACACACACACACACACACACACACACACTTTCGCCTGGGAATGAGAAATGCTAATTGGGTGTAATGAAACTGATATCTCCATCAATAGGTCAGAAAACACAAAAGGTGCATATCTGTCTGATTCATTTCGAATCCCACGATGCTTCGCAGCTCAAAGGAAATTCATCCCCGCCGCCTCGGAGCCTTTTGGAAAGAGGCTCCTGCCCCCACCTCCCACTGTCTTCTCCAGGCATCGGTTGTTACTGTATGTGATGGAAATTGAGACATCTATTAAGCTCGGCCTATTGCCTGGCACAAAGGATTCTGACGTTCTTGAATGAAGAATCCTCTTGTGGTGAAAACCTTTGTATCTCATTACAGCCATACTCAGTTTTGTGCTGAAGAAATTCTATCAGCCTGAGCAATTATCTTCAAGTTGGTTTTCCTCAATCTTAACACTATTCTTGTCATCGAGTCACAGCCTTATTTTTCTACCCTGACCAGTGTTTACCTCACTCACATTTATCAGTTATCTCCTTATTAATCATGTGTATTTACTATCAGATATGAAGCGTGTCTTTAAACAGGAACAGTGTAAAAACAAAGGTGGAGATACAATAATAATCCACGATCATTTTTCAGCATTTATCTGTTTTCTTTGGGGGGGTTTTCTAACCTTTATGTGGCTGAGGGTGGATTTTTTTCGTCTCAACTACTGTATGGATATTAGCAGAAGAAAATTGGATTACGCCAGGGGAGAGAACATTAATTTTTGTTTCACCTCATAGCAGAGAGAGGTTGCTCTATCGATTAGGTTAAGTCCACAGGAACTTCTTTTTTTTTACACCACTGACCAAGTAAAGTAAATATGAGTGTGGAGTCTGGGAAATGTCCATCTTTAAGCGTCATAATTTCACGTAGCTGGCTATAGAGACACAGATTCACCTCTAAATTTGCATTAGTTTTTTAAATAAGAATTGCAGAGAAATCACCAGAATAAATGCCAGAGTCTGCTGTCTTTTTATCATCGTCATCAAGAAACATTTGTTTTCTTTTTGGAGACACAGCTGACTGACGTCTGGTAGTTTTGATGCATCAGACACCAGCTTTTTGGTATTCATTAACATTCTACATTCCTGTCTGTATTGGTTTATTGCTGTGGATGGTTGGCCTTTGCTACATTCGAAGCTTAAATATGTGGCTGAGAGAGATGCAGGGAGCATCTTTTTAGTTTGGTAAATGGACTTTTTAGAAAGCGCAACCCGGCATCTCATGACCTAATTGCAAGAGCAAAAATAGTCACTGTTTTTTGTTTGGCTCTGCATTAACATGTATCCTCCAGACTAAGGCTTCCCGCCAGAATCCATTTTGTTTTATTTTTTTAATACCATCATTTGACATTTTTAGGCTACATGGACATATGAACATGTTTTTCAGTTATATAAAAAAAAAAAAACGTACACATGGAGAGGTCTACTTTCACAACATAATCATCATTTCAGAGCAGGGGAACATGTGTTGCAAGGACAATGAGGACACATTCAGAGCGTGTTTTTGTTCCATAAAAGAGGCAGTGCACGGGTAAAAATGGTTTGGTAAAGTAATATGTGTTGTGATTATTCATTAACCTCTCTCAGTCAGCAATGGAACCCATTTTGTAAATTTTAAACGGTGCCAGTCAGAGTGGCGTTGCCAAATAGGCCAGGAATGTCTGACTGGGTGGAAGTGTGTGGTCCAAGCGGTGCAAATTGGGAGAATTTTAGGGTAATTTGTGCCACCCAATATAGCTTACTGTGTATACTCACACATCATTCAGTTTCTCAGTGTGTTAGTGTTGGCTTCTGTTTATATACACATGTAGCCCGAGCATATTTCAGCTTGAAGTTCCTGTATTTGCAATGCAATTTTATGTTGTTTGAACAAAACAAAGTAACACATAATTTTTAAATGAAAATGAAATCACATTTAATGAAAACAATGTTAAGAAAATGCATCATGGTGTGGGAATGTTTCTCTTCAGCAGCGAAAGGTAAACTGGTCAGAATACATGAAAAGATGGCTGAAGCTGAATTTGAATAAATCAGAAATAAAGAACACAGGGGAGACATGGCAGAGATTCACTTTCCAGTCGTACGACAACCACAACACATACAACTAAACGGATCAGAGAATAGCCAGGTGAACAAAATGACCTAGTTAAAGCCTAGTCCTATGTCCAATAAGGAATACTTAGAAAAAAAATGTGTCCATCCAATCTGACCAAGCTAGTGCAGTTTTGCTTGGAAGTAAAAATGTCAGCCTGCAGATGTGTGACATTCTTGGAGACATACCTAAAAAGCTTTGGCTTGTACATGGTGACTCAGAGGGGTGAGTCAAATTTCTATTTGTACAAAACTTTGAAAAGCATGTATCATTTTCCTCCCACATCAAAACTGTGTTCTCAATGTGTCAGTCTATCACATACAACTCCAAAGAAAATACGCAGAGGATTGGACTGAAACAAAAGGTAAAAAAACAACAACAAAAACTCAAAGGGTGCTTTTGTTTGTATTCATGTCATTCTGTTTCCATATTTTAAAAAAATATAATAAAATTCTCACAGATTATCAAACTATGGACAGTAGTACGTCAGCATTTCGGGCTGTAGAGATTGAAGTTTCTAAAACCCCTTTCAAGGTTTCGTACCTGCTAGATACTTTTATTTATTTTAACAACTTCAGGGATATTCTTCAATTTCCCTCCAACCGTACTAAAGTATGTGATCCCAATGGAGTCGGGGTTTAATTTATCGGAATGACATTCTTTCTATTTATTCCCTCTTTCCATTGTAGGTTTATTTGACATATCTTTTCTCTGTTTTTTTTTATTACAGCTCCGCCTTGACATGCCTCTCTTAGCGTGCTGTTCAGGGGCTTTTGAGTAAAAGGGGTAGTTAGTCACCTTCTCCACAGATAATTGCTTCTATTCAGTTGTTGCTTGAGCAGCCTTGTGATCGTATATGGGGAGATAAATTCACACTTATGGCAACATTGTTTGGCACTAATGAAGGTGTTTTTTTGAGTTAGAGAGAGCATTTGAACTTACATTTAAAGGGGTGGAGAGAGCCACATTTATTTCATAGGTTCCCGCTGTGCTTCTTTAGAGCTGTCTATCACTGTTGACCGCAAGATTTGTGTTGACAGGTATATGTCTTTTCAGAAACTTGGTAATTAATACATTAATAAAGTCAGTTTAGGCCTCACAGGTGAAACCATTGTTGTTGTTTGTGTGCTCAGGTTTGTGCGTGAGACGGGGGGGCGTCTTTTTTAAGTAGGACAGTGGAAATTGATGGCCGGCATTGAAAGCTGACCTAAATAGCATAGAAAAACTAGTTTCCTCAGCCTGCATGCTGTGTTCTGCAGAATATGCAGTGGAATCACTCAAATTGTTACCGTGGCACTTAATAAAATCATCTATTAGACATTACAAGCCTTAAGCAGCGCTTTTAGTTTGTTGATTCAGGTATAAATGCAACTAATAAAGGTGTCATTTTGTCATTTGTATCTGCTGGTTTCAGAAGTCGCAGGTAATGAAAACATTCTATTGATGAGGCCTGAAGTTTTCCAGATAAGCACTTTTACAAAGACATAGGTGAATTATAAAATCATAAAGGCCAGCTATGTGAAAGGAACCGCAGTCAAACCACTATCTAATTACATCAATTTACGGCCTTCCTGCTTGGCTAATTGTTCTCCGGTCTGACACATTATTTGATTCTGTTCTTAAAAGCTTCTTCATGATGGTTTTTTTTCAGTAATTAGATGTCCTTTTAAAGAGTTGTCTAACCTAATTAGTTTCAGCGTTTCAAAGCAAGACAACTGTTGGTAACAATCTAAAACAGAACATCTGATTATTGTGACCTTTTTTTTTCTTTTTTTTTTAAGTCAAGTCTTGTACCACCTGCTCATAAAGCCACCCACACATACAGCACAGTAATCATTACCTTTATATTTTTCTCAAATTGAGGGTTGGCATACTCCACACTGTGCTTATAAGGTCCACAGAGACATTAGCTTTGGTGAAGCCCCAAGGGGGCTGAAACTTTCACACACCTACACAGCATTTTAAATTGAGCTTGACATATTTTCTTAAGTTTTTCCTTTTTTTTTTCAAAACGGCTTGTCATTAAACGAGCAAAGTGATGCAGTTTACATTAAAAAAATGATTTTATGTGCAACTAAATCACGCAGTATTCAACTGATACAACTATTGCATTGCTTTGTTGTAGTGATCTTCAGAATAAAATTGAAAACTTCTCTGTTGTTTTTTTGAGTATAGTATGAATAAATTACAAAGAAAGGTACTTAGTAGGTACATGTTTAGTTCTGATGATCAATGTACGTAATTGAATCGGCTACTCCTATAAGCAATCCGTAATAATGCGTTGCCATCCTACCTACCTATTGCCTTAATGCATATTTTTTATATATATTCAAATCCTTTATTTAACCAGGTGTGAGTCCCATTGGGATTAAAAGACATGACATACAAAGACAAATTAACACAGCATTACAAAAACGCTAAAAGTAGTTCCTGATCTGTGTAAAATATTGTAGTTTTATTTTGAAATTATTCAAAACAGGAACCTTTGGTGTCGGATGACATAGCCTAGACAGCAACTCATTGCCTTTCGCAGCTAAATGTCGAGTATTGTCAAAATAGTAAAAGAGGAAATTTAAACACCAACATTTAACTTTTTGAGAGGATATTTATTTAACTTTGTTTTAGATTTTTGACTTATTTAAAAACAATTTAATAATTTTGTCCCAATTGAATAAATATTACAATATCATTTAAGAACAGTAATGAAGAATATAATAGAAAATTAAACTTCTCTCTAGCAAAAATTATTCATTTACACCTCGAATAAATGTTTCTCCAAAAATTAGTTGAATATAATTTCGTTGTTTTTTTGTCATTGTTTTTGTAAGAATTTTACAATGCAAAATATGATCATCATCATATACAAAATGCTAAATTTACTGTTAATCATGAAAGCAAACTCTTTAGTCCCACTCTTCTGAGACTTTACGTACGCTGGATTTTGTCATAAATGTCCAAACCTTTTCCATATTTGCCCATGTCCATATTCTTTCCCTTGGGAAGGTAACTAATTCATTATTTTTCAAGGTCATCCAACAATTTTGCAACTATAATGAAATCTGATCAGATTTTATCTCCCTATTTTTAGGTAAATGTGTTGTATATAATTTATTTGATTCACCTTTTTTTTAACTAGTTATATGTTGTTTGGCTGTATTCTGGAGTAAAAAAAAGAAGAAAAAAACAGTTTTCTGTATCAATAATTTATGGTTAGTCAGCAGCCAGGTTGATTAGCCCTTTGCTGCTGGAAAGTTTGTGCCGTTGACTGTATTAAACGTGGGACTAATGCCTGAGGCTCTGGATCTCTAGTAAAAGCAGATGGAAATACTGATCAAAGAAGTCTAACTGTGCCGTGGGTGTTCGGACTGCCTTTTTCTGCTTCTGTGCATTACAAGATAGAGCTTTGGAGGAAGAGCGCACACACAGAGATGAAGTAGAGGGGATTTTCTGTTAGACTTTCCGTTCAGAGAACAGGTGAAGTTTAGATCCTCTATAATTAGGGGAACAATCACTAATTAATTTGAGAACTGAAGGTGGAGCTCTTTGAGTCCACATAGGATGCACACATGACTTATAGCACACAGGCATGCATGCGTGTGTGTTACTATAAATGTCATGTTTGTCCCTGTGTGACTGTCTGTACAGGTCTTGTCAGGGGGTCGGGGGGCTATAGTCTCTTCATTTTGTTTCCCAGGAGACACACCTGACACTTTCTCCAGGTTGATGCACTTATTTAGGCTTTGTTGGCAGGACCAGCAGTCAGAGCTGCTCAGCAGCAGCCTGCTCTCATTACACGCAGTTCACATCAGAAAAATATACAGCACCAACTGTTGGAGCAATAGCTATTTTTTCATGCACATGGGTCCTTCATGCCAACTGAATGCATCACAGTAATAGGTTTATTAAAAAGGATTTGCAGTTAAGATGAAACACTGCAGGCAAACACCCTTTTTTATCTAGATGTAAATGTAATATAATATAATTTGTATGTCATTTATGCATTTATAGTGATAGCAGATGTTAAACATGAATGTCTTATGTTGAGATTATGCTACTTTCCTTTTTTAGTTGTTAAGTTCCCAGTTAAAAAAGAAATTAGGAAAGCTGGTCTTAATCTTTAAAAAATGTAAAAAATAGTGAAGTGAATACAACAGCAATTCCGAACAATGCCGATATGTTAGTCTTCAATATTGTGTGGTGTAAATATTGACCCCATAACATATCAGCATGAATAAAACACAATTATTTTAATTTTGTAATGTGGAATATAAGAAACTGCTTGATTAAGTGATATTACTCAATACTTGTGAGAAAAACTGATCCATTTAGTGTTAATTAACCAATGTGTTAATACTAAATATTAAACTTTATATGAAAAATGTTATGCAACTGAATAAAATAAATGACAAGAGTTTTACTCAGCTGCAAAGTCTTTATCGGACTTAAAAAACTGAATTGTTCAGTGTCGAAAAAGTCATAAGCCAACCGGGTATCCAGTGGCCGAGACGAGACAGAGAAAAAACATGAAGCGGAGAAACAGGACTAGGAACACTGGACATCTGCTTTCAAAATCTGGAGCTGTCTGTCTGACAGAGAGCTGCTTATACAGAATAGGAAACAGTTGAAAGCAATTGACTTTTATTGTGGTGCTGGCTGGTGGGAAACAGGTGAAACGGATAGTTAAGCAGACCTGGAGTAAAGGGGAACGGAGTGAAATGTAAAAAAGCAGAGAGGCAGGCCAAAAGCATGGCATGCTTTGAATGCAACCTGTAATCAATAGACAGTTGGCATTACAGTCTTATTATCTACATTATTGAGGTAAACACCATGGCATGAAAGCATCCTGGCATTCAGACCAAAAGTGGGTGCCCTGCATGTTTTTGATCTTTTCCTGTTTAAATACACGCGATTTAAGGGAATAGTTCATAAGCGGTCCCTGCTAGGACTATAATTTTGGTATTAGCATCTGGTGTGTTAGAGCAGGGAATCATATAAAACAGAATCTGGTTGGCGGTTGGCTTTAACACCTTTAACAGCTTAAAGAACAATAAAGAAGACTTTTTCTACTCCCCTTTATTGTATTTATCAAACTGTCATTCAATATTAGTACCAATATGTAAAGTGTAATGGTGCTGAGTGCCCCCTACCACAAAACCTCAAACAGGTGCTCACATGTACATATAATAAACTAATCTAGTGAATTCTATTCCAACACTGTTTTTAAAATTTACTCCGTCAGTACCACAAGCTGTATTTCATTATCTTGTTAGGGTCAATAGCTACAAGTATTTCATTTTTTCCACACTAGATACATTTATTGCATTGCATTCTTTATCGTGTAAATAGTGTTTCATAAAATCAATGGTAAACATTATGTGATATATAAGTATAATGTATATAATAATATGTCCAAGTAAATGGAAAAAACAAGACAATAACCCCATAATGGCTGGGAAGATAAATTAACAGGTAAATGATAATTAGTCAGAAATAAATACAATAGAGTTTTCTGAGATCAGAGATATCGTACAATATAAATATAATGATAATAATGAGAAAGTAAACAACCTATATAAAAGTTAAATACCATTTAAGTGCTTTATAGATCAGTGGCGAACCCTGAGCACTACTGCTAGGCCTTCACCCCCAGCCATGAGCCTCCTCTGGGCACCATTACACACCACCCATTGGCTATGATTAATTGAAAGGGCTTACCAACTGCAATCATCCAATCAAAGGTGACAAGTCCGTCAACAATAGGCAATAACATCTACAAAATTCTCCACTACAAGCAACTTGCTCAACATTAACTTCACCAAAACCGGACATACAGACTCGGACACCAAGGCTAATTTAATCACAAGGGGCAGTGCTTTAAACTCACGGCGCATAAGAAATCACACACACACACACTAACTGAGTCAAATAAATTCATGAGCATCATAAAAGTAAAATCTGATTTCGAATGCACAATACGCCAAGCACCATTACGCACCATAACGCATATCAAACTCGAGGCACAAAAATCCAACCGCAAACTACTGATATGAGGATTTATTAGGGATCAGCTGAACTATTTAATTAAACTATTGGTGCTCAAACTTTTACACAGAAAACTTCTGCAATTTAAAAAATACTGACTGTCCCAGTGTGATATTAATCCTGTGTGAATAATAATCAAGATGGCTTATAACATGGGCCTACCTTATTACATGAAAATGAAGTCCATCCGCCAAGCTATTAAGCTAGCCACAACATCACTATGGTTTTCCGCCATTTCGCTCTCTAGCTCCCTCTCACTGTCTCTTACCACTCTACATCTTTTTTTTTCGCCCACTCAAAATCAAACAATGATTGCTCAAATCACTCTGAAACTAAGACACACAGCTTTGTTGATTATCAGGAAGAAAACAACTCTTATGTGCTCTATTTGTAGTTTTTGATTCCTCTGGGCGGAACATCGACCCAGAAAGCTTTGTAGGAAGAAAAAAAACAGGTGTTCACCTTGTATATCAGTGATGATACATATGTGGTTTTACAATTCACTGTCATCAACATACAGCTTTGTATTTAGCCGCATTCACCAGAGAGTTGGGGATGCCTCTGTAGCACCTGTACATTTGTCCTCCTTGTTTTTGCCTCAATGCATCTTCAAGCCCTCACAAATCAAATTTTTCTTGAAAGAAATAGTAAGTAATGGGCATTTAAACCAACCCATGCTTTGAAGCCATTTCTACAGTGAAGCGGATGTCCTTCAAGACACCAACTCAGTTTTGAATGAATGAAGTGTTGACGTCTAATTGTTTGCCAAACCAACGTCTCTGCGTCGATTTGCAACTCTTTCAATCCTCCACGTGTGCCAGAGCGAGTTGTTTGTCAGTCTTGGAGAAGCTGAGCTACTGAAGGTGGGTGGAAAGCACTAGAACAACAAAGACAGAGAAACCTGAGTGCGAAATAAGGGCTGGCCATGATAAAGCTGGCAAAGGGTAGTAGAAGTGGGCTCCTCGCCGATCCCACGCAGTGATGAGACGCGGCGAAGGCCAGTTCTGGCTAATAAGTGTGAGCGAGTGCAGCAAACAGGCCTCAGCCAGGTAGCCTTATAACACCTATTATCATCCTTCCTACAAGACTTCCACGTGTTTCCATTTGCAGGCTATTGTTTAAGCCGTGAAAGGCTCTTCTTTGTGAGCGTGTTGACACCTTTTGACTCGTTTCAGCAAGAGTTGACAGGCTTTAATAGTTTTGTGGAGGTCAGCCTCCTGCTTGGTGTGGATAGGCGGAGGAGAATTGCCCAGGACACCTGAGAACGAACCTCGCTGTGCTCACACCGTCCAGAAGCACGAGGAGCACTATTTTGTGGCCTGCAATTCACTCTGAGGTTCACAATACAGGAAAGGGGCAGAGACTGAAGTCCAGACAGCCCACAGGGGGAAAAAAATATGTTCTGAGCCAGCCGAAGAAGAAAATATTGATGCTGGTGGTTTATTTTTTTATTGTACGTGCGCCAAAAAACATTGCGGAAGTAGCTGACAGAACCATCCTAAGAGTAGTTGACACCATAACGAAAAAAAGAAAGAAAAAACTCATATTTTTTTGTTCATTTAAAGCGTTGCAGTCACAGGTGGACGAGCACTGCCGGTGGTATCTGTGGCATCGTGGCTCGGGCCTGACCTTGCTGGGTCTGGTGCTGCGGTGGAAAGTGTCCTGTCACTTGATGGAGGAGCTGCCTGTAGCAGCAGGAAAGAGTGTGGCGACAGGGGCCATGTGTGTTAACCTCTTTCCTTGTCACTTTTTCTATCTTTTTTTTTCTCCCTCTCAATCCCCCATCTCCATCTTTCTTTCTTTTATTTTTTTCTTCTCTTATTTCGGTCTCCATCCACATTCCCCTTAGACTCAACTTTCTCTCCCCACACTCCTCCTTGACAAATTACTCCTGGCTTCTGATATGTTGGTTATCAAAAGTGGTCCTTGTGCTGGCGGTGTGGAGGTGAGCTGCAGAACAACCCACAAACCCAGCCACCCTCCTCCTCCCTCACTCGCCTCTAGCTGGTCACCTGCTCCTCCACCCTCTCACCTGGCTGGCCCTTCACGTGTTCCTCCTCTCAGGAAATTGACATCCTGTCTCATAAGATCTCATTACATTAGATTTTCATGTTAAACCAGCATTACGTTTTCCATCAAGACCATTACGATATGTCAGGCGGGGAGCTTGAGGAGGCTCGTTTTCTTATTTATGGGTGAAGAGATGAAGGAAGAGCTAAGAGGGAGGAAAAAAGTGCGAGTGAGCGATAAAGACCACATGACAGAACTAAAAATGTCAGGATTTGTGACGGGCTGCCTGCTGTGGTAAGAACCGCAAACAGCTCCTCAGAAAGAAATCTGTATTTGTCTGTATGATCTAATGAATTAATAGAATAAGCAGCTTAGTCTAATGTACTGTAATATACTTAATTTTTGCTATTTCGGCAAATGATGTGACTGTGACACCATGCAAAGCCGCTAAACAAAAGGATTTAACATCAATGTCATTGTATGTGACCACTGTTTTTTTTTTCATCTAAACTCACCATATCTCTGTTGGTCTATTGTATTAAACACTGTACAAATACAGGATTTTAATCGTGTTTGATTCAAAAATCCATGTAATTCCAATGTTGCCATAAAGCAGTCGAGCCCATTGATTTTCAGCTTTGGCAGAGATGACCTGATACAGCCGCAGATATTGGAGAGATAAACCTTCTTGGTACAGCAAGCGCTGAAAAAAAATCACTGATCCATGTTTAACTTGTACAATGTCAATATGTACAGTATAGAAATAATGAATGAAAACCATATGTAACCCTTGAAATCTTTAAAAGGTGGAAAATTATCTTTTTTTGTTTTTGCTGCAGTCCCAGCTCTATTTAAATGATTGAATATGTCTTTTTCTTGCAAAACAGTTTGAGCTCATTCTGATTGGAATCAGAGTAGATGTATTTAAAGGTCTTGCAACATAATTTTGATCTGGACTTTGACTAGAAAATTCTGACACACCGAAAGTGCTCGGTTTGTGCAAAAGTAATGGCGTCCCTCAGCATGATGCTATGTGTCCTTTTCCTGATGCCTGTTGCAAACTTTACATCGCCTTTGGGCCTACGTCCAATTAAAACTTGCACTTCTGTAACCAAACCCTGCTTAAATCTTCCCGGTAACTTTCTTTAAGGATAACTGGTTGCATAGGATTTTTTTCTGGGTATATGAATCCAAGGGGCCACACTTTTAAGATTTTCGTAAAATCTTAAAAAAATCAAGTATGTTACATTAAATCCTACTTCAATGCTGTCAATGTGCGATGTAAGATAATGTTCACATTTTTTCAAGAGATAAGGAGTCTAAGATTGCGTTCAGACGTCAAGTCAGACAGAGGGGACACAAGCTCTTTAAGACGGATCAGAAAACCTGCTGTTTGTGTTCACTAACAGTTTCTCTTCAGCAAGAAAAAAAACAAACGAATATGTTTTCCTTTCATCCCCGGCTATACAGACGCGGGATTGCTTTGTGCGTTGCCGTCAAAACACAGAGGAGAGCGACGCAATCAACTCATGTTCAAAAGTGCAAAAACGATCTCGCCGCTCTGTCTTCTGTGTTAAAAGAGGGGTTAAGCTTTTATCCTATAAATATGGCTTGAAAATCCCTCTGTCAACGACGCGTTTATTCTAAGGCTCATATTAACATAAAAATGGGGGCCTTGTTATACAGTGAGATTTCAATAAAAAGAACACAAAATGCATTTAATGAAATTCAGATGCAGGGCCATGGCTCCCTGGATCTCATTAAATGAGCTTTGTGCTGTTTTTCCCATCTTCTCTTTGTAGAGGGGGTCCTTGAGTGCCCTTAATAATGTGGCAGATTTCATCATATTCCTGATTTAAAGAGGACAATGTCTGCCTTGTTCACTTGCTCTTCTTTTTTTTTGGCACATGGAAACTAATCTCCACTGTTGTACTCGAGTAGTTTCAGAATCTGAATCAAGATGATTCCCCTCGTGTTGGCTGCTTTCTTTTTTTACTTGCCTAAAGTTTTGTTGAGGCCCTCCACTAACTCCTTTTTTTTCCTCTCCCCACCCCTCTTTCTCTCTCTGCATAGGATTTGGTTTCATAACTTTTGAGAGTGAAGACATCGTAGAGAAAGTCTGTGAAATTCATTTTCATGAAATCAATAACAAAATGGTAAGTTCACGCTTTTTTTTTTTTTTCCAATTCCAGGTGGGAGTTGAAGGATTAATATTTGATTTGTTCTTTGCCCTTCTATTAATAGCAGACTATGTGTGTTTGTGTATGTGTGTTATATGCACAAGCTAATACTCCCACATAGCCACAGTTAGTGGGTCTCTGGGTCTCAGGGATGGGAAAGCAGTGGTGTGTACTACCCACAAACCGTGAAATTGTGCGGCTGAGTTCTGCCTGTCAGGGTGAGGGGACGGGAGAGCGGAGCCTGTCCCTCTCCTCTCAATGATACCATGTGCAAGGAGGGACCGGGGCTACTCTACATCCGCAAGTAGCCCAAGCTACTGGCAGAGGCAAGAGTTCATTAGTCAAGGATTAACACCTTCTGCAGAGTGCCAGGTTTGATTTACACCCGTCATACAGTCCTTTCAGAGAGCCGCAGAGTTTCTGCCGCAACTTTCGAAGTCATCGAGTCAGTCACGTATGATAAATTGACAAGGTCCGCCCTCAAGTGTAGCAAGTGTGACATTAGGCCCTCCTCCGCCCACGTCCACCCTGCGAGCCTCTCGAGAAATCCTGCATCATTTGAACAGCTTTGTGGGCTGTGATTGACTGGAGGCAGTGCTTGTCTCACCACCGTTCAGTTGGGGGGCTCCATTTCTCTCCGAGCGGACGCTCGATCTCCCTCCCAGGCCATTTCCCGTAGCCAGACTGGCTTCCTGACTGACAGAACCGGCATAGTAAAGCCGTGCTCACCTGGGACCAGACTAAGTCACATATGACCCCAGTACGCATCCCTGCGAAACATTCATACTGCATCACATTCCTTGCTTGCACTGAAACACAAATATTTTGCGGAAATCCCAATATTCAGTAGTATACAAGTACTGATGTGGGTTCTTGGTAGCAAACAAATGTCACAAGTCTGGCATATGTGCATGTGCCGAATGTCAACAATTCCCAGTTTCAATTGTAGAAGCAGGTGACACACAATTTCCACACAGACTCTCATTTCTGCCACCTTTCCCCGAGATGAAAAATACTTATATAAGCAATTGGTAAGCACCGAACAGTAATTTGCTAATGATAAGAGTGGAAACAAAAGTGTGGAAACAAAGAGTGTTCACATTCAACCTGCTAATTAGCAGGTTGAATGTGAAGAATAAATTGTTTAATAACAGCAAGGTATAAGAAGGAGCTGATTTTATTCTGTAAAACTAGGTTTTTAAATGAGATATCAGTCGATGTACAACTACGAAACGTGTTTAAAACATTCAACAATCTAATAACATAAGTTTGTTACACTGATATTAAAATATCTTTTAAATCAACTTCAACATTTGAGTATTTCTGTCTGTTGATTTCAAATGACAGCATCAGCTTTATTGTAAGGCTACCACCATGTCTCTGTGCTGTTTCTGTCTCTTTAATAAATAACCCATGTCTTAAAGGGTTTTAGAATATGTCTTGATAACACCAACTTCCAATAACTAAATTAATATTTCACCATTTATTAGATTAAATTATCTTTTGTTTTCTAACGCAAATACACACAGTCACAATTATTTAAGTGCGTTTCAGAGAGATACATGGTCAGCTGCGGCATGTTTTTATTCAGTCCACTGTTGCTTGTCCAGCTGCTAAAAACATCTGCTCAGTTGAATTTAAACTCGCACCAGGCTGGAACGTCAAGCCAATTTCATAGCTTCTAGAATCCCTTGTTTTTCACAAGTAAATGCACAGGTCTTAGAATCATTTTCTGTTTAAAGAAATACATGATTATAGTCTTGAACTCTTCAGAATATATTCATAATTGTACTCAGAAATAAACTTCCATTCATGAAGTGCATTGATTTTACAAATGTGGATGTTGTTTATTTATATGCGCTGGTTCATTTTTCTGGGGAAGATTGTGGTGCACAAGCTTTTTTCTTCTATATTTCACAGGGTCAGAATTTGGAAAACCAGGCTTATTTATTTAAATCTACCCCCTAATATTTTGAAACACGAGTCTGGTATGTAAAGTTGCAGCAAGACTGCATGCGTTTTGTAGTCACCAGAAAGGCTATGGCAGAGTTCTAGCTGGAAGCTGGACAGCTCTTCTCTCAGCATTTATGCCAAGCTCAAACATTTTGATGAAGATCATTCCAGAGCCTTAACATAAGTCAGTTTATCCATTCTCAAACCAGATTTGATTTGTTGCTTTGGGAAAATTGGGACAGCCAGTTAAAGTAAGGCAAAAAGATAAGTGACATAACTTTGCAGGGTTATGTTGCCGCATGTTTGTTCTGACTCTGTGACCCATTATGGGTGAACCCCTCCTCCTGCACAATGATCACTCGCACTGGTCCCAAATCCCACCCCGACCATCACAACCTTGATTTTGGAGTGGCCAAGCCGAGGTTCCAACTGGAATCTGATTGAAAATGTCCGGAGAGGGCTAAAAAATTTGAAATTAGAAATAAAAACGATGAATCACAATATTTTAAGTATAAATCTGCACTAATTTACATGGATTGTTGCTCTAAATTGTGTCTCGTTATCCCAAACTTATAGGTACCATTAAAAGCTTCTTTGACAATCTCAATGCATGGTGTTATAAATCTCTCTTAACTCATACAAATCTTCTAAGATACCATTGTAATATAATATAATCACTTAACATAGCTATTAGACATAGACTGACAGTTCACACACTTGAAACACTCAACTTAAAAAATGTAAAAACAAATCCCTGTTTGGATTTACACATACAGAAAAACACAAAGATTCAGTCCCTGTCTCCTGTTTATAGTTGTATATTTGTAAAGATCTATTGATGCACGACTTACCCAAACATATTTGGAAATCATATGCGAGTTCCATTTTATGTCCTAATAACAAATAACACTGGAGGGGAAGTAGTGAAATTGAATGTGGTTCTCACCTCCTCTCATCCTCCTGCCGACAACATTTTGTCTCATTTTATACATCTGACCCAGAGTTGTTTCACAAAGTATGAAATTCTATATAAAAAAGCTTTCAGACAACATTTAAAAGGGCTGTATGAGATGTCAGATAAACTGCTGTGGACGGGAGAGTCGTTTGCAGTTGTGATTGCACGTAAATAGAAATGCACAAATTGTCAATTTCGTATTATCTTTAAAGCAAAACTAAGTAACTTTTCAACCTTCATAAAATATTTTCATAACTTTTGTGATTATACATACACTTGCAGCTCGTTGAATGACACCTCTGTCATGGCCTGAGGAGGTCCGTATCGCTTAAACCGGCACTAAATAACAATGAGGAGGTTGGCAGGAAACCTGCCACACAAAACAACAAAAAATGTACTGTTTGCCTTACGGCATACGTCACTTCCCCCGTTTTCTATCATCATATGACATTGTTTTGCCACAATTCGAGTCATCACCTCATCGCTATTCATCCTTCACAGCCACTGGAAACAGAAACGTACTTCAATCCGACTGCCAGCGTCCGATTTTACGACGCTATGCGCTGGTCCTCATGGGAAATACAGTCTTCCTGAGGCAAAACACTGCTCCTGTCCACACTAGGCAACAAAAATCAACTGAAACTTCTTTAGTGTTGCTTTACAAAGGTCTGGCTAATCATTCACACTTTTAGCTCAACAATATTTGTACAATATGCAATATTTTACTTTCCTATCCTCTTATAGTAAAAAAATCTAAATATTGATATGATGATATCAACTAGAATAAATGCCTTTTTTCCTTATTTTTCAAATCATTGCTTCCTACTGTGTAAGCATTTTTCACAATGTAATTTGTGTCACAGTGTGAGCTTTTACCACTGTAAGACTCTACCCTACATGCTAAATATTTCCCGAGCATGAAAAACACAACGGTAGAACTTTTAAAGTAGACAACCCTACAAATATTGTACTCCAAACAGGGCTCTGTGATGTGATGTTTGCGTTAGATCGTGCCGCTCTTTTATCCGCCAATATATTAGTGCGTTTAGGATCGCTAACATGATCATATCAGGAGTCTTTGTGTGGATTAAACTTAATATTCCATAACTGTCTGGTTAAAAAAATTAAAATTAAAAATGAAACAAAGCAATTTTGCTTAAATACCTTCAGCCTTCCTATTATCTACTTAAAATATCCCTCTCTCTTGTCCCTGCAATTTGAATGAACGACTGACATGTCATACTAAATAGGGTTGTACTTTTTCTAGCTGCTTGTGTTGGTCTCCTCTAACATAATTTTAAACATTTTAAAGGTACTAAAACTGGATAACTTTAATTATTTAACCAATATTAAAACACACAGTAAAGAGCTTAGATATAATGTTTTCACTAATCAGGTAAAGATTTCACCACCTATGTCTCACCGATATCTCTACTTGTGTCAGGCTTCAAAAGGTCTATTTATAGATGTATGTGCTTACTTTTTCTAAAGAACACAACACCAACAAATATTTTAAATCACCATGATAAAAATCCAGGGAGCCTTGGCAGAAAATATGGGAATACATTGAGCTGGTGTTGCATGAAGGGACATCACTAAGGTCAGTTTTCTGAAGCTTTTGTCGCCTTTGTAGGGTCTCCTGTTGATAACACCTACAGCACATTAAAGGTGTTTGGATACAGAGAATAAATGTGACGCTCAGATCTTCTACAAGGTGTTGACATTTTGTAGAATCTGCAAAGGGAAAAGAATTTGGATGTTTAAAATCTTTTTTTTTCTTCTTCTTCTTCTTGGCTGCACATCACATAGCAGTAGTTATTCACTGACTGAAGCACACAAAGTAAAAAATGTCCCCTGTCTTCATCCTTATGAAGTACCACACAGAAATAGACCTCATCCATCCTGCCCATGAGTGTTATCTGAGATGGTCTCGTGAATAATTGATTTCGACAGAAATTTCACCCCGCCTGGGAAGGTTGTGGACGTACAGGACAGCCCACCTTCTCGTTGTCCTTTCTCTCCAGAGCTTCACTGGCGTAGCGGGTCAGGGCCCACTCTGATGTCAGTGACTGCACCTGTAAGTGACTTGGTCAGCCCTCCTGTGTTCATGTGCCACCCAGGCCTCGCTCTCAGGGGCATGTCTTCTCTGTCACTGTGAATTCTGTCTCATATATAATTAAAAACAGGGGTGCAGCTTTGCGAGAGTCTTATAACGCACCCCTCCCATCAGCCGGCGAGCTTTGGCTTCTTCTGTCTGCCTGCCTTAGCATATGCAGGATGTGATAAAAGTATTGATCATCCCCTCCGGGGCTCTGTCATCGTCCAAACATCCTCCGGCTTCTGCAGCCGCTATCCTTGCGTTTAAAATTAGTAAATATTTTCGGAGTAAAAATCAATACATGGAAGACGGGATGACGGTTTTCAAATACTTTTAAAACCTTTAATCAAACCTGCATGTATGTGAATGTCTATATAATACTACAGGGACAGTAAGAGTGTTTGACAGCTGAGGGAAAGTTGGTAATTCTGTTATCTTGATAGAAGAAAATCTGCAATCACTCTCCACCCTGTTGTTGTGGAGGTGCAGCTACTTCTTAATAATACTGCCTAATTATAATCACGTTTTGGCTCTGATAAGTTTGTAATAGGCTGTTAAAATCAGATAGCAGTGGGTTTTATTTTAATTACTTTTGAATAGCACAAAAGCATGTATTTGCAGACAGTTTTATTTTACTTTCTTTGTGACATGATGCACGATTTTATCACTAATGATGTCAAAAAAGCTGTCATGGTCGTTTAAACCACACAGACCTGCACTTAAGATGTTTGCCTGCTTCAACACACCTGATTAAGATTACTGCAGTTCAGCATAACCCTGTTAATCAGAAATCAGTTGTGACGAAGCAGAGAATCATCTAAAACATGAAGGGTATTGTGCCTTAAGGATAGGTGACGAAAAACATGAAGCCAGCTTACCTGGTTTAACACTAAGGAAGGCATTCGTTTGTCCAAAACAAGTCTTACATACAGTGTTCTGAAATCCTTACATAAAGCGTCTTTATAAAACTTGTAATATTAACTTCAGATTTAATTGTTAAAACATAGAGATGTATCAGAGCAGTTCATAAATATGCTGCAGATATTCAATTGGGGCTTTTGATAATTCATCTGAATGGTTTTGTCAATTTTTTAAAACACGCAACTGCACTGAGTTTGGCTTACAGCTGGAGATTGCTGTGAACTCTCTGGAATTCAGACAAGATACTCATATCATGTACATCGACCCCTGCGGGTGTGTGGATAAGCAAATTTTATAGCACCAGACATTTCTCACCACTGATCTTACCAGAAATTAAATAACTACTTACAACGATTTTAAACATAGTTCAATAAGTTCAGAAAGGTTGAGGAAAGTGGTTGTTTTTTGGAAGATTGCCTTCTATTGGATTAAAAAAACAACTTTGGTGTGTTTTGACATCATGTGTCCAGCTGTATCCAGGCTTTAACTGGCTAGGTGTTGATTTAACATAAAGAATGTGGAGGACGTTTTTACTCTTTATTCTTGAACCAAAGCAGACCGTTTGCATTATATTCATAACACCCTTCTTGAGATTTGTTATAGTGTCCAGCCCAGATGTTATTTTTTCATTATTTAGCAAACTAGCTACATTTTCTGTTTTGGATATTTCTGTGAAATTTGGAGGTTACTTTTAGGCAGTCCCACATTGAAACCAAATACATCAAAACAGGATTTGGAGCAGATAATGACATTATGATTCATATAGCTTAATATCTATTTGTATATACTTTAAATGTCTTAAACTAAGAACATCAGTATAGATTTAATATTCCTTAAAAGTCTTAACACAAAAAGCCAGATGCTTCATTACAGAAACAGAATTATAGTGGTCTTGCAAAGAGAAAAATAGATGGTGTTATGGACAACGTAAAGTGAAAACATTTCACCTTGTTAAGGAAAGGTCAAACCTTTTATAAGGCAAAACTAATTTAAGATTTTAAATAACAAACAAACCATTCATCATAGAACGCTTCTTATGTTAATCAACATATAATACACAACAATAATTGTATTTTTTCTATATTTCTTACTTGATTAGTTTAGTTATCATTTAAATATCTTACACCAGTTTTAACAAAGAATAAATGAGTGTAACAACATCCTGTTAAATAATTCCAATTTATTTTGTCATAACTCAGGCAGGCCAAGCCCAGTGTTGTTTCTTTTCTACCATTCCCACCCATATGGAGCGTGTCTGATTGCGCACAATTCATTGTGCAGATTGACCCGAGCCAAACAGTTTGATAATATAAGGAATGGGCTCAAGTGGCTAGAAACACAAGCAATCATGCAACAGATGGTTTGGCCATCACACAGCCTTTATATCGGTATCATAGAGCCAGTCTGGGATTACATGAAGAGACTGGAGCAGCTGGGACCGCCTAAATCCACACAAGAACTGTGACAAGTTCTTAAAGATGTTTGCAACAGCGTGCCTGCCAAGTAGCCAGAGAAGCTTTGGTTAAGTGTATCTAAGAGTATCTATTCTGTTTCATAATGGTGGACACATCATAGAGGGTGTCAGATATTATTTCACTGTGATGTCATCTTAAAATGTATTTACTCCTAGAAACATTAGGTTGGACCTGTTACACCATATCAATTGTGTCCCACCTCGAAAACGAGGAACCAACAGTGATTTCTGTATTTTAACACATCTCTAAACTTAAAGCACTAACATCCAACTAACTGGTTTACTATTTTGTTGTTTAATTTTACATACATGTGTGTAAAACCTTTTGAATTTAAAACAGCTCTTCGCCTTCAAAATACATAATTTTTTCACATGTTCATACATACACAAAAAAAGCTTTACACACAAAAATGAAAACCAATAAAGTAAAAAAAAAAAGTTTTTGAAAAATGGGTTGAAAAATATTGAATATATTGGGATGAATGATAAAAAAACCAATGCACTGGATTTATTCTAAACAGCAAAGAAAATTAATATATTTGGTTTAAAATGTATATATATAAACAGACATTACGTTTCCATTTATTTTAATATTCTATATTTTCATATTCATTTAAAAATCCCTGCTTTTGAACTTCATGGACTTTGACATTCTTGTCCTCCATATTTCACATGATGTTGGGTTCAGGTTATCCCCTCATTCTCTTCCAGAAGACGTTTTAAGTTGCATATTATTATTATTTTTTTTAGATCTGTATTAAGTATATAATGCAGTTAAAAGAGATAATGTAAAATGTAATATCCACAAATATCTCCAGCCTTCCATTTTAAACAGATGTAATTACACCAGGTATAGAGTAGTTCTTCTAAAAATATTGTCATTGCATCCCTACTGTAGAATTAGTTCAAAAAACCTTATTGCTTTGGTATGTTTACACGTAAAAACTGAACACCTGTGCAGGACCAGTAATGTTGTTGCCTTTGATTTCTGTACCTTGTCTCAGTGTTTTTATTTTAAAAAAAAGTCCACCTACACTTCATCACTACCTGTGCTGGCAGCTTCAATGATTGGAGGTTCTTTTTGTAGGCTGGAGGAAGGTGTTTCTCCAATTAGGCTGTCACGATATCACCTTTTCGACTGTATGATTATTGTGCCGGAAAGAAAAGCTGAATGAGACTAATTGGTGATCACGAATTTTAACAGAATAATATTGCTGTCGGCTAAAACAGTCTACATTTCTATATTGAGTTTAAGGAAAAATTAACAGGCGCCCAATTCTAAATAGACTCTTTGCAGACCACAACACAGAAAACTGAACAGATGTTTATCACCATCATAATTATTAAATTGGTACCGAGTGTGTTTTTTTTTTTTACAATGCTTAAGGTTAGATTTTTAATTGTTTTAGGACCAGGACAAGACCAGGTACAGAATATGTCAGAACAGTTGTTGTACATTCTAAGGAGTTAGAGGTTTTGGGTTTTGAGTGCTGGACACCCTCTCCTTACAACTTTGGAGTGCACATGTTGTGACTGTGGTAAAGAATGTGTTCCACGCTGAAAAATTCAGGCCTTTGGGTTTTTTTAAAATATATATATTCTTCAAGAGTGTCAGTTGCTCACATTCTTTGAACATCAAGTGCCTAATAAGGGAGAAGGACCACCCTTCAGAGTAGTTTAAGTCCCTCATGCAGCGCTGCCTTACAAGTCCTGGACTGTAAGTAATTGGATGTTTACCCTTCATTGAAGAAGGAAAGCTTCGAGGGATGAAGGAAGTGGAAATCCACTTTGCACTCCGCTCACCAGGATGTCCCATATAAGCTCGGGAGATGTTCAGATCTGCTGATTGAGGAAGTTATGAAGGCCATTTGACGTCAACCTTATGATCATAGTGCTACTTCTAAATGTGTCTCTTAGTGTGTATGTTGACATTATTATTTTTGCAATAGAAAGGCACGGTAAGAGGGGGAGTGCAAACACCACGGGGCGCACATGGCCTGAAAATAACCCCACATCCTTTACCTTTTTATATGTCGTAACCATGCAGGGAGATCATAAGCCATAATGTTTCGTCTGAGATTGGCATCGTTTTGCTTTTTTCTGAAACTTCTCATCATAATCATACATCTGGGATCCCTCAACCGCTTTTTTCCGCTGTCCACGGGTTTTAGTCATCACACAGAACAAGACATCCTCTCAGCAGGTCATAGCTTAAAATATTTTGGTTTTTGACGTATTAACCCAACACTCTTCAAACTCTTGTCAAAAAAAAAAAAACATTTTTTGGGCATTACATTTAAGGTTTGATGTCAGTTTTTAGCAAATACATTTGAAGTTTTCCTTCATTTTTCTTTTTCTTCAAACGGTAAACATCATTTTTTTTACATAATCTCTCCCTCACCATGCCCGACATTGGCCAGTCAGAGCTGTGACAGTCCTTAACCATGCACTCTGTGTGTTTCTACTGATCGGCTGGGAGTAAATGAATCACGGCGTTTCCTTTTCTCCAGTCTGCCAGCGGACTGATGGCATTCATTCACTGGTGAAGCTAATAGCAGCTGTACGCCTCCCCCTCAAAACACACACTCGCATATACACTAACAGATGCACTCCACACCCACAACGCTTGTCCCTGAAGGACAGTCACTGCCAGTCCATTCCGCCCACACCTCTCCGTTCTACCTGCAAGGTTAATATAGATGGAGGCTGAATTGAAAAGGTCATAACTGGCGCACTTCTCTACTGTGTGTTGTAGCGTATGTACATTAAAAACAAGAAAGAGTTGTTTATGACTTCAGCTGTGCGCTTTTATTAGACTGATCATTAAGTTATCCTGTCGGGGTATGTAAACATTTCAGTGTATAGCTGCAAAGTTTATTATAGACAATCCCAAAAAAAAAGTGTACAAGCAAAGGAAAAGGCAAACAAGTGCCAGGAAACTCTATCTCACGGTGCCCTTCAACCCACTGTAAAAGCAGACTGCAAGATGCTAAAAGAAATCATTAAAAATAACTAAACATTGTCATAACAGGAACCTCAGCAGGTTTTTGCTTTTTGGCGTGAAAATGCATGTACAATTAGATCAGGGCCTTTTGAAAAGAAAATTCGGAATAGTCTGACGTATTTAGACCTCAGAACAAAAGACAAGTGTAGCATTAACCACATACAGCAATAATAGAAAAAGAGCCTCATGCCAACCATGAAGCATGGGACTGGAAGTGTAATGGTCTGGCAATGCTTTTGCTATCTCACCAATATAGAATTGACAAAGAGCTCTACCACTTATCAAAGGGTGTTTAAAGAACATGTGAGAACCTCAGTTAAAATAAAACCTGAAGAAGAACTTGGCTCTTCAACAGCTATGACCCAAACAGCACTTGTAAATCTTGCAAAGGGTGGCTGAGACTAAAGTTATCAAATGTCCTTGGCTAAAGCCCAGCTGTTGTTCACTTTGAGGTACCGTAGTGTCACTAGAAAACAACCTGTACACAAAACAAACTTAAGACTGATGGATGCTTTCTTTAATTAGATTTACAATATCTTTAGACAGATTAAGTGGATAGCTAAAAGGAGTATCTCCAGAAATGACTTTAACCAAAGGGGGAAAGACTCACTGTAAGTGTAGAAGACCCTAACTAAAACATAGTTTTGTAGCTATCTTAAGTTTAATAAATCATACAGTGTAAATTCTTGTGCAAACCTTTAATTAAACCCCCTTATGTTTAACATGTAAACAGTTCTGTTATTTTTGTGGCAACTCCCTGTCATACTATCTAGACTTAGAGTAGACCGTTGTAGATGTATTTTGCTATTTAAAATAGGCTGATTATAATTTCGTACTTATTCATGCAAATAGAATGATAGGTGTTGTTCAGTAAGTGTTCACGTAATAACACTAAGAAATCATTCACAAATCAAATGAAACGTATGTGAGCCTTTATTCAGCAAGCTAACTGGCAGTGTGCAGCAACAGCAGTAATCAGCACTATATACTGTTAATAAAAATAAATTATTTCCTGTTGTCTTGTATTTTATTAAAACCACTTTAAAGCACTATATATATATATATATATATATATATATATATATATATATATATATATATATATATATATATAT
>JAVLVB010000078.1:2241980-2258466 GCA_032876305.1 Orestias chungarensis | reverse complement strand
CAGGAGCCTGCTATAAAATGTTATTACATGGTGCTATAAAAATGTCTGAGAGCTTGTGGTTAACAAAACACTGGAAATGAACTTGCCATTTAAAAAAGAAAAGGCTAGTCGTATTTGTACATTGCTTTTTTTTAGCCGTGGCGAATCTGACGCGAGTTCTCAATTACCAGCCTGTAAAAAGATGTAAACCAAAATTGCACGAAGATGAGAATGCATAAGAATCAAAACATTAAAACTTATTTTTTTTTCTTTCTCTTTGAATAAATTAGTAAATCGTGACAGATACGTGTACAACCTAAGCAGTCAGTAATATTTTAAGTGATCGTATTTTCCTCTCTTGAAAGAGCAGGGTAGGCTCTAGTTTTATTGCCATCCTTTTAAAATTTTATGCACTAAATGAATTACTGAGATCTCTGACAGCCGTCCCGAGACTTCAGCCGAGGCAACAAAAGCAGCATGATCGTGATTGGAGGCTGACGCGTTCGCGAAAGACAACCAGTAATTGAGAGAGCCGCTTGTTGTTAAACTCTACTTACAGGGAATGTTTTTCAGTCAACAAGGCTTTATTAGGTTTAAAGCACACAAATAAATCTCTCTGTGCTTATTGCTATTTTTCAAGCAAGGAAAGCAATTCGTAGACTTTTGTATGGGAGCGATGTGACGCTCCCAGATGTGAGAATGATATGTTACTTCAGACGTTTTGTTGATTATGTATAATAAGAAAACTTCTTTTGAAAAGTCAAATGACTTTGATGAACAATTCCTTGAAGCTATGGCTATAGTATTCATACACCTCCTACCTTTTCACATCTTGTCATATTATAACAATCTTCAAGCTAGTCCTTGACTGTGAAGCAAAAGTAAATTAGCAACTAGTAAAAATATAATTGATTTTATATGTATTGAGTCCTCCTGTACTTCCATACCTATCTGTCATGTGATGAAGACCAAGAAACATACCTGGCAGGTCAGCAATAAACCTATGGAGTACATTAAAGCAAAGTTAGGTTGTAGAACAATACCAAAACCTTTTTCACTGACCATTAATAAGTCAACATCCCAAAAACGGAAGAAGTATGGCACATCTGCAGATCTACCAAGGCATGGCTGTCTGCCTAAAACAGTCCTCTTCTGTCTGATGCTAAAAATAAGCATGTTGCTTTTACGGCCCTCCACAGTGACGTAATGAGTCTGACAAGAAGTAAAAGGATGTGCTTTAAGCAAAATAAACTAAAAATTATGTAATTTTACTACAGTATCAAGAATCTAGTACAGGAAATCTCCTTTTTTTTGTCCCTTCACTCATTTTGTTTTTGCGCGTTTTTTCTTTATAGTCCATAAATATGTCACTTAAAAAAATGTTTGAGGGTTTCACTATCCCAAATAAGCTTTTCATCTAACCAAACAAATACTCATGTTTGCTATTGTATGTCTGCAAAATGTGTGGACATCAAACTGTCGCAGCCCTGGACTATTTTATTCTACAGAACTGCATGCAAAACACCTTGCTGATGTGTAAACGCCATGCTGATGTGTAAACGCCTTGCTGATGTGTAAACGCTGCCATCCACTGACCTAAACTGCCATGGTCAGCAAAGGAACTATGCAAATCTGGCCTTTAGGTAACAAGGTAAATTAGGCCAAATGCTTGATTTTTGGTGTGCCTGGCTTTACACTGCTGATCACCCTGAGTACACCCAACCCATGATGGCACACTGTGGTAGCAGCTCCATGCTGTGGGCTTGTTTTGTTCTTCAAAACCGGTCAGAACTGATGGTAAAATCTATACTTGTTCTTCAGCTGTATGCACTTCTTCACCCTGTTGGTTTATGGATGTGATAATTAAGGAAGTGTGAATGCTTATAATGCATAAGAGTATTGTACTATTTATTTTATTTACATTTGTATAGAAACACACGCCATAAAATTCATTTTTTCTTATTAATAGGCAACATTTAGCTCTTTTCTCAACTTTTCTTTGTGTCTGTCTTTTCAATAAAGGTTACCCTAACATTGTGGCAACGTATGGCCGCGGATACACTGGATTTGCACCCAGCTACAGCTACCAGTTCCCCGGTGAGTCGAAAGTCTCTCCTGAAATATGCTGCACCTAATTTCTGTTTTGCACAATCAGACACACGTGTAGACACACACCAACATTTTAAATCTGGAGTCATAAATCTTCATCAATATACACGTCAGTCACCAAATCATCGGCGGTGTGTAAATGTGCTACGTGTCGGGTTTTCTCAACGAGGTTTTGAAAGCCGACTCCTGGTGAAGTAAATTGCTTATACTTTTTTATCCCCCACTTGAACACAACCATGACCAAACCTCTGAAATTGGGGGGAATTTCTCTGTCTTCCGTGGCCCAATGTATGCAAATTCCTCTGTGGGGAGGTTGAAAAACTGAGCAGCCCTTTGTATTGGCAGATTTTTAAATATGGACCTTATAATAGGAAATAAAATAATTTTCTGCATTAAAAGTGTTGACTCAAAGCGCTGGGCACTTTAATGGAAGTCCAAATGGGAAGCCTGGAGGTGAGCAGCTGTACCTGTGTGCTTCTTAAGGGGCTGCTGGCTCTGTGCTTTCCTCACTTAGACAGGCATCCTGTCAATTTCATGCTTTATTTAGGGAGCTTACACTTACTCTGTTTGCCATGCCAGACGTCATTCCCGCCACTGATGAGACAGAATGGGAAATATCTTACAGCAGCTCAGATCTCTGTAATATTCTTTGTGAAATGGATTCAGAAATGGTAAGACCGGGTGTCCAGCTGTGACCACCTGCAGATGAGGCATATGTTGCTTTTTGACTTGACCGCGACATTATTTGAAGGAACGGGAGGCAATTTACTTGTCAATGTACACCAGGGAAAATAAAATATATATATGTATGTATATATACCATCAGTAACATAAAAGCGCTTTTAATCTTATGTATGGACAGAATTTTTTTGATTGCATGAAAATCCTTAAGCCACATCTGTAAGTTTAATTTTTAATTCTTCAAAGTTATTAAGGACAAAAATGTAAACTGTACATCTTAATTGTTTTACTTTTTTCTGAATGATTCTCTTAAGTCAGTCTATCTCAGACCAAACATTAAACATTTGTGATGATATTTGTCTGTTATGACACTTATTTTGTTCTAATGGTATGTAAAGAATAAATGTAGAAATCCAGCATTTGTCAAAAGAAAAAGGTATTTCTTACAGAAAATACACTCACAAAATTTTGCATCATAGATTCAAAATTCATATCAACTTTATTGAGACGGTGAAGATGCATTTAATCTTCCATTTTTTTCTTGTTCAATGATTATTCAAGAACTTGCATAATTATTTTTAAAACAAGATTTTACTGCTCAAGTTGAAATGTTTTCTAAATTCACTGTAATTCACAGAGATCCTCATTTATACTTTGGATCAGTCTCTTACTTAATTCCAAAGAAAACAACCACTTAGGGTAGCTTTGGGCATCATGCTGGCTTGCTGTTTGACCACTCTTTTATCAGAATTGCAGAGCTTTGAACTCTTTAATTGGCTTTTAAGCACAGGCTGTAAATTTAACGTGGGTTGAGATTAGGGGAATTTCAGAAGCCTAATGTTAATCAGCTATATCCGTTCAAGCAGCAGTATTCATTTGTGTTGCCAGCACTATGTCCATTGGAGGTTTTCTAAACCTAAACATCACTTTTGGATGGATTGATAGTGGGTGCAAATGGATAATATTGATTAGGTTTCGTCTAGATCTATGATGAGTAAAACAGACTTATTATGCTTTTTTTTCTGCTCTAATTTTTACCATAAGAACTTTTTCTCTTCATAATGGGGGTTCCCACTCCAATTCTTGTCTTTTGTTTAGGGAACAGCTGCGTTGTCTATATGGCATAAATATGCTGTGAGCTTTCAGTGTAGAATCCTTTGTAGGCTGCCCTTGCAGTTTACTACTAAGCTGCTACAAACTACAATATAACATTAAACTAAATACTGTTGCTTTAGTTGAACGTTAAACTGTTATCACTTCACTCTTTAAAAATCCTAAATTAACCTGGTTTTCATCCCAATGATTAAAGTAAGTACACCTTTCTCTCGAACTGGATACAATTATTCCTTTAGGTGTTTTTATCAATCCTTCAAAAAGTATTAACATGCATTAGATCGGACTACGGGGAAGGAATAGAAACGGAAAGCAGTGCTAAGTATTTATTATTTATTAGTTAGTCAAACATGGATTTTCAAAATGTTGACTATTTGCACCAAATTAAGGGATATCACCTTCCCTAAGGCAGAATGTTTGATCCTATCCCTGCTAAACTCAATTTATAGAGTTTGATAAAGCTGTATGATTAAAACTGCCTCCCTGGGGCTCGCTCAAGTCTTGACAGGTAATTGGAAATTTTAATGTATGAATCAAACTGCTTGTCTAAATTAAATAACCTCAGGCTAAATATTGACTAGTATCCCACTTCAGGAAGATGGAGAGAGGGGGGGGTGGCATCCTTAGTTTTAAGATGTGAATCTTTTTCTGACTGTACACAGCCTCTCTCAGTCAGCAGTCAACTTCCAAGAGGCATAAATTCCTGACAGCTTTTTTTTTTTTTTATATATATACCTTGCAAAACTCAGGGACTCCTTGAGACAAAAGAGGGCAGGCAATTGTTCAATTGTCAAGATAAAGCAGTGATAAAACATTGATCAGCGATGAAACAATGAATTAAAGGAGAAAAACTCGATAAAATCTAAAGAGAGAACGAGAAATCAAAGCTGACACCAAAACCAAACAGTTAAAGTGTACAAAGCAGAAGGAGATATATACTTAACCTGAGTCAGAGGTTGCAATCCCTAGCTAAATTCATCCGCTCGCAAGAAGCGTGTGGAACTGGAATTTATATCAAATGTTCATAACAAAATGTTTTCCCCGTTGATGAAAAGTAATATGATTAATTGCCTTAACTATGGAAAAGATAGGATTTTTGACTCTCTTATCATCTAGTCAACAGTAAGAGTCCATTAAGCCTGAAATCTATCAACCACTAACACAAGCTATTCTAAGTGAATCTCTAGTGTAGTTGACAGATATATACTATAGGATGTGTTATATTTTGCCATATTTTAGATTTAGATTAGAAATAAGTGATCTTCAGCCTGGAACTTGTGTCTGAACTTTAAAGCAGAAGTTTGAATCGAGGCCTAAAATTCAACATCTCTCTCCTAGCAGCAAGTAGGAATCGATTAGGAATCGAGATGGTTTCATGACAAAACTGCTGGTCACAACAAATAGTAATCTTCACTGCCAGTATAAAGTGTTAAATAAAATATCTACAGGTTTAGCAGCATAAATAATGCACCAATAGCTTGATTTAGAACACTTTAATGAAAAAAGTAAAGTTCATGGTTACCCTTATAAAGCCTGAAAAGATTTACATACTTTGTGAAATGAGTCACATATAAAATGCACTTGGTTTAAGCATGTTTACCCTCTTTTTTTTTTCTTTTTTTTAGCTAACTAAAGAAAATGGAAAGTGTCTGATAAATACTGCGTCTTTGATGGTACGCGGCGTTTTAAAATGCTCAATTGTCTTTTTAGATGCACTGTTGCAAATTATGCACTGTTTACCTTGTGACTGCATAATTTCAGCATAACGCTTGAACTTCGCTATGAATTGAAACTTAATTTCAGACATTACCGTCTGACGAATGTGTAGACAATCAAGAGAACAGCAGTGTTTACCATTGCTGAATAACAAATACTAAGGGCTGTGCAGCAAATTAGGAGCATCAAGAAACCAAGTCTCTTTTTTTTTTCATCTGGCAGCTTCTTTAACAATAGAGACATGTTCTTTTTACAATGCAAAGGAAATCCCACTTCTAAAGCTTTACACTGATTTTTTCCTTTGTTTATCTTGTCATAAATGTTTTTTTATGCAAGACTTGATAGTTCCTCAAAGAATACTGGAGTTTACGGCATTATTGTTTGTCCAAACAGGCATGTAGTATTTTATTATTATTGAATGCAATTTAGAATACTTTAAGACTTCCTTTTAAGTTTTTGTAGATCCCCAAATGTAATCGTGTCATTTTGTAATTTTGTGGTTAAAAAAAGATTGAAAAAAACATTAAGAAATATAAACATTTTAATCAGGAAAGGGTGGAATGTGATAAGAGAAGTGAGCAAGAACCTTATTAAGTCTGTTCTTTAATCATGAAAAACTAAATTACTTCATGTACTTCTTTGTTTTTTGGTTGTTTTTTGCTTAAAAAAAGATGCTATTTAAAATGTTTTTTCAAAAGAACGGATTAAGTGAAGCTCCTTCTCAGACGGAGTAACTCCAGATTGCAGCTGCTTTACAGAGATGTTCGCATTAATCCAGGGATGAGATGGAAGTAACATCCACCGCAAACAGCGTTGAGCCCAGCCCAGCGTTGCTGCTGGGGCAGGAATCAAAGTGTAAAAAAATCAAATACATAGCAGCTGCACTTGGCTCGACTAAAATAATCAGACCTCAGAGCTGGAATGCGTTTGCTTCAAAAAGCAACCCAAAATGAAAACTTATTAAATTAAGTCGAAGTACAAAAGGCACCGGCTTCCATTCTGTTAGGCTTTAAAGAGCGCGCCACGCTAACTAACTTGATGTTAAGCGGTTGGGAAACAGCTGGACGGAGAATAATTTCCGATTGCCTCAGAATCAGAGAGTTTCCGCGGCTCGGATTCAAATTAAAAGCCTCGCCTCCTGTTGTGTTTTAGAGCTCGCCGGTTTCTGCATCCTGTTTAGGAACAACAAAGCGGCCTTAAATTTACTTCATGTACATCCTTTTTATATTTATTTCATTCCAATGTTGTTTTTTTTAATTCTGTCTGGGCAGAAGATTACAAAACATATTAGGACCACCTGTCGAGATCTGGGTCTGATTCTCATATCGGAGCAGTAGGATACCATTTTGGTTACAATTTAAGACCAAAAGAACTGAAGCTGTGATCAGAGGTGGAAACAGAAAATGCTGGAGCCGACAAGGCATATGGGATATTACTATACATTATTCTCGTTTTTTATGCAGCAATCTAATTAGCATTAGCTTGCTGATAAATGCACCATTGTACTATTCAGCTGGCAGCTCCCAGAGGAACAAGTGCTGCATCTGAGCCTGGTATCTCCTTAAGAGGACTTAAGTTGATTAAAGAATCTGAGGTTACATCAGTAAAAATAAACTGTTTAATCCCAATGTTACAGTACATTTCACTGCTATTTACTCACTTTTGGATTAACTTAGACTTAGACAGGATACAGCAACCAATCCCTAAGCAAGCTGCGCATAATAAAAATGCAAATGCCAGACGGAACGTGTTTTTTTGCCAATAACTGCATAGTTAAGCGTATGCAAGGAAAGTTTTTGTATAGCGTCTCTCCTCCCAGCTGTGGCAGCAAATATACCAGAAGAAATATGAAGAGGTGTAAGAATGGCAGCGCACCCTATTGTGTGCGCTCTGTGCTGTGTGCATGAATAAGTAGCTTGTCTGAGGAAAATGTAATTAAAACGAAAATGTAGTGTGTATATGTGCAATCTGCTTGTGAATAAGCTGTAGAAGTGAACATGAAAAGCAGCCATACACCCCTCATACATTCATATTGTATTTCTCCATTGTTAAGCAGTCATGTATCTGTTCCTTTCATTCCACGCGCAGGAGTGCACAATTGAACGAGTGCACATAGAGAAACGGTTGTATTCATTCCAAAACTGGAGATCCAGCAAGAAGAAAAAGAGCAAACCAAAGAGGAGGAGAGACTTCACTGGGAGTTTCTCCGCCGCTCCGTCGTTTTTTTGTTTTTTTTCTGCGCCACTCTATGCCTCCGCAACCGTGCCCTCTGAGCCTCCCCTGGCATAAATGACCATTATGGCTCCATTAGGGCTGCTGCTAGGAGGTCATTATGCTTCTCTGAAAACCCAGGGATGAAGACGTTAGTTGGGTCCCATCAAGGAAGAAGGACAGAGTGAGTGAGTGAAAGACAAAACACTAAGTCATCCAGCTATTTCTTGACAGACAAATAGCAACTCCAGTCCAGCTTCTTAAGTAGTAAGAGAAGGGAGGCTCAGATAATTGGAGCGAGGAGAGGTCAGGAGAAAGGGCTGTGGGTTATTAGTTACCTTAAGACTAAAGAGACACACTAAACATACAAATCTACATTTTTGTTTACCTCATTGTTATATTTCTTCCTCGCTTCGTCTTTTTTCGTCTGTCATTGTATATGTTCCTTGTTATCTTCGTCAGACTTGGTTCCCTGTGAAATGTGCTGAGTGGTGAAGAGCAGTAGAAAGCTCAACCCTTCCATCTTCAATATCTCCATCTCAATCAACCAGACTGAACAGCACACTCCATCTTCTCCGCTGCATGAAGGCAAACGGGACTAAACCCAGTAGGTGGTTCTGGTTGCTGCTGCTGCTGCTTCTTTTTTGTCCTGAATATAAGAAATTCGAACAGCCTGTGCTGGGTATTTATATCTTTGTCTTTTTCAATATTCTTTTTTCTGCCTAAGCCATTGGTAGATGATAAAGTGAATTTAAAACAGGTTAGTTGTAAAATGTGGTGTGAATTTGTATACAGTCTGCCTAAGTCCGTTTCGGTATATATTATATTGAGATCAAATTTTATAGTGAGTGAACATCAGAAAAGTCTCCAGTCTTTTGCAACTTGTAAGATTTTTTGTTTACAGTGTTGCTCTTTATTTATTTCTGTCCATCATCCCAACAGCTCTGACTGGTTTTCCAGTCCTGTAAATGAAACCGTCGTGTTTCACATTAGGGGAGGACATGTTCGGAGAGATGTGTCGGAGTTCTAAGTGGTATGTAGCGCTGAAAGGTTCAGGTTTTTTGTTTTGGTTGAAAAGCATCCCTATACCATTACACCGTCATTGCCATGTTTCAATGTGTCGTCGTCAAATTTGCATTGTTCTGTTTATCTCTCATATTTGAAAGAGTATTATCTACACCACACTTTAAAAATGTTTTATTTGCATAAAAGTAAGTCAAATCATAATATTACAATTATTCACCACTTTTCGTTGCGCTATCAAATAAATCCAACATAAAAGATATTTTGGTTTCCAGCTGTATCATAAAACGAAAAAATATTTTCTTACCCGTTCAACGTTTTCACAAAGCACTGAAGACTATGGTTTGTTTTACACGGTGATTCAGTAAAATGAGTGTTGCAGCACGTTTCAGGAGGACAGAAAGACAGCAGGTTCGGTGGCTGACCATAGAAAAGACACAAATGGGCTCTATACAGCTGTAAATAATAGTGATAAGACACCTGCTGACCCGCTAACCTTACTCAACCTGTCAGAGAGGATTACCCTCTTAGCAGGTGGCACGCCGGGACGCTGAAACGCTGACCTGTGCAACTAAGATGATAGCGGCTACCTGAGAGGTGAATGGACCCTATGAACAGGAGCGGAGCCAACCAAGCATTTAATAAATGCACCACGGGTCAAACCCGAGCACTGGCCTGAAATACCAGCTAGCCACCCAGTGTTTAGCTACTGTCTGCGGCAAGGAGATAGAAAAATATTGAGATGGATGATATCCTGGGAGGCCTTTGAACCACATTTGGAAGCTGAGGCGTGAGGAGGGAAGGTGGCTGTTTGGTGATACTGCCGCATCCCGCGTGTGCTGAAAATCAGTGAGTTATTGGTGGGTTTGAGTTCGCATCTGTTGCTCTTTGCTCTCTGTTTTGCTTTCATTTTTAACTGGAATTATTTTCTGGTCTACGGTTTCTACCTGGGAAAGAAAGGCCATATTTAACAAGGCGAAGATAGCATTTGTTTAAATATTTAACCCTTCTGTTGTATTTTCAAAAAGTGAAATCTTTCCTACATGTTTTTTGTCCTTCATCTTGGTTACAGCTAATTACTTCCCAAGTGAACGCTAATGTGTGCTGGGACACCATGCCTAGCCATTATCAGCAGATCTGAACCCGCCAAATATTCGGATGTCTTATGTTTTCGACTCACTTCACATCTTGGCTGCAGTGGAGGAGCAGGCGGAAAGAATCACTGGCCTGAGGCTCAAACGGAGCTTACCTGGTGTCATGGCTGCATGCAACATTGTCCTCCACAAGAAAGACCTCGCTGTTTTGCTCCTGATGGCTCTCGTGAGACATGTGCGCTCCCAGAATTCTGCCAGCAGAACCGCTTTCCATTGATCTTGAAATGCACAGCAGATTGCTCCCCAGATCTTGTGACCATTTCTCTCCAAGCTGGGTGAGCTGTGACCACAGAAAGTGGCCCCACAGGCCGGAGTGAGTGCTACAGGCCTAGAAGCAGATGGCCCTCCTGATGCCACACTGACTCACAGATTGGCTTTAATTGCCGATGCTGATCATTAGCCCGATGGGTCTGTGGAGACTAGGCCACGCCATGAGTTGCAGGCCTAAATATAGGGCCTTACGACTGGAAGCGTGATTTTACACACTTGAATGACCGTGCAACAGTACATCTCAGACGTAAAACCGACTCTGAAAGATTGCTTTTGCAGAAGTAAAACAGTGGAGGGACTATCAGTGACCATCGCATCGACCGTTTGCAGCACGCACACACATGGCACATACATACTCTGGTTGCTCCACTGGCCTTGACGCCATTCTCAGCGATGAGTGTGCACGGCTGACGTCAGTGGGCAGCGCTGTAGGTCGCAGCCTTTATTCTTGTGTTGGTGCAGTCATAAATCCACGCTGCCACACGTTTAGCTTTTTTTTCTCTGATTCATGTTCGGTGCCATGAAAAGATAAATTCTCCCTTTTGTGTCACATGTAAATGTTTGTGATCCTGACAAAGTCTTATATAAGGTGATTAAACACAAAGTACTTTTTAATAGTTTAAGTAGTTATGTATTCTTGATACTAGTTGTTTGAAATCAGACAGGATTTGATTTTTGTCCTGCTGCATAACTCGAGTATGTTGAGCTTTGCCTTAGAAACTGATGGCCTTACAATGTCATTCAGGATTTCCACTAACATTCACAATTTCTAGTTCCATTAACTTAATGCCATCCAGCCCCTGAGGTAGTAAAAAAGTCCTATACCACTACACTAGCACCGTCATTTTGGTCAAAGGTTGTTTTTTTCTAATATTTTTTTATGTAACTTTTAATATAATGGGATGCACACCTTCGTAGAAGTCGTATTTCTGCCTCACCAAGCACTGATGTATTAACCAGGTTCTTAGAGATCATGATCATGTTTTCTGTCAAATGTTTTACTGTATAGAAAGTCAACAATGGTTTTTTATCGTGAAACTTTTTCATGGACACTATTTTTACCTAGTCTCTTTGTTGTTGAATGGTAACACTGGCCTGAACTGGGACAAGTGTGAACTGTAGTGTTTTAGATGTGTTGGATTCTTGTGCAGATATAATAGATTGGTGGAACAATATCGGAAAAAGTCCACCATATTTGCATGTTTGTGGATATAGTGGTTCATCTATGTCCAAAACCTGTTGAAATGAATGTTGGTTCATTATCTGTTATTGAAAGTCTTCAGATTTAGGCATGATCTGTTGCTAGAGTTTTGTGTGTCAGAGAGGTTTTATTTCAGTCACTGCCTGATATAGATATAGGTCTACCAATAATAGCGGTCATGTCAAATCTGTGACAGAAAGCAAATGAAAATTGTATTGGGACCATTGTGTTTTGCTCAAAGAAGATAAAATCAGAGAAATTCAAAAAGCGCTTTAGCATTTGACTAGAATGTTCTGTAGCACTTTTCTACTTTTTACCTTCCCCTGTCTTGTGCGTTTCCAATACGAACAGATCACATCTTTCTCCACACGGACAGCTTCACAGGTCACATGCACATCCATGTGCATCAACTCTGTCAGTGCCCGTCCTTCCGCCGCCTTACACAGGCAGCGCTGAGGTGAAAGAGGAAGCTCACCTCGTTTAGCCGGGTCTTAACTCACGCCAGGACGGCAGATACATCCTCACACGCCGTGGCAGATGGCTGTGGCCATGGAGACCCACAGTCCTGCTTCCTGTGGCGGGGAAGATGAGCTGCTGTAAGAGGCAGAGTGGCAACACTAAAGCTCATTATGCCTCCGCTGCTGCACTGCTGGTCCAGAAATGAAACCTGAGCCGCCCTGCTACATCCTCGGCTGCCACCTTTGGACACTGCTGGAGAGCAGCAGCAGCAGAGGAAGAGGACAACATGTGTGTCTACGAGACAGCGCTCTCTGTCTGCTGTCTGTTGTTTTGAAGCCACCCACTGTTTGAGAGCTTCGAGCTCACAGAGTCGGTCGCTTGCTGGGACTACACACAGCTGTCCCCTTCATTCGCTTTATCCTTCCATCCTCGCCTCCTGCTGACTGTTCTAATAGCCCTCCAGTTGATTGGCCCTACTCTTTTCCCAGTGGACTGACATATGGATTCATACACATCTACTCATAATCACGGTTTAAAGCCCTCTGCATCCCTCCGCTCGATGTGGAAAGATTGTTTGCTGCTCCAGTGATCAAGAGGAAGCTGGCATTGCAGCGCTATTTTTGGGTCGGGCCACATTTTACCCTGCTTGCCCCTGGTATGTGGAGCAGCACTCGATTGTATAATATAGGACATGGCGCTGTCCAAAATAGAAGGAAATCTGAGGATTGGAATCACATCTGCAACGCTGTGTACTGTTTTAACTCCACCAAGTGAACATTTCTGTTCACTCCTGCGTGCTTTAGAACCCCTTATATCTTTGTGTTTTCACATTACAGCCACAAAAGCATAAGATTTTATGCAATAGATAAAGACAAAAGAGCTGTTCTGTTTAAGTTCTTATATAGAAATTTAGAAAACTTGGCGTCCCTTTGTTTAGCCCAGTTCACTCTTTCCAGTATCACAATTTTCGTTTAGAAGTTGACTGATTAGTAAACATAGTCTATCCCTATATAGTTAATACTTGTTCTGTGAACTTATGCTTGGTTTGTTAGGCAGCAATACTTGTCAGATTTTAGCTGAACTTTGTAGTTTTAAGCTGATAAAATGTGAAAAGGTTTAACTGTTGTGGACACTTAAAGCAAGAAATAAATAATATACATTTAGTTTGAAAGGTAATATGAAACCTGATACGCCCACTTTCGATTTGAAGAGACTTGAAATTACCCCCGTCATTTGTCTTCTTCCACTTCCACCCTCACAACCTGCAGATAGACATTAAAATGCATAAAAAATTAAGTCTGTTTACTTGGACTCTAATGAGAGGAGGCTTAGGTAGTCTAGTTTAATTAGTACGTTTGGCTCCGTGGGGACCACCCGGGCAGGGGCATAACAGCTGATTCACTCGGTGCTCACAGGACCGTTTCATACTGTCTGAGCGTCGGAGCCGATGTCAGAGGAGATTGGACTGCGGAGATGTGATACTTTGGCCAAGCCCAGGTTTGAAGGCAGCACTGCAGTTAAATGCACTGAAGCAGACCATTACATAAGCACCACTGCAAGGTCAGACATCTGTGTCCCCCCTCAATGTCTGTCTCTTTCTGTTTAAGTCATAATCACAAAGTGCCTGTGTGTTAAGGCCCTGTCACACTTTGAACAACCAGATGGCTAAAATTTTTTTTTTTTTTTTTTTTGGCATTTTCTTTTACCCGTTACTAGCCTTGTACTGTTTTTCTTCCCCTTTAAGTTAACACGTTCCTGTGAGATTGATATTGGGACCTGTGTGTTTGTATCGGTTTCCCCAGCATAGAAGCAGTTTCTTTTTGTACTCAAGTGCATGGGAAGAAGTACAAAGAAGAAGTTGAAAGTGTGGCTGCACTTCAGTAAAGAGCCTAGTTTGTCCTCTTTGATGCTATGCTGCCGCACACTCCAGCTCCGCCACGGAGAGCTAAAGGAGAAGGCAGCGCGCTTTTCTTAGAACATAACAACACACCATCACAGTTGCAGAAACAACATACGTGCTTTATCTCGTAGAATTTGGAAAGCATTCATAGGTGCCAAATGCAACATAAAATAGGGTTGGGGGAACTGAATGTGGATTCGTATCATAATAGTTTGTGTGTGTGCCTCTTTGGAGTTAATTCTGAGTTTCACTAAAATGTACCTGAAAACTTTTGTTTTCTTAGTATTGATAGACATTTAAAAAGTTTTTTTTAAATTAATTTAAGTTATTTAAGATCATTTTTCAGTGCTTTGAGATTAATGTGTAAAGAGCATTATAAACAAACATTGATTATTGTCATGTGTAAAGCATATTTTGAAAATAATTATTTTCTCATGCTAATAACGGTGAGGAATGATGAAATTATCAAAGTTATTTGCAAGGTAAAAGATTTTTAGTACTATGAACTATATGGTAAATATCAAGACCCATCATCCAATCAGCATTATAATGAGAATGGAAACTCATCTTTAACCCAGCACTTGCAGTTCTAAGTTAGTATTTATTTTAACACTTAATCCCTACACTGTTGTGTAAAGAACATCAGATGATGATCTTAAAAAAAAGATCCCTTTTCAGGTTTTAAGAGACAAATGTGAGCAATCAAATTCTCCACAGCATTCATTCATAAATCTCTGCTGGATAACACAGTATGATTTGACACACCAAACACTTTATTTTTATTTTTTTGTTTTGTTCAGTGTGCTTCTGTACGCTTGCCCAGTTGAAACTTCACCAAATATATCTATTTCCAGGGCTCATCGTTTTGTTCAAAGGTGTGCAATATTAGAGCAATCAGCTGCCACAAAGCCCGGCTTTGCCGTGCTCCAGGCTAACTCCGCTCCTGTGATTGACTGTTTCTCTCCACAATCAAAAGCCATGAGGTCTTTAATAGCAAAGGATTACTGTGCCAAATAGTTTCATTACACACAGAACAGGTTTAAAAAAAGGAAGAGTGCCGGCTTAATCACAGAGGCATACATTCAGAATGAAAGAATGGCGCTGTTGTGCACGTAAACACACAATTTAAGGTCAGTTATGACCATATAACGGAAGGAAAAACAAGAAAAATACAAAAAATTATTATGCAGCCTTAGTAAGAATTAATCTTGTTTCTTGAAAGTCTTGAAAACACTTTACTGCTTCTACTTTTATGTCACATAATCTATGTTGGATTATCAACATTTGCACAACAAAGCCACACGTTAATCTAAAAAAATCAAATGACAAACCAAATTAAAGCCTGATTATGACGGGAAATAGAAAGGATGCATGATGTCAATTTGTATTGATACTTCTGACATGAAATCTGCTCTAATCAGTCACCAATAGAAGTCACCTAGTGGGTAAACGGAGCCCCCCGGTTCTAAAGTAACTTTAGAGTACCTGTAGAAACCTTAAACTCAATCTGGAGCAATCTGTTAACGGGACACTCAATAATCATCATGAACTCCAAAAACATAATTCTGAATCTGAGGGGAATCTTAAAAAGTTTAAGTCTGAGCAATTTATTAAATAAATAAATATGAACAAATTTTAGTCTCTTGGTGTTCAAAGCTAGTAGAAGACAAAAAGAGACTTTTAACTGTGTTTGCAGCTTAAGCTGCTTCTGTAACGCACTGATTTGGGCCAGTTTAAATACAAATTCAAAAATAATAGAAATAAATTGAATGTATGGTTATAATGTGACAAAATGTAAAAAAAAAAAAAGGTTAGAGGGGTATGATAACTTTAGGGCACTCTTTAAGTCGCTTATTTAAGTAGATGTTGCACTAGAGGTTGTTGTTACTGTGTTCCTACTTCATCTGTAGTTTTACAGTAACTCTTCTAAGTGAAGCTTCCTTTGTGATACTTTGACAGCAGGCGACTTTATTGCTGCATGGAGCTCTTTAAGAGTTTCCTTTGATTTCCTCGCTGACGTACTTCACGCCAGACTCTTACAGCACCAGTGGCTTTATGGAGCAATTCAATCTAGCCGCTCATTTACTAGTTTAGTTGTTCCCAGTTTCTTCATCGCCTCTCATCCTCGTCTCAGCAGCCCGCTCCCTGTGCGACCTCTGCGACAGACGCACAGAAGTATTAATTTGAATGATTGACAAGCAACCAGCCCTGTTAATAGAGTTATGCTTATTCCGATTAGGGATCTTAATGTGAGTAAGATAACCTGGTTAAGGTGTTTACACGATGGTTGCAATAATATGCGTATTGGATTAGTCTGCTTCTAATTGAATTAGGCCTGTGCACGTAAATGCTCTTCCTCTCTCGGTTTGGCTTCTCTCCAGGCCTCCGTATTTTTATTTATTTGTTTTTTATACGAGAGGAAATCACGGGGTATACTGTAGGCCTCGGCTGATCAGAGGAGAGGTGAGACACGGGCATGTGTGCAGCAGTTCACACGAAAGCCACCTGGCTCTCTCCAGCTCTGATTTATGCCTTTGATAGCAACCTGGAGAAGCTTTCAACAACAACAAAGTGGCACGGAGAGCTGACAACAATGGGACAGTTGTCAGTCTGGAGATGAAAAGATGTCTTTCAAGCAGACTCGGCCTCTCTTTTTTTTTTTTTTTTTTT
>JAVLVB010000078.1:2203579-2239780 GCA_032876305.1 Orestias chungarensis | reverse complement strand
ATAGATATATATATATAGATATATATATATCTATATATAGATATCTATATATATAGATATCTATATATATATATGTATATATATATATATATATCTATATATAGATATCTATATATATATATATATATATATAGAGAGAGAGAGAGAGGTTGACCATCGTGATGGGAACAGTGGTTTGTGGAGTTCAAGGGTTTGTTTGCGGGAGTTAACAACATAATCGAAAAATTTTATGCAGGAAATGGCATTTGGCAATTGTGTTGTCAAAAAGCCAGCTTGCAAACTTATTTTCTAATATTACCGTATCAGTTGTTATTAATTTGACCAGCTCACCACCTCGTTTTCTCTAACTCGCTGAATATCATTTTGCTCTTAAAGTGCTTTGACAGCTTTGTAATGGAGAAAACAAAGCTTTTGACCTAGTCTGGCACGAGGAGAGAAAAAGGAGAAGAAAAAAAGAACAAATCCTGGGAAGCCTTGACACAAAAATTGCACTGTGCTGTTTGATCATTACTGACATTGGCCCTACTGTGTCTCTCCTCCTTCTTCAGTACATTCAGGTTCACAGACGCTCTGAAAATACAGGTGCAGGTGGAGAAAGAACTGGCATGCCCCTTAGAAAAATACCTCTTTGCAACCTTAAAGGGCCAGTGTGTTTTATGTGCTGTCATGAAAATTGACTCTTAGGTGCTTTGACATGGAAATTCTTTTTTTTAAAGCAGCTGGAAATGTATTATACCCTTGAAAAGGATACAGTGCCTTGTAAGTATTCACACATCTTGATTTTTTTCACAGTTTGTAAAAGTTTAGTGGGTTTATTTGGATTCTATTCAGTGAAGGAAAAAGATAGATTTTTTCAGCATTATTTACTATATTTTATTTACTGTACTTGTATTTTTATAATGTACAGCCCATCATATTTAAAAAAAACTAATTTAATTTAACAGCAATAATACAAAACGACAGCCCTCTACCATCAGGTGGTAGTCGGTGTTAGTCAGAGAAGCAGCAAACTACGACTCTTAGTGGAATCTGACAACTACTATTGAAAAGTGCACATTTCTAGCTTTTACAAAAGAATAGCAATGTTCAAAGACCATGTTCAAAGACCTTAAAATACATCAGGTCCGTTTCCGGTTTTTAACAAGATATGTAGGGACCAGACCAAACAAATGGGAGAAGGTCCTCTGGCCAGATTAAACTAAGGTGTGTCAAGGTATGTGTGGCAGAAAACAAAATGCACATAACTTTAGCCATGCAGTAACATTAACCTAAAATTAAAATCCAATTGAAAATTATCAGTTGAAAACTGTTGTTAAAATTTTGAAAACGGTCTATATTTTTCCTTTAGCTTTACTGTTACACTACCGTGTGTTGACTTGTTGCCAAAACTACTAAAATGTCAAAAGTTGTAGATGTAACGTGACAAAATATGAAGCAATCTTAGTGTTATGAATAGATCTGCTTGGCCCTGTTTACTGTTTCCGACACATGCAAGTGGTTTTGTAAAAGTAATCTGTTTTATTGGTGTCTTTGTAGAACAGCCGTAATTCATTTGCTTTGAAAGGGATGTTCTGGGAATTTCCCTGACCGTCCTCGTCTTTCTTTGCGCTCTAATTTTTCTTCCTTTCCATGTACACTCCTGAGGAAGCTGTTTGCATGCAGCAGGCTTCGAGGAGGGGGGGGCAGGAGCTGAGGACAGTTCCCCGGAGTCCGGACATCAAGGCCCCCGGGCCTCCGCAGCTCATAAACAGATGTGTCCTTGTCCCCAGCCAAGCGCAGCCACTCATGGCAAAGCAGGGGCCCAATAATTGTGAAGAATTGAGAGCTAAATATTGGCTTTATCTCCTCAGTAATAAAAGGGCCATGAAATTGATTTAATGCTGCAGCGCTTCTCTTGGGTGGCTTCTTAAAGCGCGAGCGCAAAACAATGAGCAGCAGCCATCTATTAATTAACCTACCTAATCCTGCAAAGTTAATCTCTCACCACAACTTTGCCCGCAACTAACTTTCGAGCCACTGGGTCTATTGGGGGTGTCATGACAATGGCGGTGAGGGGAAGATGGATTCAGCACTTAGGAAAAAGGGAGGAAGAGGGGGGATGGAGCGGTGGTGGGAGCTGCTTCATGGAAGCAACATGGGGGATGCTGTTGTTCGAATGTTAGGGTCCATAGCCAACATTAGTACAGTATCAGAAATCATTTCTTTTTTCTTTGCTGTTTTACTGACAAAAAAGAAGTAAAGGGGTCATATGAGCTGGGAGACTTGGATTGGACCGCAGCAGAACAAAGATCGTTTGAAACTATTCGGCGTCTTCCTGGCTCCCGTCCACACTGTTTCTGCTCTCACTGGTCTCATATTCTCTCCCAAGCTGTTACAGGCGTTATGGAAAGCCACGCATCTTTTTCTTCACCACCTGCCCGCCAGTCGCAGCGCGACGACGCCTCGCACCAAAACGCGCTCGCTCGCGCCACATCGTGTCCGCCGACTTGTGAATTACCTCCTTCACAGCTGGCTGATGAAAAGCTGCGTGTTCTTTCTCTTTAACCACGGCTCATCTGACCCTGCCCTCTCACCTCGCCACAACCACACCCCTCCTTTTCCCAAACCTTGTCATCTCATTGCTCTTTGTTTTTTTTCCCTATAAGCCTCTCCTCTACGAGTGGTGGCTGAACAAAGCAGGAACAGAAAATAGGTCACCTGCTGGTGCTCCTCTCACCTCCACGGCATTCGGAAAAAATTTATCCTCAAAGGTGTCCTGCACCATTTTGCAAAATGTCTAAACTACAATCTGTATCCAAAAAATGCACCCAGCATGGATGAGAATCCCCACATTTGCACACATTTTGCTATGAAAAAAAAAGTAGAAAAACTCTGCAACTGCGGGAATTTGGAGATCTTTTTTCTTTTTTTTTGTAGTAGTGAGGAGAGAAGCTCCTGTGGAGATAATTTTAGGAGGCTGATTAGGCATAGACGGTGTTGAGCCCAGAGTGAGGAATCTCATCACCACTGCTAATGACATGCCATTCCTGTGCTGAGAGAAGAACGCGAGCCCTGGGCATGGACTAGCCTCTCTCTCAGCCACCTCTAGCAGTTGTGTTCATTAGGGCCAACGATGTAATTACAATTTACAGATCCTGCTTCGACTTAATTACACTCTGATTATTGGGCTGATATTTGTTGAAATTATCCGACCCTCAGAAAGTGGATTTATATTTGCGAGAAATTAAACCTTATTTCATTAGTGTGCTTTAATCCGACAATTTGGACTGATTTGCAAACACGTATGTAAACAAAACTTTGGCGTACGTACGGAAAGGAAAGAGCCGTCTTCAGAATTAACAAGACCTCACAAATGTTTACCTTCATCCGACAGATCCGTCCGTCTGATTGTAAAAAAATTTGTTTTTCTTGTATTTTTCACCTAAATAGCCCCAACAAAACCCAAAGAAAATGTGGATTATTCTGCCTCACTGTTATTGGAAGAGCTCTTAATAAAATTTACCAACTCTCCCCGCAGGTGGGGCTGTTATGCTCTTGTCTGTGCAGCTCACAAGTGTCCGTAGTCTTTTATGTAAAAAATGTGTAGTAAGTAAATCTTCTACAACTGTAAACAGGGACTGAAGTCCTTGATGTAAAAAGAAATGCTAAAAGAAGTTAATGATGATTCCTTTGAGTAAACAAAGATATCCAAACATAGCTATGTGAAAAACTAACTCATGCCTGAACCTAAAACCATCAAGTGTTTGTGATAATTGTTAAGACAGTGTTTTTCAACCTTTTTTGAGCCAAGGTACATTGTTTTCATTGAAAGAATTACGAGGCACACCACCAACCCAAAATTTAGACAAATGATACTCTATAGTCGCTTATATTAAATTTATAGTAATTCTTATCAAAGTGACTTTAATATGAATCAAAAAAACATGTATTTTTTATCATATTTTATATCTCTTATTTCAAATTGCACTTAACATGTCCACTTCAAAAATACTCAACAATTATCCAATTTCACCAAGATGGCACACACCAGGTGAAAAACACTGAAAAAAGATCCTTTATATAACTGTAAAGAAATTTTGCCCCATTCTTGTTTGCAGAATTGTTTTAATTAACTCAACATGGAGCGCTTTTTTATTTGCTAAGTAAATTTGTAGTTTAAGTTAAAATTGCCAACATAATAGCCAAGAAATTGTTCATTCTAAGTTATCTTTTATAAGTACTTGACTTTTTTGTATTCCTACAACAATAGATGAGGGAGATGAGTTCAGCACTGACATCATTGAACAGCCAGATTCGAAATGTGCAAAATAGCGGCAGACAAGTTCTTTACAATATACTAGAGTTTATTAACAAATAATTCAACATTTCAGGTAAAATATTTTATCAGCAAAATCACTAACCCACAAATAATTGGAAAGAATGAAAATTAAAGAACTACAAAAAGTGGGATTAAGAGACAGAACCAAAAAAATTATGATCTCACAGTACAGTATGAATGGATGAATATATATATTTAAAAAAAGTTAATTTAAGAAGAATTTGAACAAAAAATTGCTAAAGTATGTAGTGGATGTTTCACATAGTAACACCAAAGTTAGAACAAACATGGAAATTATATACAGTAATATCACAGTTTGGTATGATATATATGCTTAAAGACTGAGGTTAGTATTTATATTTGGAGATGAGGCAAAATTAAACAGAAGTAGCCATAAAACCTTATTTCAAAGAAATAAGGTTTTATTATTTGCTGGTTTATAAATTAATAACCTTTACAAAATTAGATTTTTAGAATAATATTCATTCACTGTAGAATGGGGTCTGATTTTAAATATTTTTATACATGTGAAAGCTAGATTTGTGTTAAAAACACTCGTTTAAGTCTGACATGTGCCGTTATGCACTGTTAATTACAATAGTTAATGTTTACTTAGGCTGGCATTTAGGTTTTAAAATAACTAACCTTCATCACGTTTTTCAACTGTTTTATATAGCTGAGTGGCAAACAAAGAAGGTGAAACCCTCCTTTCAGTGATAAAATGATTTTAGCTTCATTATACCCTTTTGAAATATGGTTATAATATTGAACCCTAGCACTTTGAGGATTTAGAAACCCTGCAACATCCAACAGAATACTGTAAAATGAAATAAGCTGTATTTAGATTGTTAGTTACATTAAATCTTCTATCTGGGCAAAATGTAAACCCGAGGAATGGGGGACTCGTAGACTGAGTAAAGGTTAGCTTAAAAGACGCTAGTGTGGAAAACTAGTGGAAGTTAGCTTCTTCTCAGCTTCAGGTCTGCTCTACTTTGAACAAACATTTCAAATAATACCTACGCAGAATTATGAGTAAAACAGGGGTCACAGCTGATTCCTTCGGCCTTCCAACAGAAACTGGGTTCTCAGTAGACTGCGACCTTCGTGTCCGGGACGAAGCCACCCTCTTTATGTCACCATTCAGTCACTCACTGCAACCTTGACGCAGTCTTGCGAAAAGGGATGAAAAGCTCCAAGGTTTGTCTGGGAAGTAAGAAGATGGACACCTTCCAAAAAATTTTTGTCCTTGTGAGATAAAAAATAACTTACCAAAACAATTGGAGTTTATTACAGTGCTTTGTTTTTATACGAACCTGACCTGAGCAGGAAATTTGGCATGGAACCAGATGTACTGATCAATCTTCATATTACAAACATAAGACAACAATTTGGGTGTTGTTTGGGTTTAGGGACCTTATGAAATATCATGAATGCTGCCATTTACCTCTGGAAAAAGTCCACCTCTGTTCCATGTTTTTTTCGTTTGTCAATAATACTTCTACTTGCGGTTGGCTGAACAGATTTTTTTCACCTGCTTAATTCAAGTCATTTGAATACCTTATCTCTATTAATATCTAAGCTTTTTCAGTTTTTTTTTGTCTGATTTGAAGAATTTCTTTATAAAACGCCTTTCTTCACCACACAGTTTATATTTTGTGTACAGTTTATTTTTTCTCCCTGCTCCAAGGATTGCAAGAACCCCACCAGAATAGGTGATCCAATAAAAAACCCTCATGTTTAACACATTCACCAGGAGTCTGAAATGCCACCGCGGACTGCTGGTCGGCGTCAGCCCTGACTCTGAGGGCTATAGCTTGATCCCGCGGCTCAACGTCGGTATCAACGTTGTCCCTTCGCTTTGGGACATGCTCATCCTTGTGCAGGAAGTGATGCGTGCGTATGTGTGTGTGTATGTGCCCGCAGGCTTCCCGGCGACGGCGTATGGACCGGTGGCGGCGGCGGCGGTAGCAGCAGCGCGTGGCTCAGGTAGGGGGGCCCGTGGAAGAGGCGGCTACTTGGCGTACCCACAGAGCACAGGGCCAGGTAAACGCTCTGTCTATGTTCTGTGTGGCTGCTGCTCTCTTCAACTCCTCCTGCTCTGCTTCTCCCCATTGACGTAGTCCACTAAAACCTTAAAACAAATAGAAACGTCATGTAGCTTCGACTAATGCCTAATTTGACATGTACATTAAACATTGCAATTTGCTTAAAACAATAACCTGCAATTTAACTTGGGTATGAAAAAACAAAAATGAAAAAAAAATCAGCCACAACAGAGCAAGTGTTGTATTAAATGTTCCCAGATAATTAGATTTGTAAAAGAAATGGATATTCTGTCATTTTATTTGGACTTGGTTGATGAAATTATAAGCCATCCTTTGGGGAAAAAAGGATCGCAATTCCAAATATTATGTGACCTAAAATACTTGAACTTATTCTTTTAAAAGGCTTTTGATAGTCTAAATGTTACAGATCGACTATAAGACAAAAATAACATCCGTCTTTGAATGTAAAAAAAAGGTGGTCATCAGTTTAATGTTTAATTTACTCAGTTGTAGTTTTTCATCACATTGCTCATTGTTTCACTGCATTGGTGAACTGTCTCCTTATATGGCAGAAGGTGAAAAAACTAAGAAAGTACAATCGTGTAAAAATGTGTGAGTAGGGTGGCCTTCTTTTTCGATTTTTCCTTCTTATTATGATTGTTTCTATATCAGATTTATCTCTATTTCACAGTCAGAGTTGCTCAAATTAGGAGCGTCGACATCAATTTACAAAAATACATTTTTTCACAGTTTGCCAAATTACAACCACAAACCTCAGTGTTTGTTTTGAGTTAACTCAGACAAGGTAGTGTGTAATAAACTGAGAAGTGTGGTGTGCATTTGGATCCAGCCCCAGTAGGAAGGACTGTTGTAAAAACCACTTTTTACAACAGTTGCATGTGCAACTCTTTTGGGATTTCATTGTAGCATTGCAGTTTTGGATTAATCAGAGAGCATCTGTAAACATCATTTTTTTTAAGCCTTTCGAGAATTTCACAAAGAAATTTACATCTTTAGTTTGACTATGCCATTTTCTCACATGGCTGAGTTAAATGCTTCCATTACTTCTCTGTATTTTCAGAACTTCTGTCCTGGTGGAAGGTAAACCTCCACGTCAATCATTTTTTTCACATCCATACAGTCAGTATGTTACTGCCACCATTGCCGATGCAGCCATTTCGGTCTCATCCCAGAGCACCCTCTTGCACTACGTTTGTCGTTTCCCATACTCCTTGCTTTTTGCAAACTGCAAAAGGAGCAATGTAGTTTGCCTCTTAAATAAAGGACACATTTACGATTGCTCGACTTATTCAGATTCTCCTACCTGAACTCTGGATCTTTGCAGCTCCTCTAGAGACATTATGCCATACACTTTCAATTTTTAAATTTTTAACTGAACAGGAGTCCATTAGCAATGGGATTATCTTTATAAACTGACCCATATTTAAACTCTTTGTCAACTTTCTCAAACCTCTCCACTGTGTGCTTTGGTCTTAAGGATGCTGTTTGTTTACTACGGTTTTACTACCAAACCTCTGAAACCTTCCCTGAACTACTGAATTCATCCACTTTTCTAATGAGACGAATTCTGTAAATAATTGCTACCACGGCATAGAATTCAAGGTTATCAGAATAAATGCGGTGCACAATTTCAGATTTTTATTAATGAAAGAGTTTGAAAACCAAGCATCTCTTTTTACTCAATTATAACATGTTACGTAATGCTGGTCTAATAAGTTAAATTAAGATAAAAGAGAATTGACGTTTGTGGTTGTAGTTTGAAAAAGTTAGAGGAAGATTGAAAACGCAAAACGAGGCGCCACAATGACCGTCCATTTGTACCAAAAACAGGAAGCATCGATCAGCGTGTCTACTTTATTTAGACATCCTGCATCTCCCACCCTTACAACTGTAGATCATTCAATAGCTGTCAATAGCAGCTTCCCTTGACTGAACACACAGCCTCCTGTCTTTAGAAAAGGGGTGTCTTCACTAATCAGCCATACTGTTAGGAGCTGGCTGAAGAGCGTGTGTGTTAATTGTTACTCAGATCCTGTCTGGTTTTTGCTGTCGCTAACAAACAGCAAAAAAAAAAAAAACGGAAGCCAACTGCTGTTAAATGAACTCACTTGAACACAGAGAGCAGCAACTGCAGAAGCAGTGAATAAAAACTACTCGCATGTTCACACGCACGCGTGCGAATTCCCACTCTTGTCCCACTTCAAATTTAATTCAAATCAACAAAAGGGAACGTCGGAGGCCAATCAGATGCTATTTCTTTGGCGTCGGGCTGTTTGATTTTGCATTTTCAAAACAAACAATTTGGCCTGACAATTCCAACAAGTATTACTAAGAAGCAGGACTGTTGATTTGGGGTTAGCAGCAGCCGGGGGAACCAGGAGTCTTGATGCCAGCCATTATGTACGCTTTAATTCTGACAGCTGCAAATGGACAGAAGACAAGTAAATGATTATTAGCAGAGGCTGAGAGATGGCACGTTACGGGGGAAAACAATGATATCATTGGCCTTTTTGAGAGCGCTTAACCAGTCGAGGGATTAAAAAGAAGGTCTCATTTGGAGACGTGTCCGTGCTATGTCAGAACAACACAAAACTATCCTAATAGCTCAGAAAATATCTGAAATAATCCAATTGATACATATATTCTAAATATTGAGATTATATTTATCTTTACATCTTTTATTTACATTTTGACCCTTAGTGATTTATTAGTCTTTGTGTTTAGCCTTAGTGGTGAGGCTAAAAGATTCACGCTTGCAGTTCTCAACACTACGCAGATACAAACCAACAAGAGGACAACAGACTGTTTAAGCTTGACCTTCGTACACGTGTGCCGTCTGGGGACGCTGCTGCGCGTCTCCGTCACATCTTGTGGTTTCATTTGTAGCAGCCAGCCCAGTGTCAGCTGAGGAATGGCAATTCTCTTTCTTTCATTTTTTGTTGTTAAATTTTCTAATTTCTCTGTCCAAACAAAGGTCTTCTTGTTGGTAGAAAAACAGGGTTTTTTTTTTAAAGTGGAGATTCGTTGTGCTTTGACTCCACCTACAGTTCCCACAGAGCACCACAGGTTGTACATACTTTACATACACGTATACATCTATATTGAACAGAAGCACAGACTATGTGGTGTCAACAAAGCGTTAAGTCCCAAGAAGACCAGAAAAAAAAACTTACCTGTAAGGATTGCTTGGTGTATCCAAAAATATGACAATTAACTTTTTTGTGTTGCTTTTTTTTGTGTTCAGTGGTACTTGTATGCACATTGTCGGCGATACGCACAGTTTGTCGTTAGCTTTGTGGGACACATTTTCCATTGCTGGGAGAGGGCACTTGCTCCACCTCCGATGTTCGGCAGACAAAAGTGACAGCTCCTCATTTCCCCTCTCTCCGTGACAGACAAGTTGCATTTTGGATGTCTCTCTTGCTCCTCGCCTAAACGCCGCTGCAGTGGTGCAACACGCACAGTCACCACAGATGTTCTTACTGCATTTTCTATTAGATCCTGTTGCTTACGTCTGTGTAATTCATTTCCATCCTTATTGCATATTTATACAGCAACTTGCCAAAAATAATAACACCCTCTTAACCTGTTCACCTGCTGTAATGTGTTAGGCTGGGATTTTCTATGATAGACCAACAGGCCAGTTGTGCGGAATCAGAAAATAGACATAACATGATGGATGGCTTTAAACTTATTGAAGTCTGAAAAGTTTGGCTTATATCTGAATTTATACCCCTAAATAATATTCAGCCAACAGAAGCCAATGAATGCCTGTGAATTTTGTTAGAGAGCGTTAGTGACAAAACCGTATCACGAAGAACTAGGGACACCATTTGGGAAAGTTGGACGTCCACCTAAAATTTATTGGCTGGGCAAGCAGAACATTGAACAGAGAAGTAACAAAGAGACCCATATTGTATTTTTTAAGTTAATCCAAAAATCGTCGACTCAATTGGAAGCATTGGGTTACGTGGAAAGTATTACTTCTGAATTCCACAGGCTTCTATTGAAAAGGGGGGACAAAAAAGAAAATGTGAAAAGAAAATCACTCAAAATCCCAGTTGCATTCTTTCACAAGCTATATAGGGGGCACTGCAAACATGCTCAGGTTAGATGAGGCTAATATTATACTTTAGTATTTATCACAAATAATATGAAAATAACTCTGCACTGACTATCCTAACAGCTAAATAATGACAGTATAAGTATTATTACCAGCATCATCCTGTGAGTATGCATTACTTCAGTAGGGACGGTGTAGCTCGATTGTTTATCAATCGGCAAGAGTAAATCCTGCAAAAAAATGTCATTGTTCCCCTTTTATTGTGATATAGATTGCACAGAGGTCTGGAGTTTAGAAGTTGCAATAGTGAGAAACAGCAATACTTTGACCTCAGTCAAAACACAAGTCACAGAACAGACGGCAAACAACAGTCAGCTTTAAGTCTGATATTATGCTCATATAATGTCAAACAGTCTCAAAAAAAAAGAAGCGGATAATCAAGCCTTTTAAGAATTTGGTTTCTAGCATTAAGAAACATGTTTATTATTTTCCTGTCACTTAAGAATCATGAAACACTTTTTTGTGCGTTCTCTCTCATGAAATTCCAATAAAAAAACATTAAGATGTGGGGTTGTAACGTGACCAAATATAAAGATGCAGAGAAATTTAAACTTTAAAGACCATTAAATAGGTGTATGAGCTGGGAAATATCAAGACGTCAAAAAAGTATACTTACTATTAGGTGTGTTAGGAGCAAAGAAGTTGAGATGTTTTGTTTTTATGAAATCAAATCGGATCTGTTTGTGTAAGTATTGCAAAATTTAAAACCCCAGACTTCGTTTAAAGAGCTATTTTGCTGCCCTGATCTCCCCCATGTAGCACGTTACAAAACAAGGAACCAGTCCTGAAGCACTTTTTGTAGCCATGTTTCACACAGACTGTAGCTTTAAGCAGGAGGGAGATCACACAGATCTGGCTACAGCACAGAGTTTACTATCGCCTGGAGCTAGAGAGGAGGCAACCCTCGTACTCTACTTTAAAACATGCTGTTGCCATTTTGAATCTGGTTTGAGCTACAGTGAGGTGGCACTTGGGGTCAAAATGGATAAGCATGCGATGACTGGGATGAAACTCTGCATGTCAAGGCCTGAAGAAGAGAAAATAGACCTGTGCTGGATTGATGTAGTCCTGGTTTTAACTTGCTGATAGGAAGCATAGGTATCCATTAATAAATATTAGATTGTAGCGAGCAGCTATTTGTTGGATTGAATATGTGTTGATTCTTTAAAATAATTTAAACCATTATGCAACAGCTTCCAACTCATGTAGCAGACCAGGAGAATTTGCTTGCAATTGTTTTGCTCTTTCAAGTAGAGAGTGAGATGGAGATGACGACTGAGATCAGAGACTTCCAGAGTTGTCTCACCTATCCTCATAGATCCAGAGTTTACCTGCAGTGTGCTAGAAACAAATTCTGCTACATTTGGCTGATTTCCTTGTTTTGACTCTGATTTGGCTGTGGGGAATTAAAAGGGGAAAGAATCTGAATGTGAGAGAATCTTCACATCATTATAAACTCATTCTTCCCCTTAGATAGCACCTCCATATCTTTGTTCTTCTCTCTACTCATCATCCACACATTTTTTCTCCCCCCTCCACTGACAGAAAGAAGAAAACTTAAGTGACAGACATTTTTAAATTAAGATTAATATCAACTCCTTCCCAACAAGTTCTGTGATGTACGGCTGTGCCCAAGAGGAGAGGAGGAGTGGCTGTGTGCAAAGAACTTAATCAGTCTGCCTCATAGTGAGATCGGGTCCATTTGTCCCAGATGCTAATCTGTGGAGCTGAGCTCCGAGGCCAGAAGCACTCTCCTTGTGTTCAGTGTGGAGAATCATGAGCGTACATGCCAAGACTGTCCTGCCGGCTCGCGTTCTTGTCTTGGGCCTAGGGAATTTTTGACAGACCGGGGAGTCAAAATGTCCCTTTGCACCCCCACCACCAAGTGGTGGCTCTCACAGCTGTAGGGAACAGATGCTCGGAGGTTACAGGCACAGGCCTTCAGGGACATCAGCACTTTGCCCTCCTGGGGCCGCACACAAAACACACTCTCCGAAGGAAGCCTGGTGAGGGCTCTGTGAAAGCAATTGTCTCCAGCTATGCTAATGCATGCAGTGAATATAATTAGATCCTTCTCATAAACAGTGCCTTAGGTTTGTTTTATGTATTATTTAAAGTGACAGTAATGCAAATAGAGATGAGTGCTGCATTCATCCACTGGCCCCTACATAAACTTCAAAATGTAATTCAGACATATAGTTTGTTGCTGTCAGTCAGGTGCTTAATTGTTTGTAAACTGCTCTTAAAAAGTTGAGTAAACTCTGAATTATCAACATTAGGCTAATAGGAAGAAAAAAGCTTTGATCACTAGATAGGGGCATAACTGTTTATTTTAAGATGTAAGAAAGGTAATATTGGTTTTGGCTTTTTTATGATACATTTGAGCTGCTCTTTTTTCATGCTTGATAATTTAAAATAAAACATCTGGGATTTTTTTCCCTTTTTATGTTTTTTATTATACAAATTTTTGCCGGTAAACATAAATACCTACTTATGCCATAACAAACTGTTTAAACAACCTATTCTTTTTGGCTCTAGACCTGTTTGTACACTATAAACAATAAGTATGTCATAATCAAGGTAGCAAGTTAAGGCTTTAAAACCCAAGACAATGTAGCAACAGCGATGCACGGTGGTGGCAGAATAAAGCTAGGGTTCAGTTTCATCGTGAGTGGAGTAAATGCTTTTCCCAGCAGCTGGAATAATAAATATGGTGCCTTTACTTCCACTCAGTATCTAGACAGTTTAAACTTGCATATTATTGGGAAGTTTTAACTAAACAAACGTACACATTAAGAAACTGAAATAGTTCTAACTTCACCTCTTTTAAAAATTGATGGATTTGATTTTAAAGCAGGGGCCTCTAACAATTCAATTTAAAGAAAGTCCTAGAACACTATACCTGACAAGACTGCATGAAATTTGTTGATATATGTAAGTTGATTTACCAAATAATATTGGGGGTGTGCTTTAGCATAGCTTTAACATTTTGACCATTAAGGAATTTTGGAAAGCTCGTATAATTTTAAGCTCATTCAAGTAAGTCATAAATCCCCCAAACATTCATTTGTGCACACTAAACCTAAACTGTGTGCTTGTAATTGTGTTGTAATTCATTTAAATTACATTTTCTACCATAAAGGCATCTGTTAAGACACAGTACACAGATTGGTGTCGCTGCCTGTTTTAATTTCCACCTTCTGTTATGTAGATGGTCATTACATGTTGGCAGTTTCACTGACAGATTTCACTCTTCATGACTCAAAGTTTTCTGCTGAGCACTTGAACCTCACTGGACATGCATGGAGATAAAAAAATAATAATAATAAAAAAAGGCGCTCACCCAAAAGGCCAGAGCTGTCAACTCTGAACCTGCTCTGGATGGAATAATCTGTGCCGACTGTCAATAACTGAGCGCCTTTTCCTCAGTCCTGAGTAAACCAGATCCCTCACAGGTTAAAATCTGCATTCAAAATCATTTAGTGTGTCTTGCATGGGCGTTCCCCTGTAGGGAAATGAATGCCATTTGAACCATCGTTCGGTGTTGATGATTTCTCTTCCCCTCCTGTAACTTTTCACAGTAATTTTCTAACAACGACACAAGGTAAATATGAAGTAGCCGGTCCTGTCTTAGTTCGTTCTTCATTTGAGAGAAGACGGCAGGAAAAGGGGAAAAAAGCAGGCGTAAAATGTAAAGAAAACAGAGGCCTGAGTATGGGTGAGTTAATCCAAGAAGAAATCATCTGTTAAAATTCATTAGCCAAGCCTCTCTGAACACAAAATGAAAAGACATTAAATATGTTTTATTTATGAAATGTCTGTGCTCTCTGAAAAGGTTGTCTAGTGCTGTTAATTACTCAGCCATTCATACAGAAAAGATTATTTCAAATGGAAAGTGAAAGCAAGGCCAGACAGAAAAAAAAGAAAGAATTAGTTAGTTTCTTTCACACTATTTTTAAATGACATCGGTGAAAATAGAAGAGCTAATTATGGTAGCTCTGAAATTCAAAGCTAATTTAAGAAGCTGCGTGTCAGCTTTATTGACATCTTCTGTAGAGCGATGTGGTTTAAGGTCCGCCGAGGAATCTCGCCGCCGCCGCCAGGGAGACGGAGGAGTGACTGCATGAACGATCCCTGCTTGATGGTATGAAAATAACTTTTGGTGATAGATTGTTGCTTTCCCCAGGTTCCAGTATTTGTTGACCGAGCAAGTAACTCCACAACTTATATATAGAGTGCCCTGCAAAACTATTTACACCCCTTAAACTTATTAAAATTGTATTTTACTGGGATTTTATGTGAAAGATTAAAACTAAGTGGTAACTTGTACTTTATGATCTTATACTCTTTGTCTATTCATAATTATGGGATAAGTTGTGTTTGTTAAATATATAACATGTAAAGTAGATTAGATTTTGAGTTTGTAACATAACAAAATATATTTTATGAGTAATTACGTGGCTTGTTAGACCAAAGGTGGTTTTCTTAATAAAAGGTTAACTCGAGGATAAAAAAAAAAGTATATTAATCATTTAGTTCCCTCGCTTCCAATGAAAGTGCGTTATATATTTTCCAACCCTGAAGTCTAGAGAGGCTCTGTATTATCATAAGTGTGATAAATTTTATTTTCTAAGTAGGGAGAGCAAGAGGAGAAGTACTTTCAAGGTTTGTGATTCCTCCTTAAAGGCAGTCACCTGGCAAAGTGGTAACAAGAGCAGGGCATTTATCCACTTACAGAGTGCCACCCCGATGATGTCAGTAACAGATGACTGCAGGACACACCCCCCCCCCCCCTTCATCGCCTAACAGCCAGTGTTGGTCACTGAGGGCAGGGGCAGGGGGGGAGAATGGAGTGGGTGCAAGGGAGATAATTATTAGTATAAATGAAGCCCCGCAAACGATTCGCACTGTTAGGCCCCCTGATCCAGTCTCCAAGGCAACCTCAGTACGCTCATTTGTTTTGTAGATGAGTAATTACATCCAATTAGTGACCAGTGGAAAACAAAGAGTCCAAGAAAGACCCATTGTTCCAGATAGATTGTGTGAATATTAATAGAGGGACGGTCTGAGGCACATGGCGATATGATCGGTGATACTAATGCAGCTGTGGGCACACTTTGCCCGCTCTCATGCTGCATAACAGATCAGATAACCACTGATGAAAATATATGGCTCTGAAAAAATGTGTGCCTGTGTGTTTGTGTCAGAGTTCCGGTCCTTTCCCAGCTTCCCCCGATGCGGCGAAGCAGCCAGCTATCCTACCTGAGCCTCCCACGCCGTCAAACAACACAGCAGCATGCATGCTGCCAGCTCTTCATATTTTTTTATTTGTTCAAATGCCATCTAAAGTCAGAAGACTTTTCCTGACGCGACATATGGAAGACTTACATTCATTGTGCAGTGTTCTGTGTAACATACTGGTTTCTTTAGTTTATGTCGCTCCCTACAAACACCCACCTGATATGTGGTGTTTGTCGCATGAAACGGTAACTTCACTACTTCATGGACTGGTTTTTTACATTGAATTGTCGTTTTTGACGACTGGAATTTAAAAGTTTGGAGGATCCATGGATCTTCAATCTGAATTTGTTGTATTTTTAAAATGTAAACATTTAAAAAAAAAAAACATCTTATATAAACAGAACTTACCAATCCCACATATCACTGCACACAGCTCTGTGTGAAATAGTTCAACTCTAGCCTGGTGTCGTACTGCAAAATATTTTACTTTCTGTTGCTTGTCTTGGAAAGAAATAGTTTCTTAACAATCCTGTTGTCCCAAAAGTCCTTTCCTCACTTAATGTAACCCACCAGCTGCCGATATTGAGCAGACTCTTCTGTTGCCAGTAGAGTATTTGAGGTGGATATAGTGCAAGCATTTGGATCATCGTAAAATTCCCTAAAGCCTTTTTGATTGCAACAAACCTGTCAATGGAAAACCGTTTTAGTCTTGTGGAATATGTTTAGCAGCTGTTTCCTTGCATTTAATTCCACTTTGATGCAAAACAATGATGAATTTTTGCACTTTTCACGCTTGGAGGTAAAGCCATTGCTAAAACAGGAAGACAGTGATTTTAAGGCATGTATGTTTGTCTGCCTGCTAGTGACACTTCAGCTGCATTTATGATAACATTCTGAAGCTTATATAGTTTATACCAGGGGTTGAAATAATTTTTTGTCAATAAACATATTTTAAGCTAATAAATTGCCCCTCTATGCACTCATGTGGTAATGTGAAGATATTGCCACAAAAACTAAAGTTCCCTAGTTTTGTCCCTAACTGTTTTTATATGATGTGTACTGAGTATTGTTTGCTGTGCTGTTCATGGAAATGTGAACATTTAGACTATCTTTCAGTGAATTTGGATGGAAGTCTCCTAAATAGAAGTAAACAAAATAATTTTGAAAGGGGAAATCCTCTTTTGTTTACATTTTGTATATGTCCATGTCTTTTAGTCCAATTGGCTTGTAAAAAATAAACATAAAGGTTTTCATCATGGGTTCAAAAAGAGCAAAAAAAAAAGCTCATTAGGCTTGTCTAGGTTGGAGTACCTCAGATGTTTTGCTTTAATTGCCCTCCTATCCAACTAGTAATGTTTTTCTCATGATGGTAAGCAAACATCCTGCACAGGAGAACTTTTTTTAATTCCTTGTTGTTGCAAAATTTCAATTGGAGATTTCTGAATTTTTTGTGCATGATTTTATCTCTGAAGCCCACCACATAGAGACAAGCAAAAAGAAAAAAAGCCACAAAAAAAAGAGTCTATACGAAGTTAAATATGCTAAATATTAGTGGCTTCTATAATGTTTTCGCACAGTTTGTTTCATCCCTGAAATAAGATTGAACTTCACATGACTTCCCCTTACAATCATTAGCCATACATTTAATGGCAACGCACGCGGTTCTACATAAATAAGTGCTTTTATACCTAGGATTGCAGTTGGTATTAGTCATTCAGTGCTTTCAGCACCGCCCTCTGGCGGTCAATGTGGATGAAATAGAAACCATGTTACGCATGTAACTACGGTTCTATGAATCCCGTATAACCGCCAGAGTTTCTCTGTCACTCAGAATCCTTGGATTTGCGAGAAAATTCTATAGGAGCAGAGCCTCGGATCACGCCACGACTTATAGATTCTTGATTGTCATCCGATGTGTCACAGGTGTGACTCTTTTGGTATTACTACTCGAACGGCGCATGCGCGAAGGGAACATTCAGTGCTTTCAGCACCGCCCTCTTGCGGTCGTACGGGATTCATAGAACCGTAGTTGCTTAGTGTGAGGGGGAGCTGGATCTGGAGGAATACACATCTGCTGTTCTGGGGTACATCAGCAAGTGTGTGGAGGATGTCACCACCACCAAGACTGTGACTTGCTGCCCGAACCAGAAACCCTGGCTGAATGCAGAGGCACGTTCTTTGCTGAAAGCCAGTGATTCTGCGTTTAGGTCTGGTGACTCACAAGAGCTCAGGAGGGCAAGAAGAGAGCATCCAGGCAGCTGTCCCCACCGGCATGAAGACCGGCACCATCATCCCGGTCCCCAAGAGCTCCGCAGTGACAGGTCTGAATGACTATCGGCCAGTAGCCCACACATCGATAGTCACAAAGTGCCTCGAGAGACTGGTTCAGACCCACATCAAAGCCACCATCAATGTCACTGTGGATCCGCATCAGTATGCATATAGGAAAAATCGATCCACAGAGGACGCCATTTCCTCCGTGGTCCACACTGCCCTCACCCACCTGGAGCAGAAGGATTCCTACATCCGTATGCTGTTTGTGGACTTCACATCTGCCTTCAACACCATGATTCCTCAGACTCTGATTAATAAACTCTCCTCACTTGGACTGAGCTCTTCCATCTGCAACTGGGTCCTGGACTTCCTGACCAATAGGCCGCAGTCTGTGAGGATTCACAACATCTCCTCCCCCACCATCACCCTCAGCACTGGCTCCCCTCAGGGCTGTGTGCTGAGCCCCCTCCTGTTCACACTGCTAGCATATGACTGCTCGCCTATCCATCCAGGCTGTCATATTGTGAAGTTTGCAGACGACACAGCAGTGGTCGGATGCATCACAAACCGTGATGAGTCCAGCTACAGGCAGGAGTTGGAACACCTGGAGGGTTGGTGCAGAGAGAACAACCTCTGCATTAATGTTAAGAAAACCAAGGAGATGGAGATTGTGGACTTCAGAAGGGGCAAGCATGCCCACCTCCCTCTGCACATGGGAGGATCTGCGGTGGAAGTGGTCAACAGCTACAGGTATTTGGGTGTACACCTGAGTAACAACCTCACCTGGAGCAACAACACTTCCATTCTGGTCAGGAAGGCGCACCAGCGGCTCTACTTCCTAAGGATGCTCAGTCGAGCTGGACTCGGGAGCTCAGTCCTCACCCCCTTCAACAGATGTGTGGTGGAGAGCGTCTTGTGCTCCAGCATCAACGTGTGGCATGAAAGCTGCTCTGCTGCAGACAGGAAAGCTCTGCAGATGGTGGTGAAGATCGCACAGAGGTTTGTTGGAGTCAGCCTCCCCAGCACCACAGACATCTACACCTCCAGATGCAGGAAAAGGGCCACCTGCATCAGGAAGGATACAACACACCCAGCACACTCACTTTTTGTCCCACTTCCCTCAGGCAGGAGGCTGCGGAGCATCAAGTGCAGAACAACCGGTCTAAGAAACAGCTTCATTCCTGAAGCTGTGAGACTCTTGAACTCCACCTAAACAACCACTGCACTGACACTTTATATGGACAATACACACTGAACATCTTCACCTACCCACACTGAGACACTTTACTCCCTTATATTATGTATATTTTATTTATATTTTGTGTATTACATTTTATTTTATTTATAATTACTTTTTTTACTTTTTTTAATCTATTTTAATATTAGCTCTTGGGTGGAACTGGACCGTGAAAAATACAATTTCGTTCCACCTCATGTTCCACATTTGTGAAATGACAATAAAATCTCCTTGAATCCTTGAGTTACACACGTAACTTTCATTCTATTTCATCCCTATTGACCGCCAGAGGGCGGTGCTGAAAGCACTGAATGACTAATACTAACGATGTCACAAGGATTCCTGAGCCCATACCTCTCTGAGAAGACCCAGAGGACCCCTGCAAAAGGACATCGCCCAAAGGATGAGGGGCGGCCACATTGACATTGTAAAATCTGGTAAACGTGCTTGGCAAAGCCCATGACGCAGCAGAGCATATGACGTCTAGCGGAACCCCTCTCATTGGCGCCCAGGACGACGAGACGCTCCTGGTAGAGTTTGCCCTCACACCGACCAGCAGGGAGCAGCGTCCTACACTGTAGGCATGGCAGATGACGTCACGATCCAATGGGAGAGACGCTGCTTGGAAAGAGGAGACCCTAACTTAGGGCCTCCATAGCACACAAACAGCTGGTCTGAGCGTCTTATACTTGCAGTAGCTCCAATGTATGCCTCCAGCGACCGCACTGGGCACAACAACTCAGACCTGCCGGGTTCTTCTGTGGTCGGCCGAAATCATGCCAAATTAAAGGCTGGTTATGACTAAAACTGGACAACACCTTTGTCACAAATGCAGTATTTGGCCACATGGTGACAGCATAGTTGTCTGGTCTCCACCTGAGACATGAGGGGCTGACAAAGAGAGCATGCAGCTCGCCAACCCTCTTTGCAGAGACTATAGCCAGCAAAAAGGCAGTCTTACATGAGAGCCATTTTAAGTCTGCCTGTGCCAAAGGCACAAATGGAGGACGGTACAGAGCGTTGAGAACCAAGGGCAGTTCCCAAACTGGTGCCCGTTGAACCGCCATCGGGTGCAACCTACCAGCACCGCGCATGAAGAGAGATACCAGATTATGGCGACCCACCATACAGCACAAGCATGATTACATGATATTGCCACTACATACACCTTAAGTGTCGAAGGGGAGCGGCCCTTATCAAGAATAGGCTGGAGAAACTCCAAGATGGTGGGCACAGGGCAGGAAACCGGATCTTCATTGCGGGCAGAACATCACTGGGAAAACAGACGCCACTTGTTATCATACTGATGGTGAGTACAGGGTGCCCTGTCGCTTAATGTGGTGCATCTGACAGGGTCTGAAAACCAAAGGCACAACCCAAGCGTTTGAACAATCTGTGTATATCGTCCACCCTTCCAACAGATGGGCGGACCCTCATGGTAGTCGAGTCCACCATGACCCCAAGAAAAGTGGTCGACTGAGACGGAATCAGGCAACTCTTTTCCAGGTTGACCCTGAGGCCCAACCTGGACACATGAGGAAGGAGGCGACCTGTATCCGGAGAAACGCGTTCCGCAGAGGGGGCACACAGAAGCCAATCGTCTTGGTACGGGAGACCCTTAAGTCCACAGGCTTGTAGAGGAGAGAGGGCTGCCTTCACACACGAGTAAACACCCTCGGAGAAAGAGAGAGGCCGAACAGGAGAACCCGGAATTGCCAATGGTGACCAAGGAAGGCAAATCTGAGAAAGCGGCGATGCTGTGCCGCAATGGGCACATGAAAGTATGCGTCTTTCAGATCCATGGACATAAACTACTCCCCTCTGTCCACAGCCTGAAGGACTTCTGATGTTGTAAGCATGTGAAAAGGTAGCACCTTTAGATACCTGTCTAATCTGAAATCCAAAATCGGACAACTTTTTCCCGTCTTCTTTTGCACGAGGAAGTACGTTGAATAGAAGCCTCTGGGTTGCCGTAGAGGATCCACTGCCTCAATTGCACCCTTGGCCAGGAGGGTGGAAAGCTCCTGGTCTAGTGCGTGAGCTTTCACTGGGTCTGTGATTACAGTGACCTTGACTCTGTGAGAAATTTGAGGCCGTTGTCGGAACTGTAGCCGGTAACCATGCGTTAAAGTGGCAACCACCCATGGTTCCACGGCATGAGCAGCCCAGTTACTGAGCTGGTGGTGGGAAAAGCATCCGACGGCCGGCCCGGGGATATAATTTCCTCTCACCACAGCCCCCTATGGGCGTTGGGAGGGTGGCGACCAGGGTTTGATGCCCGGACCCACCTGGTCGGTTGGCGGACTGGATCTCGAAAGTCCCTGCTGGGACCCTTCTGTACACCATGTGAATAAATGGCCCCACACTGGACACAGTTGGGAGGACGTGGCATAGACCAAGGTCCTGCAACTGGGTGCTTTGAACGCCGAGGAGGGGGAGGGGGCATACTCCTGTTGAGGCCTTGAAGAAGCTGCCTAGTTTGGCGCTCCTGAACGGTCCATTCCAGCGCCACCAGAGCAGAAGAACAACTCCCCTGGAATCACAGGGACACTGCGGAGGGTCCTACGACACATCTCCGTCAAAGTAGACCATCGGCATACACTCCAAGCCTGCCTTGTCTGAGGCATGCATAGCGGCCAACACCCGACCATCCGTGGAGAGACGTGAAAAGGCCCTCGGGTCCTGCCAACATGCATGTAACTCCCCCAGGTATTCCTCTGATGGATGGACAGAGAAGGGAGAAGGAGCCCGCCAGCGCCTCAAAAAGGCACTTTCAGGAGCGGAGTCTACCTGCGGAGCATCCAGCTGAAACCGTCTCAAGGCCATGATCATAACCTCCCGCATAGAGCCATCGGCTGACTCGCTAAAAGCACTCTGAGAAGAAGTGTGTGATCCAGAGCCAGATGTGTGAGTCGACTGAGCATTCCCCTCGTCCCTAAAGTGGGAGGCTGAGGCAGCCAGCGACAAAATATCCTCCTCAGTAGGCAAATCAGGCATGGGTGGAGAAGAAAAACCTGCCACAGAAGGATCCAATTGGCGTGTCTGAAACAACGATTTCATCTCCGCCAATTTTTCAGACAACTGCTCAACCCTAGTGAGAAGGCCCTGAACAGACTTGGCTCGCTTTTTCCGAGACGGAGCCAGGGGAACCTTGGTCTCACTCCGGCGCTTGGAACGCTTAGTTGGGTCCACGTGCCCAGAAGGCGGAAGGTCAGTGTCACGCTGAGGCTGCAACTGAGCCAGCCAGGCCACCCTAAAAGCATGAGACATGTAACTACAGTTCATGCAGGGATTATCCGACAGCGCCTCCAACAGGTGATCATACCCGAGGCAGGAAGGACACATTTCATGACCATCATTCGCCTGCAGCCCAGTGCCACATTTCACACAACAGTGTGAGCCATCCATGATTAAGACAGTCTGCCACAAGCGAGAGTGAAAAAAAAGGGGCCAAAACCCAGGAAGAAAGAACCCAGGCTACAATTGGGACAGGGGGCGAAAATGCTGCCGTCACAATTTACAGCAAAAAATAAAACAGAGAGCAGCTAACACATACAGTTAGACCAAACTCTACATATGAAGCCCGCTAAAATTGTGAGAGGGGACGAAAAATAACTAACTTAACAAAGACTAATACGAAACAAAGGGTCAGCTAAAACCGGGAGAGGGGGTGGAAACCAGTGTTGTAGTCAAGACCACCTAAACCGAGAACGAGACAAGACCAAGACCACAGTGTATCAAGACCAAGACTTTGAGGGGTCGAGACCGAGACAAGACCAGACCAGGGGGCCCTCACTGCATGACACACTTTTGATAAAATGTGGGATATGCAGACCAAAGGCACCCTACAACCCCTTCTCTTTTGTTGACCTATATTATATGTATCTATGTATAATGAAATGTCTTGATAAAATAATCAGAAGGCACAGCAGGGATACATTTCATGTGTGGGAATTTTTGTTTGTTTTATATAAGCAAACAACCTGAAAACTTAACCTTCTTTATTTAACACTTTACTGAAAGCAAGCAGTTTCAAAACTAGAACTGCAGTGCTGAAACATTTAAGTCAATGCACACCACAAACATATGAACACAACGTGGACATTGTGAAAGACCACAAAAGCATAGAATTTAGAGTAAAGTTTGATTGCATTTTAGAAATATCAGAGACTGCAACATCCTTTGCCGTCACCAATTATAGCGAAAGTAACGAACAAAGGCTAAGACCGTTAGCTCCAACATAAACACAGTGCGTATCTGTAGAGCACTAGCCAAAAGCAGTAAGTTGGGAGAGGAGGCGCTAACGCTGTCATCACCAACAAAGGGCAAAAAAATACCTGAAAATGCTTTCTGGAGCGAAGATCGGTCCGTCGCAGCCCTAGGAGGACGAAGATTCGCAACTCCAGCCAACAAGCGACAAGGCGTCAGGCGATGGTAAAACAACAGGTTCGAAGGCACAAGCCTGTAAACCGAACCGCAGTGAGAAGAAAAAAGGAGCAGAGCCTAGGATGACGCCAGGACTTATATATTCTTGAATGCCATCTGATCTGTCACAGGTGTAACTCTCTTGGTATTACTACTCGAACAGCGCATGCATGAAGGAAACATTCAGTGCTTTCAGCACCGCCCTCTGGCAGTCAGTAGGGTTGAAATAGAACCTCATTTCATAAAATAGCTCCACTTTCAGCCCCCTTTGTAATTACCTTTTTTGTCTGCTGTTGATTCCTGTAAAATTTGGTTGAAAGTTGGTCTGGTTGTCTTTGCTGTGTTTTCTTCAGCACTCCAAGCATTTTGAGTTACTTTGCGTGTGGAAAAGAAGTAAATAAGTTTTTGATTTTCTATATTTTATCCCTTTGCTTTACTTATGTCATATCTATGATAACAGAAGCTTTATTAAGCCTGGGAGTTACTGTTACGCTAAAGCTCTGTTTTTTTCAGGGTCTCCAGGTCAAGATAGTGTTAATCTATCTGGATTTTAAAATATTTTTATCATGTGACTTTCTAAAATGATAACATGAAATAAGTCTCGTTCGTAATAAGAGAAATATTTGGTCCTGTGTCATCATTTATTGTAGTTTTAGCAGAGTGTGCTGCAGTGTCTCGTAGCTCTATGAAAGAGCTGTAAAACTTAAGTTAGGCTGGATAACTCTGTAAAATATGAAGGTTTCATTGGCATATAATTTTGTCTTGATTGCAGTTATTCCCTGTCATAATTCATTTATAGAAATAGAAAATCAAACCGCTAGAATATGTCCTTGTTAACTCTTTTGACTTGAGAGTGTTACTCCAAGCATTTCTTGTCTTTTCAGTAACATTATTACCTGCCTTAGGAGATGTTAAAAAGTGGCAGAGAAACTACGGGACATCTGTCCTTCACTTCTAAACCAGCATGAAAAACTAGTTCTGAGCAAGATTCACAGCACAATTTATGTTAGGCTGTGGTTACTGCTGCAACATTTAACAATAAAATAGGTACGTATATCTATATAAGGAACAAATAAAATGATGTAAAACAGATGTGCATAGGGCTTTAGTGTGCATATAAGTCAAAGTGAAAGTAATCTCTGGTTACAAACTGGTGTTATAAATAGAGTGTCCTCCTTATGAATCCCCAATAAAACATGGCTTGTGCTTTTGTCGAATGTTTCTTCCCCATTGTAATTATTCCATTGATCCAGCTTTAATCATTAGCAAGGCCAATCAATTTTCACTGACATTTTTCTAAGTGAAGTAAATGGAATGATTGCTTCTTGAGCTTTGTTCAATGTGTCAGGCATTATGTGACGTACGTGGGAAGCCTGCCCTATTTGGAGCCTGTAATTTGATGAGTGGGCAGGCAGCCCACAAGTGTTGAGATCAGAGTGCTAAAAAGCATTGGCGGGTAGAAGCATGGCTGGTGCTTACATTCCATTTGGCACAAGTGGACTGTCTCACTCTGAATGGGGAGAGGTGAAGTGGTTTTGAATGGCTATTTGCTCCCGGACCTAAATAAAAATAAAATACACACAGATCCACATACACAAACAGCAGGGGAGACCCAGCACAGACTAGCCTGTGTCACCAATTTCACTCCCTCCTGAGTAGATTAACTCTGTTATCAAAGAGGTGTTAGGAGGAGCAGGTTTTTTAATTTTTTAATTGCATTCTTTATATGAGCAGCTTGTCTCGGATTAAAAGAACAAGCAATAAATGTCATCAGGACTTATTGCAGAAAGGCATTTTCTAAACTGTTGATAATCCACCATCTGTGTAAAAGAAAGAATTGCTCGAAGAGGCCAATTTGAGGCGTGCTTAGAGTACTTAAAACACTTCAGAAAGCTTATCATCAATAACTACGAATGTCTCTGGGTCTCATTCACATAATAAAAAGAAAAAAAACTCATCAGTTTTTATTGGTGTCAAAGCAGGCTGCAGATTGATTATTGATTAGTGCAATGTTTTTTTCTTCCTTCAGGTTCGTCACTGAGAATTGACCGTTTGAAAGGAAGAATGTATTGACATGTTTTTTAATGATTGCCCAGATTTATCTCCCTCCTCAGTCTGGTAATTTGGATAGATCCAACCTAAAACATCATACTTTTGGATTTATTATGAACAGGCACATCTCCCCCCCTCACCAAACTATTTTGTCTGTTCATTTTAAGTCAGTTACGATTGCAAACAATGATAAATGTCGGGAAAAATACTTTTGACTTCATCCTTCCAATTCCAAGGTTTACACGCTCTTATATTGCTATGCCTTTAAGCAGTATAAAAAAAAAAGATTGACATAATGTTACAGCTTTGTAAGCTTCTTGTTATATCATTTGTGTTAAATTGAGCCCTCTTCGATGGATTATTTGCAGTGTTTTAAACTACTTAACATATATTTATGTGTTAAAAAGTAATACTTATAAGAGACTTTGCATTTAACTAAGTTACCAGTATTCAACAAAACTTTTTTTTTATTCTAATCAATTCCAACAATTCAATACATTTGCTTTTATGCAGTGCTTTAACCAACCGTACAGATGCACTTGCATTAAGAATATATTATGGCAAGAAATCCAGCAGCTTTAAATGTTGTTCTCTTTTAACTCTTGCAATTATGTTGGGTTAAAAAAACACTTCTATTATTTAAAGAGCAGCGTTTCTGTCATTTAGCTCTATATTGAAAAGTTTCCAACCTCTCTCATTGTCCGTCTGTACAGTTACTGCATTTTATTGAAAATGTCATTTTCTTTAAAAAGATCAACTTTCGGGATTGAAAGTGTCCTGACAAAGCAACACTAGCGCATGTTCAGCTACTCTTCAGGACGTCTCATTCCATCACAGATATCATCTGGCTTCAGGTTTTAAATGTTTGGGCCTTTGATCTAACAACTACCTGCAAGCTTTATTTCTTAAAGCAGTGTTCATCGTACACTTAGTATGAGCTCTTCTTGATAAAGCCCAGTCATTGACATATCCATACACTTGTGTTGCACCTCAGTGCAAAAAAAATGCTTCGCACTGATCTAGCGTAGAGGTGGGTGCATCTTTGTGGAGCTTGTGAGGCTCTCAGGTTAAAATTGTGTGTTTTTTGTGTGTGCATTTCTCTTCATTTAGTTTGCAATATTGGTAAAACACATGTGAGAGATTGTGGTCCACATAGATCACATTTTTATTCACCACTGCTGCAACTTACTCTTTTAAACACTAGCTAATATGGAACTTCATTCATGAGTGAAAATACTAAAGCAGCATATCTATACCACTGTCAGGAAGTTGAAGCTCTGCTCAAACGGGTCTTTTAATTGGACTATGACCATAAGCATGCCGCCGAATTTGAGTGTGAAGCAAATTCTGGTTTGGTTTCCTAGATGTAAAGTCAGTAATCACACAAGGATATGGACCAAAACAAACTGACTGTGATGAGACCGTGTCCAACAGATGGTCTGGATACGTTTCCAAAGAAAACTATAGAATGGTGTGTTTATGGTGTGAATGTGAGCCAACTTCTGTCTGACACAGCTGTATGCCAGGTATGCATTGCATTGTGGGATACGGTGAAAAAAAGCAAACACACAAACAATCGTTTCGGTTTTTTTTTTGTTTTGTTTATGCTTTTATACAGCATAAAGCCCCACACAATCATTTGATATTTCTGAAGTAAACTAAATGGCAAAGACAAAAAGAAAATTCATGGTCAAATTTTCTAGATTTGTAGTATCTCAGAAATCTGCGTTTGTTTCCTGGTTCTCCCAATAAAAACGCTGGATATTCTAGCGTAGTGTCGTGAAACTTGGAGATTTCTCTGCATAAACAAAGAAAATAAACGACCCAAAAAAAGTTACATTTTTAACTCACCAACTGATTTGGATCAAAATAAATAGTAAAACAAATACCATCAGAGTTTAAATGGTATGTCAGAGAAAGGCAGCCTATGAATCAAGAACATTTAACGTCAGATAGGCATCAAAAGTCAAACGTTTCTGTATTTTCTGACAGTGTATTTAAATATCTGGTTTAATGTGAAGCTTTTGTTTGGTGAATTTAATTGAAGTGAGAAAACAAAGCATTATTATAACAACATTTAATCAGATCTATGATTTATGCTTTATGATTTCACACCTAAGCTCCTTATCTCGAATAAAAGCCATATATGGGGAGGGTGAGGGACACAAAAGGGACGAGGGGTTTTGGCCTCATGGCAGGAGCTGCTGAGGAGGGCGGGCGGGGAGGGCCAATTAAAACTGATGTAAGAACAAGATGGTTTAAGACTCCAGCACTTCATGCTTAGCAATTTGGACACTGACTTTTGACAATGACAAAAAGTATATTTCCACAATGATGGAGTCCACTCCCCCCTTCCCACCCCTATACTGTATCTCCCAGGCCTCCCCGATTATGGGTTTTACTCTGCGCCCAGTGACCAGAGGGGGGGGCCCTGCTCCTTTGCTGACTATGGCTCCCTGGGGCCCCAGGCGGCTCAGATGCTGCACAGTGAGCATGCCACCTCCGCCTGCAACTCCCCCCTACAGCACCTACACAGCCCGGATCACTTTAAGAACCCAGGTTTGTATCTGAGCATCTATCTCATCCACATTTTGGACGTTTCCGTTTATTCATGACAATATTCCATGCAGATGATCGAATATTTTCTTTGAAACGAATGTGTTAATATTGTTGATGAAAGAAAAAAAAAAGTCCCCTTTTGAAAAAAAAGACAAAATAGCATCTTGCTGACAAATTAGCTTTGCATGTTCTTCCTTCTTCTTTTTAATCCAAATGTAGATTTTGTTTCTTTGCAGATGTTTTTGTTTTTTCTCCCAGCCCCTGCTTGCACATGAGGGGCTGACACACACAGAATGTAATCCCTCATTTGCATGCGAACAAAGTTAAAACAGGTGATGTCAGAGAGTACAGCGCCCTCTCTACCAGTGCTCAGGTTTACGTTTGTTCTGAACAGCAGAAGAAGAGAGTGAAGGTAGGAGTGAGTGGCATATTGTTCTTTGAAATTTTCCTCAGACTTTTAAGTGTGGGCTGATTATTAGGGAAAACTGCTTGTAAAACACTGAACTCTCAGCAGATAACTTTTTTTTCCCCCGCATAATAAATGAAGCCACTCCACATGCCCACTTTGATCTTTGCTTCATTTTGTCATTTTCTGTGTTTTTTTTATGGTTGGCTTTGAAAAGCAAGAAATTAGATTTAAGGGACAAAATGAATCTCATTAAAATGATTTTAAAGGTATTTTTGTATACTAGAGCAACAATTAATCATAATTACTTCAATTAACTCAAAACTTTTGAACCTATTTTTCCTTAGGTATCAGAATGTATTTTTTGTCAGGAGGAACAGTGTTTAAAGAAAATAAAGGTGTTCACCTTAACACAGCAATAAAGACACTCGGTCTAGGAGACACACTGATCATATTTACTGCAGAAACAATAATACATTTAGGTTAATGTAGTAAATCGTCTTGAAGACGTGATAAGGGAGCAATGCTATATTTATACACACTGTTTACCTGCGATCTGGCTTTTCTTGAAATCTGTTGATGCCCAACTGTTACACAGGGGAGCAATCCTGACTCAGATTACAGCAAAACACGATTCACATGTGTGAGTGTGGTGTTTATAAGGTGATGTTTTATACTCCTTACTTCAGTCTGACGTTAGATTTAGAAACAACAATGCTATCGAGATGAAATTTTAGGAAGACATGATTTTTTTTCTTTTTCGTTTAGGCCAGATCTTAATTTTTTTAAATAGACAGCATTGTTTGGTATTTTTCCTTGTGTTTCTTGGTACTAATTAATAGTAACTAATAGACTAACCACCACATTTTAAAAATATGTTAAAACAGACCAAAATTATCACCTATAACAGTTTATGCCTGTATTTTTAATGAAACTTAGAGCCTTTAAACAAAATGCGACCATCAATTCACGATCCTTGATGATCTACGACAAAGGGTTGAAGCTGAAAATAACCATCAATCTTTGCTATCAATACCATTAACCTTAACATCTTACATGTTGTCAAATGAAGGCTTAGTATCTGTTTTAAAGCTCTTAAAAGCTTTGTGAATTATCAGGCTGCATGTCTCAAAAAAAAAGTAACTTTTATGTATATGCACAAGCAGTGCATTAGGGCTTTTATTTTGAAAATAAAATCAGCAATGCATGGATGTTGGGGGGGGGGGATGCCACACTCCAATAAAAATCACCAGTTACAGATAATGAGGATTGTCATTTCAACTGAAAAAAGAAGTCCTTAATTATGTAATAAGCCAGCCCACTGGGAGCTGTGCGGGCAAGATAAGGGCAGTAGCTGTTCGCTGTTTAAAGTCTTTACAGTCAAACAGCAGTGTCAACACTTCAAGATGTGTGTTTAGTGAGATGGCTTGATTTTCCTTGAAAGCTATAAACGGATATCCAAGGCGATCCTTTGAATGGAGTTAACGTCGCTTATGTGGCTTTGATAGATGGAGCAGCAACACGTTAAACAAAGTGACAAGTCTAGTTTACTGTGTTTGTCTGCACCGACAACACAGAGCGCGCTGCTTTCACACTTTGTGCTTTTTAATGTGTTGTACAAAGACTTCCTCTCAGGCATCGGAGGGTTTCACCAATCCGTAAATACATAAGATTGAGCCCTCTCTGTGCTTGGAAGATTTTTCTTTTAAATGCTACTGTACCACTTTTTTTTTCTTGCCCCCCTTCGTCAGCGTGTGAATAAGGGTGAGACAGAGGGTTACGCGAAGCTGACAGCGAAGGAGCTGTTAAGAGATCACCACATTTTTCTTTCTCCTCGCCTTTTTTTTCCCCTCGCGTTGCCTGTGTTATTGGCCTTTAGTGGGCATATGAATTTCCAACAGAAATTTTATTAGTCTGAGTTGCTCTTACTCACAGGGCAAAGGTGGTAAGTTCTGTACAGTATTTCTGTTTTATCTTCTTCTAAGTTCGGACCTTCAAAGAACTCGGGTCAGCTTTTTATATTGCTCCTCCTTGCCTCCTTCTACCGTCTGAAAAAAACAACCCTCTTTTTACTGGAAGTTGCTGTAATAAACTAAAGACACGAGCATAGGTTTTGTGGTCATTTTTTGTAACGGGGACTTAGAATGAAATGTCCGAGTTTTACATTCTTAAGATAATTTAAAATCTTTAGTATGTAGGTCAAGTTTATGAAGTAGAAGTTTTTACTTTAGAAGTACTCCCTCACATTATGCATGACAGCACTGCAACCTACAAATGATTAGCATGATGGAAGTATGTAGCCGGTTTTCTTTGTGCATGATTAAACAAACGAATGTTTGTGTGTATTAGACACACAGCATGTAGATTCTACTAGAATCATACTGGATTCACCCTGAATTAAACAAAATTAGGCTTGAATTCTACTATTCTGTATGATATCAAGAAACATAATCTCTTGATATTCAATATAACCTGCAAGTAAGCGCTTTGAGACAAACTTGAATCCAGTTATGTGTTCTTTCAACTCAACTGTATCCACTGGGGTCAGTGCGAGAGAGGGTGGTTCTGACAAAGTGGGGAGTCTCCCTAAAGTGCTCTGCTCCTCCGTGTGTTTGGATGCAGGAACCAACCCGTCGAGGCCAGGAGGTTTCCCAGGTGCTAACAGTCCAGGGCCAGTGGCTGACCTCTATGGACCCAGCAACCAGGACTCAGCCGTGGGTAACTACATCAGTGCTGCTAGTCCCCAGCCTGGCTCTGGGTTTGGACCCAGCATTACTGTGAGTATTTAATTATCGGTTGGCGTTTCTGCCTGCCGTCTGGTCTAACCACTGCTGTAGATCTGTATAAAAATACAACTGATAAAGTATAACCTGTTTGCTCTAGATTTCACAAAATTGAATGACCAGCATTTTAGCTGCTCTCTGATCTGCATTCCCAAATACTATTACCTATAAATGAGCCCGTTTTGAACAAAAATCAAAATTTGTCAGATCAACCAAATTATCTGAACAAACAATTTTGATTTAGGGTGTGGTTGACATATAAAATTAGACCAGCAGGTCTTGGTAGTTGACTTTAGTCAGCAGGACAGTGCATTCAATCAAACAGTTAGTTGGTTTTGTAATAAAACTAGAGGGGAACTGGCTTTCATGAAATATAAAACTTCCAATTATTAAAATATTGACAAATAAAAATAAAACAAACTATAAAGTAGTACTACGCAAAAACCTGCAAAACACCTGTTTGTAACAGTTTTTATTTCAGATATCTTCTGTTGTATAGTAATAACAGGCTATTCAGGGACATTCAGTACACATAAGGCATAAACAGATATCACATACATGTAATCGGTGTGGCAATTTGTGTATCTGACAATAATCACGATCTCATAGCGTTGTTTAAAATTGTATTAATGCAGATAGCCACTAGAGTCAGCCGTCACAAAGTCTATTTTCTGCATTTTCTGTTTTTCTCGTTATTTTTTTTATACCAAGTATGAGGTGGCCATCCATAACCTGCTTTGAAAACAGACAATTTGAAGTCATTTTCAAAACTCTACTAGTAAATATTGTTAAATGACTCTAATAAACAATATTTCCTGGCAAGAAGCCATTTTAAAGTATTAAGTTCTGATCAAATAACATATAATCTGCCATATTTTATTAGTCTGGTTCCTTTAATGGTGTTTAGAAACAGCATAACAACTTCGCACACCAGTATCTACATAATTAATAACCAAAACTTAGCTACAGTGAAAATCTATATTGGCACACTGGGTTAGTGTATTAAATATACAAACATATATATTGCAGATCTAAAAAACATCAGAAAAGAATTTCAGAGCTTTTCAAATACTCTTTTTCTCCAATTTAAATATAGGAAAAATCTGTTTCTCACAATCCTACCTTCTTAGAGGCCCATATGCACCAGATCCCGATAAATAATACAATTGTTTTGGGAAGAATTTCTCACTCCAATTGTCCTCTGTTACTTTTATTTTCCCTTCCATATCAGTAATTAATCGGTTTTCCAACTTTTAAGTGATTAGTCTTTAACTGTGAGAATAGATAGAGCCTAAATAAAAGGTTTTCAGTCGTTGGGTGTTTTGTTTAGATGAACACAAATCCTTATTTAACTCTTAAATTGAGTGAAGTGATCAAGCTCACTTTCTTTTACTCCTATGTGTAAATATATGTTCTACAAAAACACTCACAAGCCCAATATAATTTAGGAGTTAGATAATAATGTTAGTGTAAACTATTGTGGTATTTAAAACCCAGTGGGATCCTTTTAATAAAACCTTCCGGAGAATCTTAACACACAAGTATCCAGCAGAAATGTCAACCAGTTTGGTAATGAATCTATAAAGCTAGATAGACTTCTTGAGCTGCACCCTTTATTTTTTCGACATAGAGAGTAACAAGCATTAGACATTAAGTTTGACCTGGCAAAATAACATTTTCAGATATTTAAACATTTCATTTCAGATACAGAAAAAAGAAACAAATCATATTATTTTCATATGTAGGCATGCACTGCCTTACAATGTCTTAGGAGATGTTGTTCCATGAGGATATACAGGGATGCAATCCCTGCCACATTCGCTCCAGGCTACTTCCTGAAATTTTTCTCCTAAGAGCTTTTAAAACTTCCAGCATTCTCATCGACTATTCAGGATGTGCTGGATTTATACAGTCCTCTCTGCAGTATTGTCCCGTCTTTTCATGGCTATGGAGAAATGCTTTCTTGCATCTTCTTTTTCACATTTCAGAGCAGAAAATCTACCACTGCAGAGTTTACAAAAAACAAACATTTTTCTGAATATCTACAGAGATGGGGTGTCAGTCACTGAAGCGTTGAGACTTATACTTTACTGAAGAAAAAAACCTCAATCTACAGTAGATTTAGTTTAATGTTTGATTCTGACTGAATAGCTAGTCCTAAATAAATACTATATTAGCATTTTTGTGCTGCATTTGGTGATCGAACCAAACAATATAGTGTAAACTAAAGAATACAAACTACCGCAGTTTCTTCAAAGGTAAAAATGAATAGCAAATGTTTAATTCCATTAAATCACAGGCTGATATCAAGCCCCCAGTTTTTTTGCTTACTTAAACTAAATCCTATATACATTTTACAATTAAAATAGAGCACCAGATGTCCTCAGTTTTAAATGTTACAGTAGTATATTTTCTTTATTCATCTCAACTTGCTCACATATAAGGTTCCTGTAGTCTTCTTTTTGTGAATAATTATGTCTCAAAAGTTTTAATATTTGTTAGCTAGGTTAAGAAAGCTGCTTTTATGTAGAACTAGCCTTTTAATATGCGTTTTTAAAGATCTAATTTTATCTAAAAATCTTTAAAAAAATTCACGTCTTGTTCCAGCTAACAATGTTTTTGTTTGTTGATTTGCTAAACTAACGACGGTTTCTCTTAGTTTGACTTGTTGTTTGACTTGTAGTTTGATATGACTTGTTGACTATATGGATCATAACTACATAGGAGACAGTACATCTGCAGATGTTAAAGATTGGCTGGACTCTTGACCCCAGTTGTTTAAAAAGCCTTAATTGTAAACCAGTAACTTAATTCTTCCAGAGACTGGCCAGGAAGTAAGAACAGAAACACTGAGACAACAGGGTGAAGAGTGTCTTTTTACATAATAGACATTTACAACTTGAAATTAAACTGGTTTATTTGGCTGTTTTCCCCTAAATTATTGTTTGTTCCCTCTCCTTAACTAGCTTGCAGTTAATTGTATAATTGTGGTAAAACGTTTTATTGCTTAATTGGATGTTTTATAGTATATTAAAATTTTTAGAATCCTATATAGTATTCTGTTTTTAAACATTACGTTGGTGCTGGAGATTTATCAAATCTTTCCAGCGGATTAGGAGGCTTGTGCAGCTCTGTTGATGCATCTCTGTTTGTTGACAGTGTCACTGAGAGAAAACGCACAAACAGCTCAGCAGCAGGGGGGGGTTGTGCTTCTATAGCAAAGTCCTTATTAGTAATGTTAGGTCCACTGGTCTCAGTATAGAAAGTGCAATATTTATTTTTGAAAGACCATGCTGACTTCATTTTCACGGCAAATATGCCAGCAGATAGTGGATTATTGGATACAGGGACATTTATGTCAGTTGTTTTACATCTATTGTAATAGTTTTCAACCACACTCCACAATTTAGAGGTTCCTGAGTCCAGTTCTCAACAGCAACTGACCTGCAACTTTTAGACGAATCCCTTCTCCAACACAACTGAATCAAATGAGTGGCTCGTTGGCAGGCCTCAAAAGCTGAATGGTTATCGTTTGGAACGGGTTTTAGGTGGAACCTGAGATGCTTTCATCACGTTGTGACATTTAGCATTTGTGCTTACTTTGAGCAACAAAAAGAAAATGCAAAGCTTAGAGATGAAGCATACTCTGAAATCTTGCTCTCTATTCTAGGCATTAAAAATAGAAAATGATTCAGAGCTAAAATGTGCTGTATAATTTGTTTCTTTATCAAGGCTGCTGTTGAATTAAATGTGTATTTAATCTCTATATCTCACAAACTCGTGGATGGCTTCAGCTTCACTGATTCAATCCTCGATCTCACGCTCTGCTGATTGCATTAACCCCTTTAGCCAGTGTGAAAACAGTCGCTCCGAAGAAGCAGTAATGATCTTAACATTTTTTTAATTTATTTCTTTTTTCCCCCATGGAAGACAATTAGAGCGCAATTAGCTGATTGAGGTGATAAAGACAAATAATCGCTGCTGAAAGTGCTTCTCTTTTGTGCTACGATCCATGAGTTTCTAGAGACCTGTCAGCAGGAAAGCTCAAAAAAGGTCCCGATAACCGAACGACATTATGAAAACCCTTCAATCCTCAAAAACCCGCGGATGGCATTGGGGGTGGTTATGATGCCAATGTCTGCGTGCTCGCAGATCAAATCAGTTGTTTATGTTAACATGAATGGGGATCGTGTGTATTATTGCCGTTATCTCTTTCATGTGTTTTTATTCAGACTAAAAACTCAACCTGGGTATTTCCCTGTTACAGAAGAAAAGATTTAAACAGAGTAAAGATACTACAAGCATTTTACTTTATTGATCATGCCTATGACTTTTTAATATCTTTTCTATTCCAGTGGTCTTTCCTGTTTTTCCCAAGTTCTTCTACTTTACGTGATCCACTTACACATTCACGCTAGCCAAAAAGACAAGAGATGAAACATAAACGTTGATATGATACTCACTTTTTTTTCTCTCTTTGAAATGCATACTGACAACAGCCCTAACTGTACACTTTTAGGGCCAGTTGATTGCGACAGCTTTTACAAATGGATACCATTGAACAGGTGGCCGGTTGCCATCTCATCAGAGGTATTGCCTTTTATTTACAGTATTGTTTTCAGTGTGTGTTCATCACATTCCTCGCTGTTTTTCCACCCCTCTCTGTGTGTGTGAGACTGTTTGTCTTGACAAAAATAAATAAAAAAGGGGCCCAACA
>JAVLVB010000078.1:2192951-2203479 GCA_032876305.1 Orestias chungarensis | reverse complement strand
CCCCCCCCCCCCCCCCCGCTTTAGTTTTGTGTTACGCAAAAGTGGGATGAATTTCTTTTTTTTCTTTTTTTTCTTTTTTTTTACATAGCTCATGTCGTCAACAGTATTTTTAAGCACAGTTAGTCCACATTTCTGATTACAATGTGTCAAAAAGCCTTAAAATAAATCCGAAATTTTATTGCAGTTGCACAATCTCACTTAAAGTAATAAAAAAAAAATGTTTTTCGCTTCTTTCATTTAGTGGAAAGAAAAAGCATTTGAAAGAAATGAATAACTCCAGCAGCGTTTCAATTTATTAAATTTTTTTGTACATCTCTGGCCATAGAACAGGAAATAGTAAAAATAAACTAGGATGGAGAACAGCAAGTAAAAGCAATGACTTAAACTATCTGTTGTTTACTTGGGGAAAACCCCAGGACTACTTGTTTTCAGTCCTGCTAACACAAATGTCAACATGTGGCGTTTTTAACGGGAGTTTAAAAGATCGTAAAGTGAGTTTGGTACTAAAAACACAAAACAGTAGAGTAGAGTGGAGAGTCTATAATGCAGTGGCTCTGTTTCTCTTTCTTGTGTTCACAGCAATTATTTCTTAGTGCATTTAATTTAGGAGAAATTAATTCCAAATTACACAGTGTGGGATTATGCTACTCCATTAAATGATACATTTATTTAAAAGCTTTTACACACATTTATTACGGGTGACAGTAAAACAGGAAGTAGCAACAGTTTTCACCTGGAATATATGTTTTTTTGTGTTGTTTTTTTTTACATGTCTCCACAAGAATTTAAAATCTATTATTATTTCACAGCTGACAGCCCTTCTGGTCATGCACGATAATAACCGTTTTTTTTTGTTTGTTTGTTTGTTTGTTTTTTGTGCCTTTCCTTTTCTTTCCCCACCCAGCAGAGTATATCTGGGGGCCCAGGAGAGACAGGACGAAGTTTCTAATTGGCTTTGTGTGCAGGTGATGATTATCCAACTTCAAGCACTACAGCGTCTCTGATGGCTAAACGAGCAAAAAGCGGGAACCATATGAAGAAGAAGAAAAGAAAAGAAGAGAAAAAAAAACAAAAAAACTTGTCATTTCAGAAAAACAAACAACTGCTGTACTATAACCCAAACCTAATATACCTTTACCACCTGGTTTGGTGTGATGTTCCACGTCAACTTCACTCACCAATCTCCTTCGCTTAGCGGTTTCTTTTCTATTACTTTCTCGTGTGTTACGTGAGTTTAACCTCAACTTTTTGTCTTCTTGTAGCTTGTAAGTGCATTTTCTTCTTCTTCTTTTTTTCTTTTATTTTGTTTAGATTTTTAAAGAAACGGCGAGTCAGAGCCAAGAATATCTGCAAGTCACGTCTATATCTTCGTATTGGTTTGTTTAAAAGGCAAACAAAAACAAAAAAAAGATTAGGATGTTTCCATTCGGTCTTTCAGCAAAAAAAATAAGCTCTGTGTGGTCGGACTTCGAGGGAAAAAGGAAATTTTCAAGAGAAGGTATCTTAAGTAATACAGTTTAGTAGCTGTTTTATTTCTGGTGATGTCTCATTGTGAACCATGATTACCTATTTTTGGGCAATACAAAGAGGACTCAAATATTTTTATGGTCCTTTTTTATGTGTTGTTTCTGTTTCTGTAGAAATATAAATATATATAAATATATAAATATATATATATATATATATATATATATATATATATATATATATATATATATATATATATATATATATATATATATATATATATATATATATATATATATATATATATATATATATATATATATATATGCTTTAACAAATTTCATATAACAACATTGTGAATTGAGACCTGAGAAAAAGAAATGTAGCTGTACATATTATTCCAGTCACTGCATATAACCAGCTCAGTGAGAGAATATAGCATATTTTTGTCATGGTGTGTCAAAAGAATACGTTCTAGCGTGTGAATAATAGAAAACGTTGAAAACAATATTCTATGTTTTCTCTGTGTTCTGTTTAATTTTGTTTTTGTTTGTTTTGTTTTGGGTTTTTTTCTGCTGAAAGACGGTGTAACCAAGCCCACAGACAAACAGCCGTGTAAATACGAACAGCGGAATCATTTCCAAAGTGTCATACCAGCAAAACATTTCCGACCGGTGAGCTTAACCAGTGCCGTTTTTAAAAGAACGCTTCGAAGTGAGAGAAGAGACAAAAAAAATAATATTTTATCCAAAGCACACTGTACGAAGAGACGCAACGATTGGAAGTTGAAGCAGGCGTTTTGCAGAGCTTAGTGCATCCTGACGCTTTTCTACTGCTGAGAGGAACCTGTTGGCTGTATATGTTTTTTAACGTCCGTTACATCTTGCTTGTTCCTGACTCACCTCAAAGAACCCTGGCTCTGTGCTTGAGCCTTTTTACACACACAAACACACATATAAATATATATATATATAAATATATATATTGCTTGTTCTTTGATTGAATTAGGACAGCAAACATTTTGATACCATACCTCAGCCTTTTTGACTTCTATCGTGGAATCATCTGCGAGTTTTTAATTTATTTTAGTTGGGAACGTACGTAGGGGGTGGGGGGGAATAAAAAACTGAATAAAGTAACACTGAAAGGCTGTTTTCCAGCGACTAATCGCTGCACTGTGAGTTGTGAAGTACAGGCCATCCTCTTTGCACATGTGTTTGTTGGCTTTTTACTACAGGCCTTGTGTTTTGGAACAACATGAAGGATTTATTTGCGGTTTGTGGGGGGGGTTTAATGTGTCCCCTGACTGGGGATCTAAAAGCCGCCATGTTGCAGCAAACGTTCGAATTTCTATATATTGGACCCGCGTCTCAGCAGAGGATATTTATACAGGGTCAAAAGATGACACTGAATTATTCACCGCACTCGGTTTTTACACCATATATGTGTGGTAAAGAGATTTTAATCTTGACATCGAGTTATTAATTATAATAATACTGTAATAATAATAGTAATGTTACACACCAGAGTGCGATCTGGTTTTTTACTTTTCTCAATTGTTTTTCCGTTCATGTACTCGTTTCCTTTTTTTTTTTTCTTTTAAAACAACCAGGTAATAAATATGCTGGATACTTCAAAAGTGAATGCTGTGGAGATGTGATTAAGTAATTTAAAGACGAAAAAAACAAAAAAACATGTAATGTTCAAATGTATAAGAAAAGAAGAAATACAAAAAGTAAGAAAAGAAAAAAAAAGATGCTTATTTGCTGATTTCAAGTTTAATCAGAGTTTTATTGATACTTTGTGGTTTCTATATTAATAATTGTATTATACTATTAAAAAATGTACTGTGCATCCATTACGTTCTCTCTTTCCATGCCCCATCCTCAGATACGCCTCGATCTTCTGTTGCTCGTCCATGTACTTCATTAGTGTAAAGAAATCACAGTTAACTTGTAAACAGAGTGCTGTCTTTGATACCAGTGTAGTGCTTTGTTGTTCTCCCTCGCTCTACCTCTCCTTTCTCTCATATTTACCCCCCCTCCCACACTCCCTCCTCGTGCTCTTTTTCTATCTCCTGTAATTACAAAGTAGATGTTATATAGGACTCATTTATATAATACTTGTAGTGACTAGTGGATTTAGAAGCAGTCGAGATAGATCTTTCTCTCAATGATCATATTCTGATATTTGTTCATTGTATCCTATTCCCTGTATGTTAGATCTGTACGTTTAGGTTTTTGGGCTTTTGTTTTTCTTGTTCGGTTCAGTCTATTTTTGCCACTCTTAACATGGTTTCAGCTAACCAAAGCTCTCACTGATGAACAATGGAGAAATTGTTGCTGTAAGGTGGAATTGTACACAAGGCATTATTTGGATCCCCACCCTTGAATGTTTTAAAAGGGGTGTGCCATACTACCTTAAATGCTAATGCTAAACAGAGATTTTACTTTGAATTTCATTTTTCTGTTAGGAGGGACACAATATTAAGTCACTGGGTAGGTTTTTTGTGTGGAGGAAATGAACAAAATGACTAGAAATTATGGTTTTGTTTAGCAAAATTACCACCAGTACTTCCAACATTAGTCATTCTTAGGTCTGTTTGTGTCTGTCGCACAACTATTTTCAGATAATACTTCTTTCTGGTCTTTTAATTATTCAAATACAATCACTCTCTGGAATCCATTTTTAATTATTATTCAAACTGTTTCCAGATTTGATTCTCTATAATACAGCACAACAATAGGCTTTGCTAAAGAAAACCACCTGAAATAAGTAATAGCACCTGTGTGAGAGATTTAGTTCAAAACCGGACCAGCATCCTAAAGTAGCGGCTCACTCCTTGCTTTTACATTTTATATCCTACATTTTAACATCAAGAGGTGCTATTAATTCAGTTCACTTTACATACTTATAATAATAACTAGTCACATTTAATAGCACGTATTACGTTTATATCACCTCGCTTTATATTCCTTGAACTTTTCCATATTTTCCTCACATTACAGTCAGAGGGCTTGTAGCAATGGCACACAGCATATATATATATATATTTTTTTATATATATATATAAATTAAAACCTGAAAAGTGTGGACTTTATAGAACCACCTTTAAAGGTCGCTGTCAACTTTGCACATTTAGACTTGGCTCTCAAATTCTTATTATTGTGTTCACATGTTGGGATATAGCGTTCAGGTTTTAGTTTTACACCTTTGAATTTTGCATGCTTGCCAAGAAGTAGCATTTCTATCTCACTCTTGACATGTTCACACATGTAAAGATAGATAGATAGATCGATGCTTTATTGATCCCAGAGGGAAATTAAGGTTGTTCGCTGTGTGCCTTACAAAGCTTCAGGACAACCGCAAACCCCGATTTCTTTGTATCACTAACTATGTGACTCCAAAAAAGTATTTGCTTGAACCAACTTTTGATTAGACCTCATAAGAGTACAAACTTCTCTCTTTTCTTTCAAGAAAACATGAAAATAGTTCAAGGGGTATGAATACTTTTCCTCAGAGGCGTAAATGTCTAGATTGCTGTCAGGATTAGGTACAGTATTTGGAATGTCCAACAAGTATAGTGATAAAAGCAGTTCAAACAAGCACACTGCGTTTTATTTGAAGGTAAGTACATTTAGATCAACAGAATTGTCCATATCTAGAAAAATAAGGTGTTGCCTATAAAAGAGATTTTATGCTGAATGGTTCATTTTCCCTCACAGAAAAACGTTATTTAATTTTTTTTTGACTGTACCTTTCAGCATAGACTTTAAGGTAGCATGGCTCTTGCTGTAATTTTATTTCTTTACAAACTGACAGCAGTTTACAGCTACTGAATGTTACGCATTTTAGTAGGCTAGCTTATCCATTCTGGGAGAGGGGACGGGTCTCGGTTTAAGAAAAAAATAAAAGTTATAAAAAATAAAAAGATGTAAAAAAATAAAACTAAAGTCAACCTGGAATGGTTTTGACATTTGTAGTGTACTATCGTATCCATTTAAACTTGAATCTCGAGGCAAGTGCTAGGCAATGACAGAACCGCAATGTTCCTCGTTCACTGTGGGAAATTCTTCATCCGCATCTGATGTTTCTGTCCTAGTCGTACAATATATTGTCTTTAAACGTATAGACTCACTTTCCTGCACTTCCAGTCACTCTTGATGGATGTTGAAGGCTCAAAGAATGTTGAGAACTTCTGCCCCCCCCCCCCCTCAAAAAAAAGGAGACTTATTCACAGTGGTGCTAATGGTTTGAAACCAGACAACGTGCCCTTATTTCTGAGAGATACTGGACACTAGTCACAGTGACCACAAAGCTAGTCTCGGAGGCCACATGAACGCGGTTTAGTTTAGCTTTATATTTACTTTTTGCTCCTCTTGTGAAAGGATAAAAAACGGTTTCATATTCATAACGCTGACTGAACCCGTCAATGTGACAGAAATATCAAAAGTTCTCGTGAAAGGCCATGTTTTAGGGTGAGCATCCCTTCACGCCATCTTAGCTTCATGCATTGATAAACATACCAACAGTTTTCCCCCACCCTTTTTCACTTTGTGTGAATATACTAGACTGGAGACCTCAGCTGTATACAGAATACTCCTCATGCATCTTAGTCCCAACATGGTCATTGTCTCACATCCCACCTACATCAGTTCACCTGCGGCGTGCTGAGGAGTTTGGACGCAGCAGAGCGAACTCCCGACTGGGTGGCATGGAGCCCGGACGGTCCTCTCAGAGCACACGGCCGGCAGTGGGAGGCTCTGCTGTGCTTCCATGTCTCTGCAGGCCGAGCACAGAGCTCTGCTCGCTGCTAGCGGCTCATTCCTAACACTTGCCCCTGTTTGGTTTTTGGGTTTTTGTTTTTTTTGGTTTTGTTTTTATGTTAACCGACTTTTTATGGCGAGAGACAGACAGACTTGACTGACATCTGAAAGCATCTTTCAGATTATCATATGGCTTTGCTCAAGCCCTATTGTAAAATATTCTGACATAATAATGGTGATAATAATGGATGGGGGTCTCTCACATATCAAATGTGGAAAGTCTAATTTTATATTTGTATTTTCAAATAATAATATTGACAAAAAAAATGTCTGTGAAAGGTTTCCATCCTCTACTGTGGTCCAGAAATTGATGTGTCTGTCTGGAAAAATAACTAAAATAAACTGAATTGTTATATTACTTGTTTCCAATCTGGTGTCATGTTTCTGCGTTTGCAATCCACACAACGACAAAAACGTGCTCGATATGCAGCCAGTCATAATAAGATTTCTTTCTGAATGCCGTTTTGTAACCGGACACTCGGCTGTGTGCAGGACACTTATGTTCTGTCCATATCCTGCATTTCCTGTCGACCACACACCAGATAATGGCATCCAGGGTCGTTTGAGGTCACTGAGTACACAGCAGGATTGATGGAGCTGAGCTTGTGGGAGAGCTGGAGTGTAATACTGCTGCCCCTCACTGGTTTCTACCAGCACCTGAAAACAGCCTGGGAGGAGTTTTTATCTCCGTTTTCTTCAGATTTATCCTGGCGCAGAGTGTAAAGAATTGAACATGTTTCTAAGTAAATGAGTTGCACAGACTAGTGCATGACTGAGTTTAAAGCTTTATGAGTGTATAAGGGCTTACCTTTGACGTGTGTCTCTTAGAGCACTTGGTTCTGCTTTAAACTTCTTTGATACATTTTCAGCCTTTTATCTCTGTAAAGATTCAAATGGTTAGATCATCTGAATATATTTATGTACAGGCACATCTAAGGAATCATTTGCAACCATGAAACTCGCTTATAGATGTCCTCTTCATTGTGATGACCATACCACTCAAACTATGAAAAATCAAGAACTTGGTTTCTCTAAAAACTAAAATCACACAAGCAGCCCTGATTCAGAAAAATATGCTTTGGTGAAGTTAAAACTCAAAATATGTATTCGTCAGGCAGACTGCCTAACAAAGTGTGCTGTCCAGGAGTGTAAATAAAAAGTTTAAAGGAAGGATAAAATGTATAATAAGTGCACAGTCAACTGAAATAATTACAGCCTATAACACTTGTGAAGCAGAACCAATTCCAGAGTTTGAAGATATTCATAACCATAACTTGACATGACGTAATGGTGCGTCTTAATTGGACTAGGGACAAAAGAGACTAGACTGCTGCTCCAAATTCATTGTAGGAGCACTTTAAAAAGGAAAAAGAGAAAAACCAGAACAATCTGGACTTCCATAACATGTCAGCACAGGCAGTAGGCTGTATAGTACATAGAAATACATCCTAATACTTAATAATGTTACATTTATGATTTATCTTGTTGCCACAATCAATAATCATCAAAGCGAACAGAAATAACATTAAACAATATGATGTGTGTTATTAATCTACTATGATTTTTTTTAAATTGAATAGAATTAATGAATATATTTAAATGCACATGTGAGTTCCTAGTATTTTAAGTTGGATTATATGTGACTTGCAGACAGAGACGTTATAAAAGAACAAAGCTTCCATGCCGGGGGTTCTGCAGCACATATAAAGCAGCCTTGTTTAACACGATGCTGCTGAAATTCAGCCATGGGGATTTTTAATGTGGATGCTTGTCAGGTGAGACCAACAGTTTGACAGCTTCATCACTCATTTGGACAAGGTGATCTATTTATTCTGACTGAGATCGATACTGTTCTCAGCCGTGTTTTTCACTGCCCAGGCTTCACAAGTTTAGATCACATCGCCGCTATGTTTTTTTTCTTCCTTTTTCTTCTCTCCTTTGTGTAATAAGAACATTGTTGATATAATTTTTGGTCTAGTGACTTTCAGATTTTCTTGCTGTTTGTCCCAGACATTCACAAGCAGTTATATTCAATAAACATAAAATTTAAAATGTATTTGAAAAAATTTCTACTTGTGCAATCTAAGAAAAGACTGGCTTTAGCTAAAAAGTAGCGTTCTCTCCAGACTATGGTCACTGTATTGGCAGTGTGACCCATCAAAGTGCAGATGCCCCCCGCTGACTGTGTTTTTCGAAGCCTAGCTACTTGACCTTTCCAGTCCACCTGCCCTTAATTAAGTGCTAATTAATAGCACCATTATGATCAGAGAGCTCAACACTCACAGGCCCTTAAAAGCAGCGACTCGGGTCTGTGGTGGAGCTCTGCGAGACAATCATAAGTCATTAATGGAGCTAAATGTCAGCTCTTAGCGGAGAAATAGAAAAGCTGTTTTAATCGCAGAAATCAAAGTTTGCTTCAAAGTAGAAATATTATTTAGGCAAAAGACCACTGAGCTGTGTAAACGGAGGGTTTTTTTCTCTCTAAAGGTTTGCAGGCTTCTACTGCTCTCGGATTTTAGAAAAGAAATTATATAATTTTCCACCAATTATTTTTTTCCCTGCTGTCAATAATTTCTCACCATGAGTTTTTCCCATTGACCCTTTAATCAACTGTTACAGTTGATCAAAGCATTCTAAAAGAGATGTTTGCACGGTCGTGGTTTGCTTTGCAGTCCTGACTCCCCTCTAATGCTTGCTTCATCCTACAGATGTTCTGCAGGCTTTAAACTGAGATGATAACAGGCAGAATTTTGTTTCCTCTGAACAACTTCTTCGTTGATTTGTATGCAAGACACATTTTCGATACCTCTATACTTTGATTTATGATCGAATTGAATTTCAGATTCCACGCAGACAGGCCAAGCAGGTTTTTCAGGAAATCTTGAAGCAACACAGGCCCACAGCATCACGGATTCTTCACTATGCTTAAAAGCTGCCTTGAGCTGCTGTTTTTTCCTCATTCATTTATTGTTTCGAGCAACATTTCCAACACAGGTTCCAGCCATGGTGCTTATCGCTGCACAACTACAATCAAATTGAAGTCAAAAATTCTTTCTTAATCTGTCAGTGTCCAATTAAACATCTGTAAAACATTCAGTTTCAGATATATGTCCAAATTCCCAGAACACAGCCCTAATTGCACATCATTTCTACCCAGCGTGTGTTCGCATTATCAGCTCATTTGAAGGCCTCACCTTGTGTTAGTGGTTTTGTGAAAATTTCCCAAGGGCCACAGCTCTAACAGGCTGGCTGGCTGTGACATCTCCACAACAAACAAACAGGTCTCCGTGTGCAGAAATGTCAAAGCGAGGATGCAGCAGCAGCACCAAAAAGCTCCGGCCACTGAGCAGCTTCGATGAAGAAGTGGCAGATCAAGAGGAGCTGAAGGAGAGCTGCTCACCATGCATATTCATCTGGTGATCGTGTTTCGTGGGAGATCCGTCACCTGAACCCACATCCTCATCCTGTGAGGACACCTCAAGGATATTATATATAACGGTAATATATTAACGGTAATTAAGAGCGGGTCTGAAATGCTGGCATGTTTAATTGCCAATTACAGTTAAGTTAGGTATAGATGGAAATGACAGCTATTTATGTCGTACATCAGTCTAAATAATCCACCTGTGTTTATACCAGTCAAACGAGCAGCAGAATGAAAGGTTGAGCCGCAGCCGCGATCCCCTTCACGAGCCCGGCTTTGTAGGAATTTCGAGAGCAATAATGAGCAACGTTCAGTGGATGTGCACTTAATTTTATGTGCATCACTAAATTATCTTCCTGCACAGCTATGTAATGGTTGCTCCTCTTTTGGAGTGGAACATTTTTTTGACAGGGCTGTGTAATAGAGTCAATAGTTGATGGGAAGACTGTTGTGGATGGGGAGATGAGGCACTCAGGTGGCTGCTTCCTGCCAGACTCCGGGCCTAATGTAGCCCTTGGCATGGAAATTGACGTGACATTGATGGGCACTCTCCTGCCAGCAGAGAGTGCAGCGCCTGCACAGCCTTCCAATGCACTAATAATTGCTGATTAAAAACTAGTTAAGAGCCCATGAAAACTCAAATGTGCATTAACCAAATGACCTTCTGGGAATAGCAAATAGTCTGCGGCCAAGAACGCAGATGGAATCGTGTGTGCGGAACTGCCTCCTGGATTGTTTAAGGAACAAATAGGAACATCTTTTTTCAGGTGTGCGTGTGGGAGGGAGGCACTGTTTTTCTAGGCTGGGGGGG
>JAVLVB010000078.1:2145638-2183036 GCA_032876305.1 Orestias chungarensis | reverse complement strand
TTTAAATACTAGTGCAGCAAGGAGGTCCAAGGCACAGCGGTCTCCGGTTCGATTCCTTCACTTTACGTCCTCCCTTCTATTCATGTGTTCTTGTCAAACTAGTTTTATACTAAATTTCCTGATTTTAATTTAATAACATAACACCTGGCGAATGTTGGCGAGTAAAGAAATGACACAAAACATCCCATTCATCATCAAAATTTGACATTTTAATGGAAACTAAAACAGTGAACACAGGATTTTTCATTTATTTATTGAATATTACATTGTTCGGAAATTGAAGGGTTCTGTTATCATGCTTAAAAAAACAAAAAGTGACACTTGTTAAATTCAAAATAAAAAAGGGAAATTAAATAATCAGACTTTTCATTTAAAAACCAAAAAATGCCAACTCCTAAGACGTTTGAGAAAGAAATGCTGTTGCATTCAGGGGCAAGAAGATTGAAGAGAGACATGAGGGGCAGACAGACAGAAATGAAACAAGCAGGCAGCCTGGAACAGGTAAAGACCAGACATCCGATTGCTCTCTTTACTTTCAATCTGACACACGGCAGTCCTTGCTTTTCTCTAAATAAAATTTAAGAATAGCCGCAAAATAACACAAATTTTAAAAACCATGAGAGAATGACATCATAAAAGAGGGACAATTTTAAGCAGAGTACAAACACCATGTCCAGTCTTTCCCATTGCAGAGGGAGAGGGGGAGGAAAAGCAGGACTTCCGGTAGTCGTTTTCCCCTTTAAGAGTTCTCACTCACGCAGTCAGGAATCAGCCGAAGTTACACTCAGCTGCTAAACAAGTGATTTTTGTTCACATAAATATTTTTTTAAAAGTAAGTCTGACCTCAACAGATCGTCAGCAAGTTGGCTCTGACATCATCCTAACAGCCCCCCCGCTCTCTTCATGCTCAACATCTGAGTAGTGTACCTTTGGCAAGAGCAGATCCAGCTTTTCAGATCTGCCTCTTAGAATCAAGATCAACATCGTCACAAATCAAAAATATATTAGGAGAAACTCTGGATGCAGCACAATCCGTCTGGAGAAAACCATTAAAAACGTGTAGAAAATGTGCTGGGAAACATAGCTCACCCGCATCGGTGCTGGAGGGGCAACAAAGCGGTGGACTTCAGCCTCAAAATAAAAAAATACCTAAAAGATAAAACGTCTCGATTCAGTTTGATTTACTCGTTTTAGTCTCATCCTAACTGTGCATCTATGGATAAGTCGGGTTACAGCTCAAAAAACACACATCTCCAAAAACATGTTAAAAAAAATAACAAATTTGTTAAATGACTCCAAATTATTCATCTGCTACTTTAGACATTAATGCGATAAAAATCCGGTACGCTTACACATCAGCAGACAGTAATCAGTCACCACTCACACTCATCTTGGCTTAAAGTTGCAAAAGTTTAAACACAAGCCATGAGAACAAAAAAAACTAAAGAAAAAAAAAAAAAATCAAAAATAAACACTCTTTGCTTTTAGCTGTGGCCATGTCAGAAAAAGAAATGATCAGGACATTAGCTGGAAGAAAACTACCAAAAGTTGCTCATTTCACCTACACAAAAGAAAAAAAATGGCACAGATGTTTGCTGGAAGCAGAATTTAAACAATCAAAATTGCTGTAAAAGTTTTTCTCATTTCTCTGCTTCCCCTTTACACAGGCACCTGAACACAACACAGCCAGGTGGGGGTGGGGGGGGGGGGCTTCAATAAGAGAAACTTGCATAAATTTGGAAGAGCTGGCAGTGCGCACACACACTTAACACACAACTCACCACCTGGAAGCTTCCATCAGCATCCTGGAGGTGATTGCACATCCTGAGGGGAGGGAATGGAAACAATCTCCACATGATTATGCTTTTCTATCTCCCTCTCCTTCCAAAAAGCACTGGTTAACTATCTACTCCATTTCAAGAACCAGTATTTGGTTAGCAGGCTAACATGCTAAAAACAGCTCTATCTGGAGAAAAGCATATTCAGGCTCGTCTCTTTGCTTGCACAGCTAACCCCGCAACTGCAAAACATGTGAAAAAAATAACAACAAAGCTGAATTTATTGTAAGACTACAGTCAAAAGAACACAGACCCTGCTTAGCTACCCATACGCCCACTAAATCAATGCCGACTTTGAAAAGCTTCAGCGATAACTATTTAGCGTTAACCTGACAGTGTCGATTCGGGTGCAATCAGACTCAATCACACTATAGAAAGCACACGTATAAAAAACAAAGGTAATGCTACTGGGTTAAATGCCCCCTAATAATGCTTTTCCACAGAACAGATTCAATCACCTATCACAGTGGATCAGGACTGAAATATAATAAAGAATGAAAGAGAAAGAACATTGCCTGATTTCAAGGAGCGAAATGTTGCATTTTTGAAAGTTGGGGAAGAGTGTATGAGCCATCTTTCAGCCAGCTGACCGGTAGTATGCAGCAGGTAGGGGAGGGGCAGTACCATGCAGCTAGAGAAACCTCTGGTCAAACAAGCGTTTCCGACGGATCATTACGAGCACTTCAGTAAATCGCTTTGAGACGTTGGGAAAACGTCGATACTGATGACCGGCCAACGCCGCCACAAGATCGGAGTGAGAGGATTCAACGAAGAGAAGTAAAAAAAATGACTTGGAAGTAAAATATCAGTCAAACTCCAACAACGTCAATATCTGTAAAAGACTAAGACGTTATGTGGAAGAAAAGAAAAAAAAAACAGAAAAAAAAAAAAAACAGGAGGAAAGGAACCGGCGGATGAACCAGAGCGAGATGAAATGGGCTTTCTTAGCCGGTCAGATCCTACCGCATAGACACTCATTACCGACATCCTTTCTTAAAGGTGAGTATTTGGTGCGTTTTCAGAATATCACGCGAGACAGCAGTAGGACTCCAATTCAGCATTTCCAGTAAGAGAACATTACACAACAGGAGCCAATCAGCAAAGAAAGAAAAAAAAAAGATATAAAAACATTGGATATACTCATGGCTTCATCAACACTACCTGAGTTATATTTAATAATTCTGTATTTAGCAACTATATATTTATTTTTATTTTTTTTATATTTTTTTTTCTGAAAGGTAACAGCCCAGAGCCATTCTTTTAAAGAGTATTTTAGTGTTACATATAGATTTTCTCTAGTTAAGATAAAGGTCATTTGTTAACATAAAGTGCTATTAATCCACGATTAAACCAAATTAGATTTTCTAGACGAGAGGACCCCCCCCCCCTCTCTTCTCAATCCCCGCTCAGCTTTTTTTTTTTTTTTAAGTCAGAAAAAAAGATGTCCAGTTGAGATGTCACAGCTGACCAAATTGCAATTTTCCAACAATCCCGAGATTTGATTAGACACAAAAAAAAAAAAAGTAAAGTCTGAAAATTGTGCAACAAAGAGTAAACTGAAATAATGTTTGAAAAACTGAACTGCGGCGCTACATAAACATCTCCGCCGATGATTGTAGCTGGACATTACCCATGTTCCACGGCATTATTGCACACTGGCTTGAAAAAGAACAAAACAAAAAAAACAGTAAAACATTATCCACAGCAAAACCTTGAAGACCTTTTAACGTTCCAACACAGTTTTTGACAAAGACCCAAGATAAAGCTTGTGATAAATGAGTTATTGTTTTGTTTCTGTGGCGATGAAAAGGGACTCATTTACACCAGTAAGCAAAACAAAAAAACATAGTGGGAAAACGTGTAAAATGAAACACTTTCCTTTAAAGAACAAGTGAACAGAAAGGTTTGCGAGATATCCTGAGTGTTGCAGCTGAACGAAGAGGAAACATCAGATGCAATGTTTGTTCCTAAACTCTGAAAGAAAAAAGAAAAAAAGGTGCGAGATTCTGAATCTTCCATCATTTGTGACAGTCTGAATGAAATTTAAGGAAAGCTTCAACACAACCAATCTAACGGAGACCCGACGTTCAAATCTTTAGCCCAGCTACAAAACCAGAGCCGTAAACGGGGGCGTGGTTTTCCTTCAGACTCGGCACTTCAGTACCTTGGATATTGGGTCTAACGGCAACGCAAATAATACTTGTGTTAGGTCAGCTGGAACAGCGTAAAACAAAGTGTGATACATAGAAAATTTCAGGGCTCTGAGTAGTTTTCTCTTCAGAGTTTAAGACAAGGTTCTCCCTTCCTGGATGAAGCCTCACAGCCTTCCACTTCCGCCTCAACGGAATCGGATACGCTTTTACCCTACAACTTGAAAAAAGGCATTTCTTTAAGGGGTCCTCTCAGTTCTTTTTAAGCTCGCTCGTGCGCGCGCGGCTCGGCACACATCGACAGTGAACTCGTCTGTATGAGTGAAGAGAGAAAATGACGGCGGCATCCCACAGTCCGAGAGGATAAAAGGCTTAAGGAGGTTCGGTCCGTGACGGCTCCGTTGCTTGAGTTCCCGAACGTCATCCCTTAAAAACTACCACAGCTAGAAGTCGTTAAAGGTCCATTCATCGTGTTGGGAGAGGCACCAGTCAGCTCCTTTCAACGTCCATCCAGAGTGTGTCTTTTGTGTGTTTGTCAGGTGCACTCCCCCAAAGGGAAAACAAAAATAAACAAAAGAAAGCGTAACTCAAAGTCTGAATAAACCCGAGTTTCCAAGGAAAATCATGCTTAGCTATCAGAGTTTTCACAGTTGTCACTTTATCTGACAGGATTTGTTTGTTTTTTGTTGTTGTAGTTTTTTCTTTTTTTTTTCCAAGGTAGATGACCGGAGCACCCAGAGGAGAAGACAGTAAGCAGTGGAGATGATCTTCCTCACTGATCAGGTCCGTCCTTGTTCTCGTCATAAAACACTACTCTTTTTGGATCTGCAGCGGAGAATAGAGGAGAGGCACACGGTCACTCAACGTCAAAGTTTACTGCATCAATCCATCACCTGCGTCATAAAATTATATGTAAAGATGTTTGTATAGACGTGGGTTTGAAAACACAGAAATCATTCAAATACTGGTAACAGTCTGAGCTGCACACAATCATTTCAGCTTTCCTTCTGATGGAGCATGTGACAACAAAACAAAACAAAAAAAGGTCTCCTCACCTTGTTTTTGCAAGTTGAAAATGGATTCCATTTCTGTCACAAACAAAAAGGAAAAGCCATCAGTTTGTAACGTAGGTACAAGCCAAGAGAGAATGCAGTGCAAAAACAATCAGACGCGAGATATTTTCTGACAGCAATCTACTTTTCAAACATTAACTAAAGCACCTATTAGAAAACGTGTTTAAGAATCTCAAACGCTGACGATTAAAGCAAAGCTGCCTTGTTTTAACCCACTTAAGAGTCCAACTCTGTTCGTCTAGGGACAAACTGGATAACACATTCAAAAAGATGTTTTTTTTTAGAACATTTTGGTGTGGAATTGAAATATTTTTTCTGAGGGGTTGTTTGTCCTCGTGTAAATACCAGCTCCTTTCGTTCGTATGTAACAAAAATGAGAAAAAAATTATTATTTTTTAAGACATTTACTGATCTAAAACAGTTAATATCCATATCCTATATAAATATCGCTGTTATGGCCGATACACAACATTATTATGTACATTCCCATAACCAGCAACCACACCGCTGACATTACGTGTGACATCCAAAATCACAAAACATGAATGAAAATAAACAACAGCTGTTGATATCAACCCAGTCATAAAGCAGATATGTTAGAAAAATAACTTTCAATTGCTGAAGCTGATGTTAGTGCCGATATATTGTGCATCTCCAACAATTTTGATGTAATCTTTAAGGGGGAAAAAAGCTGCTCTATAAGGCCCATGACATTTAAAAGTTATCAAGAAGAGTAAAGAACCTGGAAAAACCTCAGTTAGCTACCATCCGTTGAACTTGAACTAAAATTCAATTTAGAAAGAATACTTTATTCTTTATTTCTAAATAAAATGAGCAGGTCAGACCTCTTTAAAACCTGTTTAATCACATTATGTTATATTTCTCTTTACAAAAGTTTACATCACAATTTTTTAAATCTCCATGAAGGTTTTTGTTGTTTTATTTTATTTACTTTTCCTATACTCCTAATGTTTACAGACCGAGCACTGAAGATGGACAGATATTCCTCTCAAACGCTCTTCCCACAGCTGTTTCTGGGAAAAACTACCTCATGTTGTAGGCTGAATGAAGCTGTGACGGACCGGTTTTTAGGGCGCAAACTATGTTGGGTTGGCAACTGCTTGGCAAATTTTAACCAAAATGCAGGTTCTTTGATAACTGATCAAACAAAAAGCTCTCCGCTTCCTGAAAACACATTTTAGGAAAAAGGCACATTTCAATAATCCAGGTTTCGTTAGGAATGTTGGCGAGAGTGAAAGTTACCTTTAGTGTGATAGTTGACAGCAGCTTTAAGGTCGAACGGTCCCCAGCTGGTCCTCCTGCCAACGTCTTTAGGGTAGATGTGATCCTTAGAGGAACCAAACAGCACAGTGGTCTGCTGGCCCCCCGCTGGCTTAGCACTGCTGTCTTTACTAGGGGCCAGCAGAGAGGAACCCACTCCCTTTAACTCCACCTTTGTCTTTTCCTGGACGCTTGGCTGCAGCTTGGTCTCCTCCTCGCTCATCGTGCTAGCGGGAGAACAAACACTGGATACTTGGCAGGGGGCACGAGTCCTTTTCTCAGTTTCTTGAGGAAATGATGGGCTAATGTCAAAGAGGGGCTGGGCAACCTTGGCTGGGACGGCCTGACTCCTGTTGCGGTCCTCGGCAGGCTCCAACCCGTTCCCTCCCTCGAGGCCCAGGTTGGGCTCATTGATGAAGGACAGCCCCCACTGGTTCTGGAAGATGTCCCCGAGGGCTTTCTGATTTGTCTGAGCGGCCGGTGGGTCGAGGTGACGAGCGCTCGGGAGCACAGGTTGCATATTTAAAGGGTAGATTAAAACAGTACACTTTCTGAGCTCACTCGCCTCGCCGTCTACAGGACTTGTTGCAGAGCTACAGCTACTTTCCAAAGAAGATGCTACATTCTCGCCACTTGGGATAGATTGGGTTGATTGAGTACAACTAGCAGCAGGAGCAAAGAAGGTCCCCACAGACGGGCAGCCGTTCCCATTCCCAGAAACGGGACCATTAGTAAAGCTAGCTGAGGTGATGGTTTTCATAGCAGACATGGGGACCTGGGACAGTCTCACAGGAGGAGGCGCTGCCTCTCCTCCACCTTGAGCTACTTTATTGAGGTTCTCTTTTACTTTGCTTGCATAACTGATCTTGGGAACAATTTTAGCACTGCTATTGTCCACAGGAAATACAGGAGGTGGCTTGAACAAAGTCCATGAGTCCTCTTTTGAGGGCGAGGAAAGCTTGCCCTTATGCTTTTCCTCGCCTTTTTTCCCAAAGGTGCCAGGTGCTTTACCGTCAGAGCTTTTCCTCTGAGCTTCAGCGACTGAAGTCTCCGATGCGACCGCCCGTTTGGCTGCCGCAGGAGCTTCTACTTTATAACCGGGTTTGAAGCCGTCGAGTCTGGACGCCGTTCCTTTCTCGGTCGCCTCGACACTCGGAGCATCAAGCTCCTGTGTAGTGTTGCGCGGCTGCATGTCTCTCTCTTTTTCTCTCGTCACGTTATCGGCGCCCTTGGTGTTGCTGAATCTGCTCTTGCGTTTCTTCGGGGTGGTGTATCCGCCTTCAGAGCTGCTCCCATCATTGTCCTTACTAGAGTAACCATTAGTAATGAGGCCACAGTTCACCAGACCGTTCTGAAGTACAACAGAGTCTTTCTTATCCGAAGGCTGAATCTCACAATGACTCAAATCCAGGACCTTCTCCTTCTCGTTCCTTAAGTCCATATTCTTCTTATGGTCCGACAATTTGCTGCTCACTTTCTGAACAGAGGTGTAGTGCTTCTGCAGCCCTTTCTGCTTCACATTTGGATTGTTTATGTGTTTATTACCATTACTGCTGGAGGAATAGGACATACCAACAGCAAAGGGCAGGTGTGGATTCTTCTCCCCTTCCTCGTCACTGATGCTTACATTTCTATTGCCTGGAAGGAAAAACAAAATCAGTTAAATGGAAAATGAGGGGGCGATCATTTTCACACATTTTTCTAGCGCCATTAGTTTGAGTGTTAAAGCTCCACAATACTAGGAAAACATGTAAATGTGGTAGTAGCTACAGTAGAATATTGCAACAATGATATTTGTTATTATTAAGTCACATTTCCCTTTTAGCATAACAACTGAATAGTTTTTAAACAGTCCAAACAACTTAATCTATAATTGACTTGCTGAATTTTTAAAGAATGCGTTCACTGCATCAGAGTCCTTTAATATTACTATATTGCACTCATAAGGTCCAGCTATATTTGTAGCAGAGTTGTTTCGTTTTTTTTAAGGGGTGCAAAGTTGGGTTGTTGCTGAGGTAAGGCGAACATTTACAATATTTTCTGCAGTTGACTTGTTAAAACAAAGCAGTAAAAACACTGTTTAAATACTGTGTTTTTGTTTTTTACACAAGGTTAATTGTACTTTGAGATTGTAAAAATGTTTTTAGAACATATAGCAAATAATACTCTGAAATACAAGGAGACACAAATGACATCATGGTTATAAAAGGTTTTGCATGGCTACCAAACGGAACTATAAATGTATTATTCATCATCTAACAAAATAATGTATTTATCCCACAGCATCACCATGAGATCATACATTTGAAACTGGTTTGAGGTCATTTTAAAAAAGTCAAGACAATTTTACATTATTTTAAATAACATGTATCCAATAATGTAGCTTCAAACTTCATGTAAGATTAACATTTTGTCCATTCAAGAAGTGCAGCAAGATAATCCTCCATGCTACATTTACAATACAAATTTAGATTCACAGGGAATCTTGACAGGGCCTTGGAACCTCTGTGTCAACACCAGACTCGCCACTACATGATGTTTCTCCACCATCACCTCTGTTAGCATTGCACACATTGGATTCCGTAAATAGCTCAACCTCACGTCCCCAGAAATAGTTTTCTGCTCTTTAGTAAACATAAACGGGTAAAAGCCGCTGGCAGCCACTGAGTTTCGATACAATCTGTTCAGCTGTGTGGCTTCATGCTGACCAGACAACACGCAAAAGGCCCAGTCAGGCAACTAGCAAAGTGGCTAGCTAGCTAGCTTACCTCCACCAAATAATCAGCTCACAACAACGGCTCGTCATGTCATTCCCACCTATAAGCAGCTTAAAGTATGAAGTGGGGGGTTAAATGACTTAAACCAAGGGTGGAAATGCCGTATACTTTTAAACAATCCTCCAACTAGCTGGGCAAGTTTGGCGTTAGCTTGCACTGATATTCTAACATGGCCGACAGGAAATGGCAGCAGAGAAAATTCCAGCGGAGCCGGCGTCGTTTCCAAAGCTGGTCGCTGGCATGCAGGCAGCTCAGCTCTCAACTTTGTGAGGCAGCTGACTCTGTTGAACGGCTTAAACCGAGAAGGAGTTTATAGGACTCATTCGGTTTCGCTAGTGAGAGGAAAACTGGGTGGATAAACCGGCGTACAAGGTCAATCCCCGATGTGTCAAAACCAGCAACAGCAGCGGGAACAACTGTCACGCTAGCCAGCCTGTAAATGCAACTCTGCTGCTCTGCTAACACAAAAAACTAAAAAAATGGTCGTCCTGTCCGCCCACTTAGCAGTTTTTTTTATTCAAGCTCACACCAAACCGCCTAGCTAGCAACGGTTCGCGTTAGCTAGCCGACGTTAGCCCAAGTTTTCCGGGGACGGCCCAACCTGTTTTCTTCGCCTGCGTTTCCTGATGCTGGCACAGGAGCTGGCTCTGGTCATGATGCAGACACGCCGAGCGCTGAATGGAGCTCCGGTCCTCCCCGTTGTGCTGCTGCTGCTGCTGCCTGTCTTGTGCCCGATCTCTGGGCTGTTCCTCCATTGGAGTGAAGAATGTCCGGCTTGTGCTCCGCAGCCAGCGCGCTAGCTTCACTGCTCGGCACAGGACGGTCCAATCACCACCAGAGTGAAACGGAAGCTATTTGAGGCTTCTGTAAACGTCAGCAGTAAATGGCTAAAAATGGCTCTGTTTTGGGTGGTCACCAAACCCCCCCTACATCTAAAGTAAAAGTAATAAATCCACGTGTGAAACATATGCACGATTGCACTGATTAGTTGGTCGGTTTATCTGCATTTGTTCTCATCGTCGATATTCCCTTTAATTAAGAGGAATATTTTGGATTTTTCTTTTTCTGTCAGTGTATGAGAAGGCATGGATGGGGTGGGGTTCGCGCAAGAGCCACACATCATATGACCCGAGGCGCTGCCACGTCTCCTGCCGGCCGGCGGACGCGCTCTGGCGGAGGGTCGCGACGGAACCAGTCACCTCCTAATATGGTCAGGGGGCTTTTATTGAGATGGTGATTCAAAATACAGGATTACAAGAAAAGCTTATTTAAATATATATATAAAGTTTCAGAGTGAGGTCCACTGTTTAAATACATTTTATTTATTTTTTTTAATGTAAGTTTAAATAAAACTAAACTCTTAAGTACATTCACCTTAAAAAAAAAACTTTATATTTTGTGTGTGCAAAAGCTTCAGTAAATACAAGCCAATTTAATTTGAAAATAAGTAAATACAAATAAATATATTTGCGTGACTTGAATGAACTAAATCGGTCAGCATTAGCTGTCAAATAAGTGGGCGGGGCTAAAGTTGTTACGGGTGACGTGATTGGTCCGCAGAGGAGCAGCTTTGCGAGTTAACTAATATTAATATCAGGGTTATCTGGGAAGTTGATGCGAGTATGAATGATGCTGTTATGGACAGCAAATATATAAAATAATCATTTCTGGAGTAGTTATTTTTGATTTAACTTGAAATAAACAAAACTCCCAATTTGAAAAAAAAAATATGGTTCATATTTAGAAAATAGATAACTACATTAATACAAACATTCAGAAATAGACTTTCTTCTAATCTCACTAGTGCAGTTACGACAATGATATGTTTATTTCTCAAATTATTTACATGGTGTGAATTTTGGCTCCGAGCTGCCTTTGTATTTTGTATTAAATAGTTTTTTAAGCAGATTATTGTGTATTTGTTTCTGTTGCAAGATCGAAAACACGTTCCCAGAACTAGTGCAATAAACTATCTTAAAAATCTATGTATTATTGAATAAATAATGTTGTTATTGAAAATCTGTCTGTAAAGTAAAGGTTTAAAGTTTGTCATTTTAAGATTTAAGTATTCTTAAAGTACTCAGCTGTGGTTTTGAAGAAAGACATCAGTTTGGCAAATCAGAATATTGCCTTTATTTTGCATGCTCTGCAATTCCATGCTAGTTTGGTTTTAGACAAGTTTTTCTAGATTTTTAAAACCAGAGGTTAGTTGGAATATATGGTCACATCAAACAAATAGGACAGTACAATGCATATTTAGATTTTTTGATTTTCTAGGAATCGTTTAACATATTTTCGGGAATACAGGGTGTTCTAATTTGTTACTCACCAAAAAACATTTTATGAAATTTTCCAAAGTTATACATTGTTAATTTAACAAAAATTGTTTTTGAAGAACCTACACAGTGTTGTAGGACATTGCTTCTTTTTGAAGGAACTGCAATTATATAAGACATCAGGGGTCCAGCAATGCTAGTTGAAAGTAAGTAAACAACAATTTAAACCACTATAGAACAAATAATCAAATAAAAATAGTAGATATAATTAGATTTTTTAGTCATTACATATAAATAATCAAATTAGTCAGTTGCAGGCTTTACTGTGTCTTTTCCCCTTTATATATCTTGGAAACACTGCCATCTAGCAGTTAAATAAAGAAGTCTATGTTGTAGGTTCAATGCTGAGTCAGATCATCACACAGGAATCAAAATTAAAGATTTTCTTCTATTTCTGGTTTAGAATGACTTGTTTAACACAGGTGAGAAAAAAATGGCGTATAAGAACATGCTGATTGGTTAAAGAAATATTGGGTTGTTTTTTTTCAAGCTACACGATTAATTTCAATGATTCGCAGGCTTGTAAGAATGAAAAGAACCACTCCAGTTTTTCTCAGTGCTACTGCTGATGTGTACAGCCCTCTCTTCCTGCTTTGGTATATGCGTGATGGCTACTTTTTCGATGAAATATTCATGTGGCTGCTTCATTTACACTCTATATTTATTTTTAAAATCTGAGATTTCAGAGAATATGTAAGTTCCAGGTATCTGCGTAAAGAGATGCTTCTTTCCCAGGATGTTAAGATAGAAAGTGACAGAGATCGACCGTGGTTATGATAATCTCAGATGAGAGCAGCATTAGAAGAAAGGCTATTTTTGTGAAAAGCATCTGGGAATTGCTGTATTATTTTTGGCTCAACTGAGTCTCAAATGATCAAAAACAATCAAATATGGAGAAATGTCTTTGTTCTTCTCTTTTTTTAGAGAATCCTCAAAAATTTACCAAATGGAAAACTGTGCTTTTCAAAACTTTCCAGACTTTAAGAACAGTTGGATATTTTTTTACATTACAAACCTCAAATGGTAATTAGGATTTTATATGAAAGGTAAAGTAGTGCTTAACTGCAAAGAGTGCGAAAAATTATGAAATCATGCTTTAAAATATAGGAGGTTATCTAATTGTAGACAGAAATGTAAATTTTTGGCCTACATGCAATAGAATTAAACAGAAAAATATCCTTTGGTCTCCCACTGTGGGAAAATTCAACAGAAACTTAAGGTGAGTGGGAATTATAATACTCAAACCAACTTTAAGAGATTGTAGAATAAGCTAAGAAAACTAGCTCTGCTATTACTCTGAATTTACCAATCCCAACATGTCACAAAGTGTTGGCAGCATGATGCTGCGGGGATGCAAACCCAAAGACATTGAGTGATTGTAAATAGCAAGATGAGTTGAGTTAAACATAGGCCTGTAGTTAAAGAAGTAAGGTCAAATGGTCCAGTTAAAGCACAGAAATTAATAGAGTAACTAGTAGAAGATGATCTTCATTCTGATCTGATCTGATGGAAGAAGATGGAATATGTAATAATTAGGTTTATCAATGTATAAAGCTAGTAAAGCTTAACCCAACACTATGATTGCAGTCAAATGTAATTCTGCAAAGTATTTAACCAATATGCAACTCACTTTTCTTATTGTAATTTATTTTTAAACTGTAAACCAAAATGTTTATACACCTCACATACCAATACCATACACAGCCACATTTCAAGATTTATTTATAAAAAAATAAATATGTTGCACATTTTCAAAGCCTGTTTCTTATTGCGTTTTTTATTTTATTTTTCTGTTCTAGCTAAATATCTGGACATTAACACTCCATGATTTTACAATGATAACTTAAAAAAAATTATTGTACTGAATGTATTTATTCACAAAGCAAATACGTCCTGTATATAAGTTTTTTAATAAAGAGAGTTTTAAATAATAATTAAAAAAAACACTTTCAATAAAAATTGTTCACACATCTTTTTCATATGTTGCATAAATGAAAATCCATAGACCTTTAACAGCACAGCTGCAGAAGTGAATCTAAAGGTGATAAATGCTATGTAGGTTTCATTATAGGGTGTTAAAAAAATAGGTATATTTACTGGCAGACCTAAGAACGAAGTTTAAAAATCATTACAACTCTTTCTACTATTGCTGCATACCTTCGTGTAAAATAATACCAATACCTTTAATTCAAGCACATCTATTCAGTGAGTGCAAAAATTTGACATGAAGTCATTATCTTAAAAAAATATTTTGACCAAGGTAGATCCGGACTCACTGGCAGCCCTGCAGCTAAGCACCCTTCAGCTCTAATCTCATGGACTTCATTAAGAATCTCACCCACAGCCTCACGTCTTTATTGTCACTTTACAACACATGTGCAGTGAGATTAAAAGCCCAATCCTAAACAGTTCAAACAGTCTTAAAGACAAAATACTGTATATACGATATAAGAATTGGCAGAAAAATAGTGCAGAAAAAGGAGGTAAAGTGCACAGTTCTGATATGTACATTTAATATGTATATTGACCATGGAATAGAGGTGCTTCTCCCCACTTTTTGTGCCAAGCTTATCTCCAGTGATTGTTCCCAAAACGTCTACTAATGGTTATGAAGAGTTCCAGTTAAATTCCTAAGTACACATGTTTTTTTTTGTGGTTGTTTAGAACCACCTTTTGCTAATCCCAATATTTTCAGTATGTATCCATTGGATTATTGTGTTTGTCCTTATATTGCGGGTTAGATTTAACAAAACACAAAATATCTGTTTGATTATGCTATGTTAATAAGACACACATTTAGGTTTGGGGGTTGTTTCTGTACGTGAACAAGTGCAGTGTAAAAAGTACTGACCTAATTTTTACAGCAGTTCAAACATAAGTGATTTTTCTGAACATACGGGGATGTTGACAGTATAAACACACTGTGATCTGATATGCAATGCTCACAAAGTGCAAATAATAGGGTGATTCATCTTGAAAAGAAAAGAGAACGAGCATAAAAACGTTTGTTTTTAGTTAGACTTTTTTTGTGGTCCCACATCCTGCGTGGCACAGCAAAGGCCTCTCAGCCCGTAAAAGTTTCAGTGAGCATCTCAGGATCCAAAGTGTCTTTTTTTGATCACTGTGGTCAGAGAGTGAACTGGAGGTCCTCATGTCGCAGAACTTTGTAGGTGAGCCAGTAGAGCACGTTAAACATGAGGAAGCTAATGGGGAAAGCGGCTCTGGAGATGGTGTCAATCCGCTTCGCCTGCTCCACGAAACGTCGGCGGATTTCATAAAAGCCCAAACCGGGAGGTAGATCGGCGTAGACCGGCGTTGCATCCATCTCTGGGGCGCTGGACAGGGAGAGCCCGACGCTCTGGAGGAGAAACCCCTGCTGCGCCAGCTCCTCTTCCTGGGAGACACAAACACAAGCGCGGTCATTGAAATTCAGCTCGAGTCGGTGGCTGGCAGTGAGGCAGCGGGACATACCCTGGCACAGGCACTGCACCGCTGGGTTACGCTCCCATGAGCAGCATTGTTTCCCAGTGTGGTGTTTTCTTTCGCCTTACTGTCACTGCTCGCCTGCTGAGCGTGAAAAAAAACAAACGGGACATGACTTTAATCACTAAACAGATGCTGTCTTGTTAACAGAAGCTTTCTGTAGGGCGCTGGAAATATTCAAATGTGTTCAGAAATCCTGCCGCTGCTGTCAGACCTAATCTAGAGAATTATTCATATTACAAGACGGTTTTGATCTGCTTTGAATGGCCCCCTTTTTCTTCTCTTATTATTCAACATAAGGCCGGGAGAAGCTGGGAACACTGCAATGAAACAAGGTGACTCGAATTAATTACAGGTCAAAGCCGCCTGCATTTCCCAGTAGGAGTGCAGAGTGCAGCTGAACTGTGGCTCTTGCATAGCTGGGCTCAGTGAATAGCAGGTGACAGCCGCCGCGGGCGCAGTGTGGGTGGGCTTTACTCACAGCTCTCTGCCGCTGCTGCTCTTTCAGCTTCCTCCTCAGCCTGAAGAACTCCTTGTGCTGGCGGGAAACGAAGTTAACAGCTGCATACTCCAGCAGCGCGGCAAACACGAAGAGGAGACACACGGCCATCCAGATGTCGATGGCTTTGACGTAAGACACCTGCCAGACCGGGGAGATTGCATCCATCGATTAATATTGGGAGACAAGCTCTTCTATGTTTTTTTACCTGTAATAACATGCACACAGTACCAGTCATTTGTGTTCATAAGTTCAGTCTTTTATTGAACTGTTTTAACTGCTCTTTTCCAGTGTAGAGCATGTTATAAAAGGTCTGTATTAATCAACAGTATTTTAGACTGTTAAAATACTCCAAAAATAGGAACATTATCTATAAATATTTAAGTGTAGTTTATATCAGAGGTTTGTTTTAAGCCCTTGCATCCATTCCAACGCAAGTTTTATCGTCAAGATGGAGCAATAAACCAATGATTTGACAGGTTTAGGAACAACCTGGGAGAAACACAAAACCCCAGAACTATCATACTGTGAATCACCAATGGAATTATTTGGCAATATTGTCATTAATGAATAATTGGAGAACTGAATGTGAGAATTTCAAATCTGAAAAACACTATACCAGCATCAAGCATGGTGGTGGCAGCACCTTGTTATGGGTCCATATTATTGCAGAGGGTGCTGCATAAAATCAGTGAAATTTTTAAGGTCCCGTCTGAAATTCTTCAACTTAACTACAAATCTACAGCTAAAGGACTGATGTATTTAAAAAAACAACAACTATTTTTACTAGAAAAAACAAGCTAGCAATAAGCCTTTGTAATAAAAATAAAATACATTTGTCTTTATTGATTTCCTACTTTGCAAATGTATGTTTTCAGTGACCTTTTTGTTGTATTAAATAATTGTATTCAAAATACTGCTTCGTTTAGTAGTAGCTTTTACTGTAATGCGTTCAAGGACTTGTTAAGCATCAGTAAACTACCAGTTCATTTTTGTGGTTCGACACATAACCTGTCCTGGTCAAAGTATTGCTGCTCAATCGGTTTTCCTTTCAACTGTCTGGATCACTACAGTTCATGAAAAATGTAAAAACCATGAAGCAGTTATTTTAGTAACTGTACAATAATTTCTTAACTGAATACAGGTTATGCATTAATGAAAGCACAACCATCCACACCTTTGGCAGAGAAGCTCTGGACCCTGAGCTTTGTGTTGTCATGGTTAGCACTGTGGTGATTCCCAGCCCGACTCTGGCCGGAGCTGCGTCCATGTTGATCCAGAAGGACACCCAGGACAGGATGACGGTGAGCAGGCTTGGTATGTACATCTGGATCAGGTAGTAGCCCATCTGACGCTCCAGGTAGAATTTAACCTCTATACAGGTGAATTTACCTGAACAAAGGAGGAGTTAGAAGGTTAAACTGTCGAGGAATAAGAAGGTCGGCACAGGCGGGAATCTGCTGGTCAAATTCTTTGAGCCAATTTTTTTATTTGTAATGTTGGGATGGTTTGCTAGTTTTTACCAAACGTTGGATGAACGATTGAGTCAAGATGTTGAAAGGTTAAAGGAGATTCTTCAGACATTAAATTAAGCGACAGGCTGATCAAAACTCACTGGATTTAATAGAAAATAGTAGAATCATTGAACATTAAAGAAAGGTGAGAAACTTGTATTAATGACTGTGGTTTAGGTGCGTTCACATTAGCTTTCATCACCTAAGCAGCTACTGCAGCATAGTGCAAGAGATGCTCCGCATTCACACTTTGATCAAAGAATGTATCATAAAGATACTTTTAGAATGGAAATAAATTAAAACAGTATTAATTATGAAGTTTGATACTGAAATGTATTCTTATCTGACATTGTGAGGTTGTCATCATTTTCTTTAACCAAAAAATGTCTTAAATAGATGATTTCCTAGCCTTAGGCAGAAACATCACCTTAATGGACAAATATTCTCTCCAGTTTTGGATGCCATACAGCTGTAAGAATCACAAAATACATCTCAAAAGATGAAATTTTATCTATACTTTAACCACAAACTCCAAAATAATAATAAATGAGTTGTTGTGGATCCAAAGCAGAAAGAGAGAGAAGATCTCTTCCATCGATTTAAAAAAATAATAATAATATAAGTAACAACATTTAATTTGCATTTAGGATTTTTAAAGTATTTTTGAATTCAATTTGAATTAATTGAAAAAAAAAATGTAAGTAAAAACCACAGTAGTATAAAATGCATTTGCAGCCCCCTTTTCAGCCAATTTGAAAATAGAGTACAAACAATGGAATTGTTCAGAAGGCTAGTAAAAATCCAGACCTAACCTATACTGCAAATCTGTGAAAGATCTCAAACATTTCAATTTGTAGCTAATAAAGACTTGTAGAGAAGAAGGTGGTTCTACAATAATGACGGAGGACCTTCATACAAATACACCCCATTCCACTTAAACTTTGTGAAAACTGCATAATTTTCCTCCTATTTTAAGATTAAAGACTACCTTTTGCTGTTCTATTTGATTTATACCTGTTAAAATCCATTTAATTAAAGGCAGATGTTGTCAGGTAAAAAATAAAATAACAAAAAGTTAAAGAGTTTGAACACGTTCCAAAGCCTCAACACTGTTTTAGGGGCCTAACACCGATTAGGTTGATTTGAACCTGGCAGTTTTATTGTGCATTATGCGTCATTGTTCGTATCATCAGATTGCGATGCGTCATGTACCTGTGTTGTAGTGCTTGGTACAGTAACCAAGACCTTTCTCGTCCTTTAGCAAAAACTGAGGGAGTGTCAGATCATCGGCCACCTGCACCGCTCCGACATCCAGCCACTCAAAAATAAGGTCATTCATGGTGTAGCCAACTAGTAAACAGAGAAAAGCTGCAGAGTGAGCAATAAATTCACTGACTAAATCTGTACACGTTTTCTGTTTCCGCCTGCCATGAAGGATGAACTCACAGCTCTCGAGTTGCATTGTGCATGTTTGGCTGTCCATGGGGAAGTTTTTCAGATCCATGGGGCAAGAGAGAGTAAGTGTAAGCCTGGAGAAGACAAAGCAGCAAAAATGTTGGAACAATTTTAACACCAACAGGGTTTTCTAGATTTTATTTTCCTATTTTACTGAATATTACAGTTTTTTTTTTTACTGAACTATGTTGTACAGTTTAATGAATAAATGAGCTAACCTCATACAGTTCTCCTGTTTTTTTACGCAACATTGTCAGTTCCTTATCAAAAACATACTCATAATGTTGCTGGAACTGATTTATGTTTATTAATCATTGTATCTCTCATGGCACCCATTCAGGGATAAATAAACGCTTTCTTATTCTATGAACAACCTTTTAACCCCTAGCTCTGCCTTGGAGCTTCAGTCCCTCCACCTCACAGAAGATCCACCAGAGAAGTGGCAGCACTAATTATCTAGTTTCCTTTTTACAACAACTATGTTATATAATGTAGCTTCTCAAAACAGTTGTAAATGGCATCAAAAGATGGTACTGATGACAGAGGGAGTGCTGGAAAAGGTGGTAGCTTCTTAAAGAGACAGGATCTAATTTGAAGGCGTTGGATACGACTCTGCCACAAAGTCAAACTTCCTTTCTTTTGATATACACAGCATAACAATGTTCCTGGAAATAACACAATAGCGTTCTTCTTTGAAATTTGAAAAAATAAAATAAAAATAGGGAGATGTTAAACAAATACAACTGAACAAATAACGCAGAAGAATAAAAAGTATTTAAATAATTAAAAAATAATTCAAATAATTAAATTAGGGCACCCTTAAATGTGTTTCAACTTGAAATTGCTAAATTTACACAGAGGTGTATCACATTAGGTCCACATCCTTACAACAACCACATTATTCAATTTGAATATGATTAGCTCTTTTTAAACCCCAGTCAGTCTGCAACTCACTGTTGAAGTTATACACCATGTCATTTTATTTTTTACTTTTTGGTAAATGGTGAAATGTTACATGAAAAGTAGTGAAACGTTCAGAAACTGGATAGCTGATGGATTTGCCTCGTGCCTCACATAGGCGCTAACAGATCTACAGACAATGGCACTTGTCTCTGTTGTTCTAAATATAACCCTATACCATTACGCTACATTTCACCGCTGCTTCCTCGCCCCTCTACTGACCTGATTTGGTTTTAGCCCGCAGTTATAGTCTAACATGAACTTGTTCACAGACTGTGCTGGGCAGCACAATTAGTAATGAACTGAACTAGAGTAAGAAAATCCTGTAGCGAGCAATAGAGCATCCTCAGAGAGGTGGAAGTTCATATTTACATGAGAGCCCGAGATCCCCCTGGTTTAGATTTGGAGTGACGGAAGAAGAATATTGCATAACCTGATGCTGTACAGGACGTTTCCATTCTGGAAGATCCGAAGCAGCTTGTTGTCGGTCGTAACTTCGTGAAAGTTTGCACCCTTTTCGTTTGCGAAGAACAGATCGGGTTTCCAGATGGAGTCCAGCATTGAGGGGTCTAAATCCAGGGAGTCATCCGGATACTCCTTATTAGCGAGTCGGGGGTCATTCCACTGCTGCCGCAGAAATACATTAAGCCGGTAGTCCTAACAGGAGGGGGAAGAGAAGAAAGTAGCAAAAGTGATGATACCAAAACTGTGTGTTGTAAAATTATTTACACCCCTTGAGCATTTTCACTTTTTCTTTTGTTGACTATATTGTTTTGTTTTTTAACCTAGATTAACAGTAAAGATATAAAGAAAAGGATGAAGTTTACATTGTTTTGTTAAAATAAATTACAAAAAAAGTATGGCTGTCATGTTTTTGAACCCTCTTTACTCTGATAGGCCTATATGAAAATTTAGAAAATATCTAAGGAGTTCGGATTCGCCTGTGTGGACCAAAAGAATAAATACATCATTTAAGCAATCGGATCTCTAGTTTTTAGCATCGAACAGAAAACTGCCCAGTACATCCTCAAACGCTGAGAAAACAGGGTACAACTGTAAACCTACCAACACATTGTACTTCAACCTAAACCAGCAGCCTGGGACAGAAAACTAATCACACAAGCTGCCAGTGTTGGCAGGATCCACAGCTCAGCTGGGAGAATCAGTCAATGCTGATCCATTTTATGCTACAATAGAGGAATTCCCATTGAAGGTTTCCCAGAGGGACAAAGCAAACATCGAAAAAGGTGTTCTGCTCAGATTATATCCAAATTTAACATTTTGACTAACATGCATGCTAAGAGTGGCAGAAAACCAACTTTGCATATCACCTTGAAATCACTGTCCCAGCAGTGAACTATAGTGACTATTGCTTTTTTTTTATAGCAAGAACAGGAACAAGAAACAGAGTTAAAGAGCAGATAGATGGAGCTTAACGGCAAAATGGAAGGAAATCTCCAAGAAACTGGGCAAAGACTTGATAATGAGTGATGATTCCTCATTTTCAGCAGATCAACTACATTAAAAAACAAGCAGAGCTGCAATCAAAGGTTTTAGTCCCAACTGTATTCATTTTTTGTAATCTGGCATTATTTAAAAAAAAGGGTCTTAAAAATAGAAAAACTAAAAAATGAGAAACCCTCCACAATCATTTTTTTGATGGTCTATCAGTAAACAACTCTGATGAACTTCATATATGTTTGTGATTATCACGTGTCAAACGGGGAAAAGGCTCAAAAGGAACAGCACTGCATATTTTTAATGAGATCAAAAATGTTCAATATCTTGTAAAGGCATAATAAGAGCGCAATCAAAACAAAAAAGCAACCTACCACTTAAACTGAATAAAAAACAAAACCTTTGCCAAACACCAACAAACAGACCTAAGTGCTCCTACACCCGATGCACTTACAGTTTCAGTTAAATTTTTTAGGCTTTGCTTGAAGGTATTTCAGGCCAAAATATATATATATATTTTTTCAAACTGACTGTCACGGCAACATGTCTCATTTAACCATAAAACGCTTCCCCAGCATGCGTTTGGTTTAAAGGGCGGAGTTTCTCTGAGACCTGCTAAGGGACATTTAAAAAAAAAAAAACCTTGTTATTTGGAGTTGCAGTCGCTTTACGATGAGTGTGTAATGACGAAGAAATGCCTCACTTACCATGGTTGTTTCAGTGATGGATCCAAAGCTGTTAATGAAGATGTTGCAGGTGACGTTGACAGGAGGACCTGACAGAAGCAAACTGTCACCGTACATCACCGTGTAACATGTCTCCTAAATACAAAATCATGTTTTTTTTCTTTTCAAAGCAGAATACACAAATGACTGCCACTAACAAGAAGCAGAGGTTCTCTCTAAAGGAAACATCTGCTTTTTACCTCCACGTCGGGCCACGTTGCAAGCTACCAAATAGGCATGTCCCATTATGTTGTCGTCCCTCTAACTCTCCCATTAGTGTAAATCCATCTGTGTGCCTCTGACAGTCTGAATATTTCATCCACTCTTAACCAGATGCAATGATTTATTGATTCTGCTTTGGTTACGTTAGTGTATTTATAGATGATCGGTGTGAGATTTACCCAGCACGCACTGATGAGGATGCAGAGCAATTATGAAATAAAGATGAAACTCGACCCTGGAGGCTAAAGGCGAAGCATGTCAGAGAGAATCTACTGGCTTCACTCACGAGCCCTGCTCGGGACCGGACTGAATTAGGCCTGCGGGGTAACATGCAAGGATGACTGCACGCTTCTGTCAGGATAAAACGTGACGGGGAAAGAAAATCCTAACTCAAGGCTGTGGGTCAGTGTGGAAGAACAGTCACAAGCCATGATTAGGAGGGGAACAGGAAGAAATCAAAAGATGTGTGTGAAAACGTCCTCGCATGCAGAAAGCTCTCCCTCCTCGTTCATCTGTGACTGATTCGTGCTACTTGGCTGCTCAGATTGTCTTACAAACGTCGCTGCTTATGCCACACCGCTTACCTTTGAAATTGGGTCGGATGCGAGCGTCGTAGCCAGATGTTCGTCCCATCAGTTTGTCGAGAAAGTCAGATGGAGAGGGGGGCTTGGGCGCCCGGCTGGGGAACTTCATCTCCTTACAGATCACAGATCTGCCAGGGGACAGGTCAATCTGAGGAATATTTCTCCCTTTTGCCTCTTACAAACATCTAAAATTGTTAGTTTTACTGTAAAATTCAATTTTATGCATGCACTTAATCAAGAGTAGTGATTTGATTTTAATAATGCACTGCCTTAGGATGACATCTGTTGTAAATTTGAACCTATACAAATAAACTGAGTCTTGGATTAGTGTAAAAAAATAAATCCTTATCAAATGAGTTTATTTATGTTGTTGGTTTAGAGTACTGAGGTGTTCTACACAGCAAACTATTTGTCCTATTTGTGGATCATAAAATATTTAACTCTAGCTCCTGTTTCAAGTAAACAGAACTGTTGACAAGCCTCTTGGTCAGAGAGACACTTGGCATCATTTTGTCAAACCACATTAAAACAAACTGCAGGCACACAGTAAATACACAAACGCTGGCAGATGAACACACGCCCGTTTTCTTACCTGCCTTGTAGAAAAATGACAAAGTAAGCCCACAGATTGCACAGGTTGCTCAGAACCATTCCTGGAGTGTTTGGACAAAAGCTGGTGAAGAGATGAAACTTGTTCTTGTGGCTCTCCTAACCAGGCTGTGTTCTGAGCCTCCCTCCCTCAGAGCAGGTGTAAAGCTGCTGCTCCTGCTGTATAATTTAAAATCCAAGGGAAGTTTTTTTTTTTCTTTCCTTCCTTCTCTGTCTGTTTGTGTGGATGACTTCAAGCTTGAACTCTTTTTTTTTTTATGGCCATGTGATTGCTGAAAGAATTACTGCAAGAGTATTTAAAGGAACAGCATGCTTTTCTTTAGAGCAGGGTGGGATTATTGTGCGACTTCATAGGTTTGGGAATGTTTAGGATTTTGAATGCAGGTGAGGAATTACATAAAATCTGACAAATTCTTTGCTGCTTATTTTATGTTTTTATTGCATTGTTTTTCATTTTTATTCAGCACTTAGATTAAATGTTATCTACACACTTTAAAGAAACTGGAAACTACTTTCTTAGACAACCATTTATCAACACACCTAAAAGGGCCAGTTGTGAATAAAGAAAATGCATAATGTCAATTTTTATCTATTTGCACATCTTAAATGAGAATTGATATTATAAAGACAATAAAACAACATGAATACATTAGGACTTTTGTATTATCATGCAGCGTTTTGTACACATTTTATCTACAACCTAAATGACAAAGGCACATTCTTTCTTTTTTATATTTAGTCCAAATATTTATCTGCCAGTAATACACTATAAGAAAACATGCTACTTTATTATTAAATAGGATTTATAAAATTAGAAAAAAAATTGATAAAACAGTAACAATTTAAGTCCAAAGAAGAGTATTCTCTCATAGGTTATTCTTTGGATTACAGCATCGATCCTAAATAGCTATTTTAAACAACATTAATGAATAATTTGTTACAGTTCAACTACACTTCCGCCTACTTATTTCTCCCATGTCCATTCTTGGTATCAGTCTATTTGCCCTGTTTTTTTGTCGTGAGCATTGAAGGGCAGATGCTGGAGCTCGTGTTTACGACTGCGAGCGGAGGAGGAGGCAGTTCCAACCACTTACTCGTGTAAAATTAATGTGAGGCAACGCGGTGGGATGTTATGGTCGCACGTGTTTGCCTCACACTTGAAAGCTGCTTCCGAACTCTGCAGCCTACTGTGTCAAATGAGATCAAGGATGTGTGAGAAAATAAAGCGTAAGGAGTCATCGTAATAAAGACAAGAAGCCCAAAGTTGGGGGGGGAAAAAAGAGAAACAATGAGAACATTTCTGCACGCTTGCTCATTTTTACCCGCGGACAAGACCGGAAAACTAGGCCAAGCTTCATTCTAGTGTCATTTTGTGAGAGTTGGAGTCCGGATCTAGAAAAGATCGACTTCAAAACACAGTAAAAACAAACTCATGAGGTGTCACTTTTCTTAAGTTGCTCACCATTCTAATTTATCCACACTAAAAATAAGTTGTTTTTTTACTGAGCTAAAACATCCGTCATTCCCTCCATCACTTGAAGTAGCGAGCTGCCAAGCAACACAGAATGATTCAAACTCCTCGGGACAGATGAGTTCAACCACACTGACTTCAACAACCATCTAAACAATCACAGCTTTGAATAGAGGTCACTGCAGCTGCTCATCACTGCCATTATCTGGAGGCAACGCTGGAAATAATGGGTTGAGTCCAATTTAAAAATAGTCTTTATTGCAGCATCTCTTACAACAAGCTGCTCCGATCACACAGAAGGAGAAACTGTTCAGCCTGTTCTGGGGGTCAATCACAAACAGTGGTAAAACGAGGCCATGTCAAACAAAATAAGAAGACAGATGCAAACTCCAAATATGAGAATATCCACAGTTTAATATACATCAATCCTTGTAGTTGGTAATCACGACCACTAGTGTCCGAATGAAGAAGGCGATCACTGCCAGAGTTCATTCTGTGCGTGAAGCAAAACTCTCTCCCCTGAGTGTGAGCCTGCAGCAGCTTAGTCCTCGTGGATGTTAAACAGCTTGGCCACTTCGTTCAGATCGCCGTGCTCCTCCCCGTCTTTGATGATCTACAGATCAGCACACAAACAGCGTTCGGTAAACGCCTAACACATATGCAAGTACTTCTTCCCTATTAACGTGAAGTTAAGAACAACCCGTGGTACCTTTCTCGCGATGGGCATTCTGTTAAACACGTTCCACAGGATGATCCCCACCACCACTTTGTCCCTCAGGTAGAAGATGACTCCTTTTCCGTACTGGTCCTTGTGCTCGACAGCAGGAGCCACCGTTTTAGAGGCCACCACGCTGGAAGCCGTGTCCTCGGTTTCACTTTCTGAGCGGATCCCCGTACCTGCAGAACGATCACATAGGAGACTTCAGGCTGAATCTGTTCTCAGTGTCAGTTTTTGGTTTTATTTAAACAGAATGCTGTTGTCAAGGGATTCAGCTTTAACAAAAAAATAGGGATCAGAGCTTTTAGTCTCACAGGTTGTTGCTTTTAATCAGGTGATGGACCAGGAAAAAAAGAAAGAAGAAATATATTGTTTAATTAAATGTTTTGTGATAACGCAGGAAGGTGGGCTTTGATGCAGGTGAAGCTATGAAGCAATTCTGACATCATCGAGGAAGGGATCTAAAACAACTCGCATTTAATGTTTTTGTCTGATAGAGTCACTGCACAACCTGTCCTGGAGCAGCGTTGACGGTTTTCTAAAAATACATACATGTTAAGTATATTAATACATTTATGTGTTTATTAATCTTACTTGCAGAACGCTGGAGTAATAAATGTGCTTGACCTATGAAAACATTGAATACTGTGTTGTACAGTCCAAAGGTGTGTAATAACATAACAATGGCTTCTCTTGCCTGATCAGTCCACCAGAGGGCGCACTGACAGTGTAAAAACTGGTCCAGTCCAATTAATTTTAATTTAAAACACACATTATAACGCTGTGTAGAAAAATAGGCCCTTTTAGAGCAAGTAATATTTCATTAAATATCGTAAATTTTTTGATTAAGAACTTCTTTTAGTAAATATATAAATTACCTAATGCTACAGAATGTGGATATAGGATGAGCTGATGTCTGGATGGCTTGTGACCCAGTAATCGTAAATCTTTCCATACACCCTCTCTTGATGCTTTTATTTACTGCACAGCTTCTCAACTAAGGCAGAAAATATCCAACACTGAAAATGTGCAGAGTAATGAAAACAGACATCTTAACGAGTAATAACCAAGCACTGAGTACTTACCTGACTCTTCAGTAGCAGCTTTAGGTGTATCCTTAGCAGTGGCTTTAGCAAAAACTCCTACTGTGGGAAGGCTGCTGTCAACGATCCCAATGGCCTCATACCCTACGTCTGGTCCCAAGTCACTCCTGTGAAAAAGTATGAGATCTTAGAACATTTACCTTTAAATGTACCTAAACTCACATTACCATTAGCTTAGTATAGCTGTAAAACATCTCCATGCAACTAACCCACCAGAACATGGACTGATGCCAGTACGGTTTGTTGGCTCCCGTCATGTTCTCTCCCGCCAGCCTCCCGCTGACAACGGCGTGGTCATGGTGCTCGACGCGTCTGCGGCCCAGCCTGACGTCATAGAAACAGGCTGCGTCTCCAGCCTAGTGTGAAACAAAGACGACGAAGGAGCACGCGAAAGGCTGTGTGGAGAACGTGAGGATCTGGGAAGGATTTAATAAGCCTTCACTTCCCCATTTCTCCTATAAGAATTTCAGTTTTCTTAGATTAATGTTTTTTTTTTTGGACTTGATCAATGTTTCTAGTAAAACCCAGAAGAAGACTGTTTGATCTGGATCTTTATGCTGCAACACCTTTCAAACAAGAACATATCTGACCACAAGAGGGACGTATAATCAAACACTGAACATTTGCATCATACATACTACATATAGTAGTACACTAGTATAGTAGTACACTAGTATAGTAGTACACTAATATAGCAGCATACATACTACCTATAGTAACTATTGACACCATAAACTGAAACTTTATACTTGAACACGATTTTTTGAAATGGGATTTTTACTCACCACCCAAATGTTGGACCTGGCCTGCAGCTCCGCATTGACCCGATAGCCACCAAAGTCAGAGTCCACTTCTAGACCGGCTGACTCGGCGAGGTCCACGTTGGGCTCCAGGCCAACAGCTGCGACAATGTGATCCGTTTTTACCTGCGAGACAAAGATCAGCATAGTTGTTCCCTGATAACTACACATGGGGGCATATTTGGCTGAAATGTGAACCTACCACTCGCCCATCCTTGAGCTTGATTTCTAGTTTATCATCTTTGTAAGACACAGATTTAACCAGCGCTTCCGTGATGATCTTTACGCCCTCTAACAGAACAAATACAAAGAAAGAAAGAAAGAAATGAGGACCAAAAAATATATCAACATCTCTAATATCAGCAGAATCTATCAAGTTGTACCTGTCTTCACTTTTTCTGTAGTCCAGTTGCTCAAATACTCAGGCAGCACCTTGCCCATGTTGCCCTTCTCCGGGAACATTTGAATCACCTCTAATCCGGACTCTGTTGCTAGAAACAGAAAGATGATGATTGACACAAAAGCAAAAAGGTTTGTTTCTGTTACCTAGAACCATCAGTTTGATTAATCCTGAAACTTTTCTCGGCTTGTCAAGTAATCTTACATCTCCTGCCAAGAGCGCAGGCGAGCTCACTGCCCAGGAATCCACCTCCAATGATGGTGACCGACTGCACATTTCTCGAGACCTTGTCTAGGGATTTAAAGTCCTCAATCTGCAAGTTAAAACATCTCAGCTCAGCATTTATAGAAACACTTCAAAGCCACAATCTGCATTTAGTTGGAGTGTATTGACATGCAGGTTCTTGCAAAGGTTGACCTTTTAGTCAGGGAAGCACAAAAATCTAGGACAACCTTTCTCTGAAATTTCAGCTGAAAAACATCTGGAGCATATCTCTCCTTTGAAAACATCTAACACCACCTGGTGGCTAAACTCTTACCTTGCGGAACAAGGTTGTCCTCTTCATCACCTCCTCTCCTGCTCTTTCGATTACCTGCAGATTTCTTGGGACCCCGCCTAAAAAAAACCCCCCAGAAAGTACAATTTAGAGTCCTTCTCATTTAGAGCTACCATGGTTAATAAAACTACATTAGGCTGTTTACCTGTAGCAATTAAGCACTTGTCATATGAAATCTCCATATCGTCGTCTAGTTTTACTTTGTTTCCTCTCACATCCATATGGACCACCTAAAAAAATACATGAAATTCACTGCATGCAAAATCTTTTTTCGTCCCTTAACAAACACCATCATTGGGGGGGGACAGGAAGTGGACACTTTTTTTGGTGTAAGCTTACCTTTCTGCCAGTGAGGACAGCAACTCCTCCATTTTCAGCATTAGTTATATCTTCTGCATCGATGTAAAATGAAGGCGGCTGGAAATAGATACTGTCGAACAAACAGAGCGGTGTTAAAAAATTATGATTTTAAACAAACAAAAGCGGTGTTAAAGACTGATTAAACAAACGTCAGTTTTAACAATCAAAAAATAAGAAAAACAAAAACAAAAAGAACTGCAAAAACCTCAGCAGATAATAGTTTACAACTCTGAAGCATCAAAAATACCCTTTAAAAACTCCTTAACCTCAACTACCAATTGGACTTCTAATAAATCTGACTGGTAATAAGGTAAATAAGAAACAAGCTGAACAATACAAGTTTTTTAACCTTGATGCAAATACCTGAAGCTAGAAATAGTGGCAGACGTAGGAAATTGCCTATCCCTATGATTTTTCTTATTATGTGATATAGTTGTTAAAGGAGAAAAAGGAATAAAATGGGGTCTCTAATATTATCACAGATGTTTTTTTATGTGTAGTTTTTTATCCACTTTCCTTAAGCTTAAGCATCAGTCAGTATAAATCTGTATCAAGTTCATGCAGCTACGTCTGCCCAGCTGGACAAATACATTATTTGCAGGCAGAGCTTTAATGCATGTCTCCCTAAATATAACAGCTCAACAAAAATGACAAACAAGAATCCTTTAATTAAACAAGTCAGTGTTTTATTCAATTAAATATCTGCTCCTCCGTTTCTTGCAAGACGAGCTTTACGAGCTGTGGGGGATCGAAGCTTTTAAAGCGAATGCTTCACCCTGCTGAGGGACTGATCCACTTTATAAACATATAATTGATTCATTCTGTTTGATTTTGTACATCCGACTAATAAACAAACTGAATTTTCTAGTGTAGGTTGTAGTTAGAAAAAGAGTTTTCTCTCTCCCAAACCCATTACAGAAAGCCACACGTTTACAAAGGCAAAGTAAGCAAACTATAGGCGTGAAAAAAAAAATTAAGAATGATACCAGTGTGATAAACTGTTTAAAAGGTCCCTTTTAAATATCTAAGGGTTATGAGAGAAGATCGATAATCAGACACCCACCTTCTTTCCTTCCCGTTCCACTGTTTGAAACGCAGAGTTTCTGTTACACTGGGGTCATCAGAAAACCACAGCTCCTTAGACAGAGGCGGCCTCATGTATGGAAGGTCTGGTTCATCAGTCACAATCAGTACCTGTAAAAACGACAAAAGATAAGTCGCATTCAAATTGAAACAGAAAAAGAAAAAGAAAAACCTGCTCACTAAAACAATTGAACAAGTTTTTTTCTGCATTCATTAGTTGAATATCTGAAAGTCGCTGACTGACCTTGGCACCGGGGTCTCTGGCTCGGATAGATCGAGCAGCTGCGAAAGAGGCCGTACCTCCCCCGATCAGGAGGTAGGGGGCGTGTGACGGCAACGAACGAGAGGCCGGTTTGGAGTCTGTGAGAGCAAACAAGTGCAGGAGGGTCAGAGAGAGATAAGCAGACCATGATCTCACTGAGCTAATACAGCCACACAAACAAGGGAAAAAAACAGAAATTAATGCAAGTGGAAATAAAGGTTATTAAAAACCAAAAAGTAAATACAAAAAAACCTAAATAAAAAAAACCAGAAGAGCTGTAATGAGTAAGATGTGATCACAATGAGAAGGACTAGAATAAAGACATAAAATTGTTCCTCTGTCTCGCTCTCCTCCTCACCTGAAGCTCATCTATGTTCCCCTCTGTCAGAAACTCATCCCCGAGTTAGGCTGGCTCTAGTTTGGAGGGTTTTTGTCATCACAGCCCCCTGCGTTAAATCTCAGCTTTTATTTGCAAGTGTGGAGGAGGTTCTGCAAACTGTGTTGCTGACGGGGGAGCAGAAGCTACACCAGCGAAACTTGCAGAAAAAACTAGGGGCTGCACAATATTAGAAAAATCCCGCAAATTTTCAGATTACAATATCACTGGCAGTAAATCCCTTTGTCCTCACTCTGGACCTCCTGATGTGTGAATCCAGCACTCTGTGACCTTTAGAATAATAGACAATAATCTGAGGCGACATTTACTGCAGTAAAGGCTCGACGTCTAACTAGGATCCATGTATTCATTCTCACAACGACTGCTGCAAGCGTAATTTTACAGTATTAATACTGGACACACAGATATTAGATCGGCCATCTATTCACCATATTTATTATGTGTTACACTTTAGAGGTCATATTGGTGTCTACTTGCTTACTCAGGGGTAAAATTTGGGTTTGATGGTTTTACCCCCCCCCCCCACACCTCTTTAGGCTTATGGTGATGCATAAAGAACATGTGCAAACCCCAGAGCTACAGGATGATAAGGGTTTGCATTTCTTCTCCATCTTACCCTCCTCCTTTACAGCCACAGCAGGTGGGACTGCCGCCTCTTCTGGCGTTGCTTCTGCCACGGGCTCACTTACTGTGAAAGCAACACAATATAGAAGGCTAAAATTCAACTTTCCAAGTAATAAGGGACGAGGGACAACCAGAGCTTTGTGGTGGGAGCATACAAACTGGGAGATTCAGTGTAAAATAGAGAAGGAGTCAGGGTATCATAGCCATTTTCTTAAAGGGAGACCTCAAGGTTAACAAATACACCAGCGAATAAAAAAAACAAAACTATCCATTTGAAACAGGGTAACCCCAAAGAAAACAGAAGTGCCTCTGGTGAGTTACTTTCCAAAGGCAACAGTGAAACTGTCAACACCAAAGTTTGGTCAAAGCTGGTGCGGCCTTAAAAAAAAAAAAGAAATCTGGATATAGATCCCCAAGTCAACTGACAACACAGGAAGAGAAAACCTCCAGCATAGCAGTCGATTATGACATGGCAAAAAAGCACAGCCAACACAGGAGGTATTGTTTAAAAAAAATCTCAAGAGTTATTTTGCTAACCCAGAGGTGGTTCTGCAGCTTCACCCGAGGCTGCAGCTCCAGCGTCCGGCGTTGGAGGTGGGGCTTCATGTTCTGCTTCTGGAGGCGCTAAGTAAAAAAAAACATGTATAAACAATCAACTCTTAGACTGAGGCCCAGCGTATCAAAAGCAGGATAAAATCCAAGATCTTTCTTGCTAAAAACTATGTAAATAAATCACCACAACTGAAAGCACAGTAGTGCTGCAAAGAATGACAACTAGTCGACTAGTCACTGACTATTGGAACGATTAGATGATTAATCGGATATGATAATAAACACGAGAGATGGGTGCTTCAATCAAATATGCACATTTTATTCATCTTTGCTATTGATTCATACAAAAAGTAAATAAAAATGTCCTATCTGAAACCAGTTAGGCCCAGTGCTCAGTCAGCATAGTCGTAAATCCAAAAATAAATAAATCTCTGTCCATTTTTTAAGGACAGGCAAAGGGGTTTTGATAAAAATTCCTATTTCTTTCCTGTAAACCAAGCAGCAGCAAAACAGTAAATAAAACAACGTGCATTTTGTGAGGTACGTTCGGTGGTGAACTGCAAAACAACTTAACAATTCTCAACAGTCTGAAATCTGACGGTTTTAACCACTGACTTTGTAGATTCAAATTCAACTTGTAAGCACGGACTCTTGAACTGGGTTATCATCCGTTGAAACTCGGCAGCATCAACCACAGAGAGCGGCCTCATATAATAGATCAGCATCTGTAATACTGACTCAGTGAGGACAGTCGCCTGTTGCGGGGCGCACATCTGCTTCTTTTGTACTAAGGAGTCCATGGTGGCGCTCTTCATCGGACTGCATGTATTTAATTTAAAATATATTTGTTAGGCACAGTCAGGCATAACGTTAAAGCTCTCTTTTAAAGAGAAAAAACGCTTAGAAAATCTATATTGTACACCAAAAACAAAACGTATTGGTGTGAATGTTGATTGAATCTAACCGAAGCGAGTCAGACTCCGTTTCAAGTGCCCGACATGCGTTCTTTTTAAATGTTCAATATGCAAGGTCTACTTTGCGAACCTTGCAAGTAATCTTTTTATTCGCCGTATCCAGGCAAAAATGCTCCCAAACTTTAGAAGTTTCCGTACGCGTTGCTAATGTGTTGGACGCCGCCATTTCTGTGTAGGTAGCCGCTCGACGCTATTGTGCACGTGACTCGGCAGATTAAGCGAGATGCCTCACGCTGTTGGACAAACACGTCCACAATTGAATTGTTGATTTTTTCTATTATCGATTTTTGTCGACAACGTCGACGAATCGTTGCAGCCCTAAAGCACAGTTGTCCTGATAAAAACCTGGTTTGTATGGCAGTAAAGAAAAAGCTGACCCACAAACACTTCAGCTATAAATAAACTTCTAATAAACACACTGTCTAAATGATGACCTTCTGATCTCCAGGCAAAACAGAAATCCTTGTTTAAGAGTAAGGTTGGGATTTATCATACAGTTTATCGCTACGGTGATATCATAAATTTAGATTACAGATAATTCAAACAAAAACAAAAAAAAGATACATTTTTTCCCCTCTTTTTTTGTATAAATTTACAAAATATTATATGATATTTGATTTTAAAAAAAGCTGTTCTTCATGTAAATGGTGTCGTATAGATGCCCATTTTAAATAATATTCAAAGTACTCACCTTCAGCCCTACTGGCTTCAGCAGCTACAAAACAGAGAATCTAAAGTGCGCCATTATGAAACACAGATATATTCATTTCTGTCCATTTTTCTTAGAGCTCACCAGGAGGGTCTGTATGGACGTTTGTGGATGACTTTATTTTTCTAGAGGAGATTTCTGCCATTCGCTCCAGATGTCGCTCCTGGTCTCCCCTTAGGATAAAAACAGCCTGCAAAAAAAAAAAAGATTCAATAACAACATTGCATTAAACTTATTTTACAGCATTAAAAAACCCATTCCAGAGATTTAGGAATATATTCAGAATACTTCTGCTACAACAGACCAAGCATACTCACATATGTTAGGCCACCGACAAAGGCCGCTCCAACCAGAAAAGCGTATTTCAGGTTGTCACCACCCCCAACCACTGGCCCCGTGGACATGTGAGCCACAGGCACACACAGTGAAGTTCTGCCATGGTTCAATCCTAAAAAAAAAGGTGATTAGAAAAACATCTTGTTAACCGAGATATAAAAAGAGAAACACAATCAGTTAAGGAGTCAGTTTGGCTTTCTGTCTTTCCATCAGTTTATTCATCTGTTTTCTGATACTGCCTCATAATTGTGTGCGGGGGCGATACTTCGTTCAGCTTCATCTATTCTATCAACGGCAAGTACCTTTCCGGCCCCCCCCTGCTGGAGAATATGATCTCCACAGCATAATGCTGTTGGCACCGTGCATCCCTGTGGAGAGGGTTTGTTCAGAAAGATGTGTATTTTTATTTATTCATCACACAGTGTTTTGCATCTGATCAATCCTTTTGTTACTTGTGTAGTCAGCTTAGCTACTCTAGTAGGTTTGCAGTTGGGTCACATGTTACTTTCCTATTAAAAGGGGTTTTAGCTCAGACCCTCCTTAATATTAATTACTAATCCAAACCACCAAACAACGCAATGAAAGGCATTTGGTCCAATAAAGTGTAATTAGGTCCATTTAAGTAACATAAATTAGGAAAAACTGTTCAAATGAATGCAATGTGCACCCATTAATTCCACAGATGGGATCTTACAACTGAGATTATTCCTTTTCTATTAGCGTCTACATCATAAACTAAAGGATATTATGAGATATATGGCTGTTTACTCCATTTCAATAACTTATACAGTCCTTTTAAAATCACACTGAAAACCAAACTATGGGCGTCCCAACCCGATACTGATAACAGATAGCTAAAAAATATTTTAAATGGCGGATTATATCGATCTACATCTAAAATCTCCCAAAATAAGCACTCCAACACTGATGTTTTGGCAAACGGGTGTGGAAACAAAGCTTTGGATGTGTTGGGAGTTTGTCAAGGGTTTGGGAGGCGCAGACCACGGAAGAGGTAATTCAGTAGTCGAGGTGAGAAGTGATGAAGGTCTGTATAAGGGTTTTAGCAGCAGGGAATGGGGGTGGGGTGGATGGACGGATGGAGTCTAGCAATGTTTTTTAAGTTGAAAAATGCAGTCTGGGTTATTTTGTTGACACGGTATACAAAGTACAGGGTGGAATAAAAATACACGCAAAGATCCTGTTCCCAACATGCCCAGGTTTATTGTTGAAGTTTAGGGTCAACAAAAACTGACTGGTGTTTTATTAATAATTAATCATTAATTAATCACTAAAAATAATTAGGCACTACTGTAATAAGGTCCTACAAGGTTCAGATTCCTTCAAAAATCTTATTTTCTAGCTTTTTTCCCCCCAGAATATATTTATAAATGTTTAATACCAAAAATAATTTAAGCTGAATACCTTTTCGTTTCTAGGCAGAATGTTGTTCGCTTTGGTTTTTAAATGTTAAAAATATATATAACAGAATCAAACATGTTTTCAGTTCAACTTGATTGAATTCAGCATATTTCCTAATATTCACACCGAATGTCAATTCAGGGTTTTAAATCTACTGGTAAAACCTCGATTTTCCTTAAAGCCTTTTCAGATTAAACAGGTTTATTCAACAAACATTTTCTTAACATAGCTCCTTTAATTGTTCATTTGTTAGTTTAGAAATCACTGAACAGCTTAGCACCAACATACATTACTGTTGTCGTATTGAACGTACTTATCATGAACCAAACAGAAGCAGTGTACAGTTTTTATGCTCTTGTACTTTGCGACGAACTCCCAGAAAACAGCAAATCAGCTTAAACACTGAGATCTTTAAAATCACGGCTAAAAAGCCACTTATTTAAGGTTGCCTTTCATTATTACCATGAATTTATTAACAAACTCAGTGCTGATTGAGAAAATGAAATGCTTCTGTAAAAATGACGATTGTTCTAAATGTTTTTGAGGTCATGTAGATGTTTTTTATCACATAAAACCCTTTGAGGTGCCTTCATAGGCGTCACCAGGGGGGGGCTAACATTATAACTTGATGTATCTGAAGGAGCATTTCCTGATCCCACAAAAAAAAATCGGGCTATTATCGAGAACATCAGCAGCAGTACAGAGTCAAGCTCTGGTCCCAGGTCCATGCCCGGGTTTCTAATGCTGGGGCTGGAGAGCTACCGCCGTGGCCTGGAGAGCTTACGGCCACTGATGCTGACAGCACACCAAACACAGGTTGTGGACTGCATGATCTCAGCCAAAATCCCGATGAAGGACCGCGACGCCCTGAACGCAAGTTCCCAAAACAGACATTTGGTACTCACGAAGGACTTTTAATGGTGCATGGTATGAACAATAAAGGTGGATGGAGTATTCAGTTGCTAAGGATGCAGCATTCTGCTTCTCTTGCCGGCATCCCGGCGGCAAGTGGATTTTGTTCCGAGTTTGCTTTTACTGCGTCTGGTTTCCAGAACTGGCCCAAAGCACACGAGTGTTTTAAAGCCCATAACATAAGTGCTGCAAATAAATATTCAATATTTTTATGTCTCATGGTGGCACAATGGTTTTAACCATATTTTGACCTTTATGGTTGTATCCCCACTATCCTGCAGTTGTGTTTTAACATGGTGGTCTCATAAAGTCAATGCCTTATTCTGCATGATCTGTTACATGCTTAAAAAATACAAGTTGCTTTTTCATGGGCATGTCAAATGCCTTTCTCATCTGATGGTGGCTGACTAAATAGCTTTTTTCTAGTTGTGCTAAACTATGGCCTTTGAATCCAATCCATTTTTTTCTCCAATAAAAATTATGCAATTTAAATCGGGTTGTTTCTCAATCTGTGCATATCAAGTTTGCTTTTTGCATTTAGTGAATGCCAGACAGTGTCATAGCAATACAGTTATGGAACACTTGAATAAATGAATGAATGAAATTTATTTCAGACAATTAAAACATAAACAAATTTCAGAAAATACAAAATGCTGCAAATAACCTCCAGATACACTAGTATTAGCCTAAGATGGAAAGAAATAGAAGAAGTAGGTTGAATAAAAATAGACCCCACTTGAACTATTTTCCTCTATTAGAATAACCTGCTGAAGGTCAAGAGTGATTATTGTGCCTTCCACAGTCTCATAAAGAGGGAGTGTGTTAATATAATCCTGTAGCTTAGAGTCTGTCCATTTGACCATGGCAACAATCAGATGGAGGGTCTCAGAAAAATGTTGTAACACCTGTCAGAGGAACACTGCGAAACTGACAGTAGCCCCCTTAAATCCCAACAAAACAATACATACACTTTAGCTTTCGAATATATCAATGATTAATAACCTTAACGTGAAAGCTGCTGATTAGCTAGCTAGCTTTGCAGTAGGCATGAAGGTCGGGCTGTTTTAAGGGCTCGGATCAACCAAACCTACACACAGCGGGTTTATTGCCAACTTTAGTCGAAGTTTGGCCCTATTTGGGTAAAAGGCCAACTAACCGGAATACAACAAGGTAACCATTGAGTTCGCCTACCTGCTCTCCTCGCTGTCTGTCGGCAGACAGTTGACGAGGTTCTGGCTAGAGGTGCTAGCTTCTTCCATGCAGTCCTACATGCTAGCATGGTGGCTCGGCTCCGCTGCTGCAGCTCCCAGTTACACTACCGACAAGCCGGACAGAAAGCCGGGTACAAAACAACGAAGCCCGACGGAGGACTAGCAGCCGCACTCTGCACGCCAAGGCCAGAGACAGGTCACACGTTTCAGAGGAGTGCTGGGTCAATACCAGAGACTGTTAGGGGGAGGAGATTAGCCAGTTTTAACACAAGCGACACAGGACGACGGCTCAGGAAGAAAAATGGCGGCGCAGAAAAACCCTGACAAGAGACATTCACGGGATTTAAGAGGTTATAATCTATTACCGTGAAATGTCAGCCATAAAATAATGTAACATAACTATGTGTACAATTTACACCTCCATAACTGGAGCGCAACACTCAGGACATTATTTATTCTAGTTCCTCTTCTTCTTCACTTTATTGGCTTAAACATTACTGCCACCAACTGGTTGATATATATATATATATAAATATATATATATATA
>JAVLVB010000078.1:2101367-2145538 GCA_032876305.1 Orestias chungarensis | reverse complement strand
TATATAACCTTTTTTCAACCAGTATGTCTAAAACCTACTGAAAGCTCTTTCCCACAAGGCTCTTTGGTTAATTTCTTCTTCTTGAAATTTATGCAAATAAAGACTGACTCTGCTGCCCCCTACAGTTCAAAACCTGACATTGGAATTTGTTTTAATCATCTTCTGTTCCACTTTTTAGACTTAAATAAATACGTCGATTTTTTGGTGGGGGTCAACTTTTTTTTTGTAATTATACATTTTTAAATAAAAGAAGAAGATGATGTCTCGGAGGGTCTGTGAAAATAAACTTACAATAAATAAAAGAGATAATATACCTTTAGTAATGCTAGAGTTGATTAAATTTAGCAAGTTGTGTTTAATTTCTGTGAGTAGATTTAAAAATAGTATTATACTAAAGATCCCAGCATGACTGGCTGTCCTTGTCTATTCTCACATCTGCTCAGCAATTTTGGCTGCTTGGGATTTTATCAGGAGGTAGCAGAGTAATGGGGGGATGAATGCAAATGCTGTGTGAGATGAGAATGTAACAATGCACATAACCAAAAACACACAGTCGATCCAACAGGTAAATACGGTGGTGGCCCCACCATGATGTGGGAACTGTTTAGCAAGGTAAGCCAAGCTGGTCGGGAAGTTCCATAAATCTAATTAAAAGACAATTTTGGAAAGTACTCTTTAATGTAGACAGGAACATCAATTTTTCTTTCTTTTAGATTGATTCTGTGTTTCTTATTCCAGCATTACTGAAGATTTGAGATTATTGTCTTGTTGAGCAAGAATCTTTTAATCATAGTCATGCATTTAGGCTTATGAAGTGTATTTTAATTCCTAACGAAAATCTATAGGTAACAATCATACCTGATTATTACAATATCAAATGTCACAAAAAAACAAAAACAAAACAGTAAAACCAGCCTGAATGTAAGGTAGTTTACCATAAATACTACAATGCTTATATCGAATATTTCAACCATAGTCCTCAGGCGGACAATCAGTTGTTGGCCAACAAACAACACAATGTGGAGATAAGAGCAGAAGATGGCGGCTGTGATAAACATTGCAACTTCAGCAGAAAGCAAGGAGAGTAGAAGCGGTTGGATTCAGGGTGGAACTTGAAGCAGAAGAATAATGTTGGAGGGATTTATGCAAAACGCTGCATTAAGCGTCATAATATGGGAACTGAAACTAATCCCAATGTATAACAATTCAAACTCACAATCGCGGTAAAGCTAAGATTTGTAGCCATTTGAACTTTATGTATAATTGTGTTTCAGTAGCCACTTTTTCTTTCTGATTGCCATCGTTACAAGCCCTTGAGAGGGAAAAATAAATAAACTGAGGCGAGCTTAAGTGAGGGTAGATGGGACCAACGTTTGGATCAAAGTTTACTTCTCATAGAAGAAGGTTAGCTGCCTAGGGTTGGTATGATGAAAGAAACCTGACTGGCTGTTTTGTCTTGTTTGGTCCGCCTTGTTTGAAGCCGGTCTTTTCTGTTCGTATGCAAGTATGGCGACGAAAAGCAGGTTAGTGTGTGAAGTGTGGCGGTAACTTTGCAGTGCACACTTCAGGATTTTTATTCTAAAAGTATGTAAAAACCGTACAAAAAAAGAATTTACTCATCTGCTTCTTAAAAGTATTCACACCCCCTTGTATTTTTCTACATTTTATAACGTTACCACAACCACGTATTTAATTGCAGCATTATATTGTTAGATTAAATAAGTGGTTCGAAATTCTAGTGGATTTTTTATTTTTTTTAATGCAAATTAGAAAACAAAACCATCCCAACAGCATGATGCTGCCACCACCATGTTTTACTACAGGGACAGGGTTTCCAGGGTTATGTGTGGTGTTAGTCATCCTGTTTACGCGTTCTCCCATCGGTGGTGTAAATCTCCAAGCATGATGAAGATAATAATCCCCACAGCATGATGCTGCCACCCCCAATGTACTATATAGCTGGAGTGTTCAGGGTACTGTGCTGTGTTTTACATAAAATTGTGTTTGGAGGCCAGAAAGGGAAATTCTAGTATGATCCGACCAAAGCATCTTTTTCCATATGCTTGACACAACCTCAAATTTGCTTGAAAATCGCTGCTCCTCCATAAAGGCGACTTTTGAAATTGGCAGATACAATAGAGGCACACTGCTGTGATTTGTTCCATATTTTGATTCATGGAACAAAACTCTGCAATCTGAATCTATATTTGGGTTGTTCTGTCACATTAGATGCAATAAGGTACAATCGTAATGTGACCAGATTAAGAAGACAGGCAATGTGTTGAAAAAAGATGTGGCATCACCAAATACTGCATCTTAAAAGTGTTTAAATCTACTAGAGCTTTTGCATCTGCTGGCTTGTTCTCCTCATCAACACCCTCTCAGGCATCCACTAAAACACTCATCTGTTTCTATCCTCCCCCTCTAACTCCTGCGTCTCTCTCGCTCTCCCTCTCTCGATCAGTACGATCAGTTGCTCTACTTCCTCCTTTTTTGGAGTGGCTGGGCTGAATACCAGAACACAGGATATGCTACACATTGCTCTCAGTTTCACAGCAACAGCAGCAGCAGCAGCAGCAGCAGCAGCAGCGGCGGCGGATCAGCCGTGAGAGAACGACACGCTCCGCAGTCAGGATGAGTGCCGGGGATGTGGTGTGCACCGGCTGGCTCATTAAATCCCCCCCGGAGAAGAAGCTGAAGAGATTTGTGAGTACAAACGCACAGATCCGACACCTGTCTTTGGTCCTCTGCTGGGACATGGAAGGGGAGGATGTGCTGTTTCACCTTATGTTTTTTTTTCAAGTGTAGAGCTTATGGATTCATACACACGTCGACTTGGACGTGCCCATTGCAAAATCTACCTTATTTGAGCATTTGTCACTTCAGAATCAGGATCAGAATCTGGTATCTTGCCATCGTCAGTAAACAAAAACGAAAAAAACAGGTTCACAGACTAGGAAACTGTCCTGTAATTGTTTCCCACCTCTGATGTTTGTAAGCATGGAGACAAGTCCTGTGCACGTCTGCGCTCTCCTGATCAGGCACACAGCCTTGGTTGTTTTGTGCTTGTTTGGGATCATGTGATGATGTTGGGGCCACAGTGTTTTGATGGGATGACTTACGTGTATTGTGAAACGGGGGAAGTAATGTCAGCAGCGCCTAGACGCTTCAGCAACAAGCAGATATAGTCCCGCTTTACGACGGCTGTTGTTTTTTTGTTTGTTTTTGTACACTTCCTCTGCCTGAGTGGAGGAGGCGCAGGGCCGTGTGACAACAGCATTTCAAAGAGAGCCTAGGTAGAGTTGTTGTGTGTATTTGTGCATGTGTGTGCCGATGGGGTTAGAGGTGGGGGGTTTGGATTGGACTGGAAATAGAAACTCATGCAAATCCTGCTGATTATGTTTTCATGTAGTTAGACACGGCCATGCAGTTTCCCTCATTCAAATGCCAACTACACTGGCACCGAGCGCTATGTAAAACTGCAACTATCTGGTCGAGCATAATCGTAGTGCACCATGCTGCTGCAGAAGTGTTTATTCAAAATGAAGGCGTGTTTGTGCACAAGATGTCAATCGATTCGACCTCTTATTTCGTCTCTGTGTTTGACATCATGAACCAACACATAGTTGAGAATAACTGTGAAGGAAAAACGAAGACAGATATCTGGATGCTAGTAGAAATCTGCAAAGCGTGAAGTATTCCGCCGCTGTTCTCAGCAATTGTACCAGTGAGGCTTTTCGTAAAACATGTTTTGTTCATGCACATCAAGAGACTTTAATTCCTAAGCCTGCTTTCCTTCGCAAGAACGATTTAAGCTCAAGCTAGGACAGCCTCTGTGATCATAGTTTGAAGTCTTACCACCGTTAGTTGGATTTAGGACTTGACTTTAACAAGGCCCTTCTAACACATTAATAGCTATACAGTGAATTACCTATTGTCCTGCAAGACGTTAAAACGTTAAAGCTATCTTCCAGTTAACACTACACCAGCCCCTACTTTAGAAAAGCCTTTTTCCAAAGCATGATACTGCCACCACCCTGTTATAAATAATAATATATGGTGCGTTTCGGGATGACGCAGTCTCAGTTTTCCACCTCCCACATGTTTTTGGTCTCGTCTGTCCAGAGAACATTTTTCTACATGTCTTCTTGGCAAGTGCTTAAACTTATTTCGTTAATTAATGCTTGTTTTGTTTCTTTAGGCAAAGCCAAGACTTGCAGTACATTATTAATCTTTTTGACAGATTCCCCTGAGTGAAGAGTGAAGCTCCGCAGCTCCTCCAGATTTACCATGGGTCCTTAAGCTTAGGTTACTTCGCAGCTATGCTTTCAATTTCTTTACAAATTTGTCAGCTAACTTTATGTTATTGTCATGTGACTTAAAAAGACAACTGCTGCAATTAAAGGCAGCTGAACAGAATTAGGAGGAGTTGGATGTTGTTCCAAAAGGTAAAAAGTTTAGGGGGTACCGGTAATTTGGCGAGGCGCTGTTGTTGTGCACTAATAAGAAAAACTCTGCATTGTTTACCATCCATCAGATTGAACACAGAGCATATATTGACCTGCACAAATCTTAGTGCTGCACGGGGTGAGCTGTTTCTGCAAACAAATGAATGAATCAGTAAATAATGGGTCAGTTTTTGGCAAAATGTTAGAAACTGACCAGGGTGTACTTCGGTCACATGATGGCAGAAATGCTAACTTCATCTAAAAAAAGGATGAACCAGAGATACATGGAAAAACTTCAAAGCAAGCAGGTTTTTTTGCCCCACAAACGCTTACTTTGTTTGGCTTTATATTCATTTTTCATGTGTGAAAAATATTAGCTTTAAGCTGCAGTTATAATGCGCAAAAGATCAGCTGTTAAATAAACAAATAATCTAAACATCGGATCGCCTTTGCAATCGAGTTTCGTTTTGTTTTTTCTCCTGAAAGCTTGACCTCGATATTCAAAACAAGTTGTTTTTTACACGAGTTCGGAAGTTTGCATATGGCGAACACCCACTGGCTCAAACTGCCATCTGTAGGTACGGTTTCCTATAAAACCCGGCGATGGTATTAGCACCAGATGTTTTGCAGGTCGACCCATTTCCTGGTAAAAGCATATCACTTCATGACTGACGTGTGCAGGAGATGATCAACCACAAATAGAAAACAAAATGCATTTTCTGTCCGATCACATCGCTCTGATTTCCAGAAAAACCACAAAATTCTGAAAAATTACAATATACTTTATTAATAAAGGTTATTTACAGTGTTCTTCTATTTGAATATTTAAATTGTCGCATGTTTTAATGTAGAACAGCTCATTCTTGACTGATATAGTTTAAAATCTGTATGCTTATTATTAGCTTTTAGTTAAGTGCAAATTCAGTTTTCAGCTTGAACCAAGGGATGTATAAATACCTCTTTCGTTGAGTTAGACATTTTCTGCTAAATACAGTTAACTTCCTCTTCTCAGCACTTCTGGGAAACTGGAACTGAGGTTCCGCTTACTGACCAAAACAAAAGCTGAAAAAAAAAAGTTTAAAACTGCAAAGTTAGCTGTTGGGAGAAGAGGTTATGATCAGATTCTCTATTTAACAGCAAGAACAAAAACAAGTCAGGAAGCAGAGTAGCTAGAGCGCAGAAACTAACTAATACCAGTGTTAAAACTCTCTTCTGGGTTCCTGTCACTTTGAGTTAATTGCTTAAGACATTTTAAAGGTTATAATGCTTTAAAATGAAGACCCAAAACCAGCAAGTATCCTTGTCAGTAGGTTGAAACCCTGTCCTAACATTCTGACCGTCAAAGCAAATCTGGTTTTAAAGACTGAGAAAAAAAGGGTGCATATTCTTCAACAGAAAGAAGAGCTTTGTATAAAAAAAAAGAAGTAATGGCAAAGGTTGTTCCCATTTATGTATGAAATCAGTTGACCTTAACTTGTATCGGAGTTTTAGGAAACCCAAAATAGTGGATGAAAGTACATGCTGTCGTTTAATGCATTAATAGTCGGAAAATATACAACATGCATATACTGATTAGCAAAAAATCTGATTCATTAATCGCCTATCACAGCCTGTTGAGGGAAAACGTTTGATCACACAGCTAGAAAGTATGATAACAAATCATTTTGGCATGTTCTTTCCCTTCCACCTGCAGGCGTGGAGAAAGCGCTGGTTTGTGCTTCGGACGGGCCGCATGTGTGGCAATCCAGATGTGTTGGAATACTATCAGAGCAACAACTCCAAGAAGCCCATAAGAACCATCGACCTGAAGGAGTGCGAGGTGGAGATGCTCGACAGCCAGCTGCGGATTAAACGGGACTTTCATGGGAAGCATCTCTTCGTGGTGAAAACGTCCTTCCGTGTCTTCTACCTGGTGGCCAACACGGAGGACGAGATGAACAGCTGGATCACCAGCATAAGTCAGATTTGTCGTTTCGGGAACCCGGAGGAGGCAGGTAGATACAGAAATATATTTGGTTTTTTTGTTTGTTAGTTTGTACTTTGTTTTGGTCCAAGTTCTGCTCAGAAATAGATTAATTTTAGGAATACACCTGTCCCTTTGAAAAGCTTAGCAAAATTACGCTTAGGAAAAAGCTACAAAAAAAGTGGTGACTCTTGTTTGCACTCAGGAAGCGGCAAGCCTAGAGGTAAACATTATGAGGTCAGGACTGTTTGTCTTGTTCCTTTTTTCAGCCCTTGGTAAAAACACAAAGATTGAGTCAGGTTTCCGACAATAAGTTGCAGACTGCTGGCTGTCAGCAACATCACCCCAACCGCTACATCTTTGTGTTTTTGTCATTAAATCAGTCAAGGACAAACACTAAACTGCACAAATTGTGTTAAATGAAGTGGGAACAGATGCATGTTCAATAAAGGTTGTCAAAAAAAAACAAAAAAACAAAAAAAACAAAAAGAGCTTAAAAGAGATGAGCTCTTAAACCAACTTTCCTGCATTCAGTTACCTAGCTTTAGTTGCACTTCTTCAATCAAGCTTTAAAATCAAATCAAAAAAAGTTCTTTGAAAAATAGCTCATAGCTCAGCAACAGATTTGGCATTTAAATGGGTCATTTTAATATGAGAACATGCGTTGATGTAAAAAGTGTTTCATTTCAGCTCGGCCGATACATTTAAGTTTCCTTCCAGGATTTGCCTGGCTTTGGCTCCCTTTATCCCCCTATTGGTCACTTTCTTACTAATTGCTCAAAGGGGAAGGTGGGTATCGATGCACATTTTAAGCATAAATGTACGTAAATCCACCCAATTGAAGCCGATTGCCAGATTAAAAACAACACCGGCACTAAAATACATGGTAATTCACAAAGGTTGTCTAATTTAAACAGATGGATGAATAGTGCCTAGAGTTATGCCACCGATTTTTCACGAATCAGTACACCATGAAATCTTGAACGCTTGTGGTTATTGTTTTAAAACATAAAACTAGTCTTGGTGCCAATCTTCTCCAACAAATCTCTGAGGCTTTCACAGAAAAGTTAAACTTAATGCAACTGAATTTGCTTTGGACTTTTTTTTCCAGGATTAAATTGTGAACCAGGTATGTTTTTCCCTCTATTTCCCAGTTCTATGCTGCATTCTCTTAAAAAATAAAAATGCTGTTACATACAGTACATTTGTGTCATGTGATGTCATGTGATGTCATGTGTGATTTGAAACCACAGCTTAAGTGAGAATCTTTGACAAGCTGTTCACACATCTTCAGTGACCTCTAATAGGTTAAAGTGCCAACTTTACATCTATATAACCCCAACAACACAGTTTCCTGCCAGGGCTTCATTTAAGCAAATCCCCGATGCCGCAACAACTTTCTTTAAATTAAACGGAGCTGCACAAATTTCTCTCATCTTTAAAAAAAAAAAAAAAAGGCTTGCCGGACAGAAACAACATGTCAGACGAAGAAAAGGGCACCTATTTCATTCCTCAGGTCTGTTCTTTTAAAGAGGAACTAGAAACCATTTCATCTGGATATGCATCAACCTTTTTAAGAAGTATGACTTTGGCAGTTTTGCTTTCCCACCAGACAAGCGTGTGATGCGGCGGACGTAACTCCCTTCAAACTGCGTATATCTGAAACAAAGGGTGCTGGAAATTTGTGCTGTTAACAAAATACAAGAAATGGAATATAACAAACTATAAATAAAGAATAAAGTAAAACAAATTATGCTAATGCAATTTATTTATTTTTTGCCTCTTGACTTTGCTTGGTACTGAAAAGTAAATTATGATAGCTCGAACAACAACATCCTGTTTATGATTGTGTGGTAGGCCTCCCGTTACTGAACCTCCATGTGATGAAACCATTTTTCAGTGCACATTTGCTACATAAGGTGTTTAAAGCATGAGGTTATTGTGTTTTTTTTAAACACAATACTGTTTTAAACTCCACAGCGTCATCTTTGACCTTTCGGCTCTTTTACTTGGCCTTCACGAGACTAGGTCATAAATTAATTAACCATATCATACCCACTTTATTGCGCCATATTAGGTTCATTTGTTTTTTACAACTAATAATCTCCTTGTAATGCATCACTGTTGTTTTCTGGGAGTTCTCAAAAATGTGAATTAGGATAAAACTAAGATTATAAATATTGTTTTAGATTAATAATCTTGTATCAGATAATTATAATTCATAATTAATAATCAAACATCTCAGGTTTGTTTGTTCTTTTTGTATGCAGTCTGCTCTTGTTGCTGTTCGAGAGTCAGATTTTCTTAGGCAAGCTAAGATAATATAATGCCTAGCTGCCTAATAATGATATAGTAATAGACAGTAGCAGCTGCACAGCTTCATAAATGTAGCGCAAGCTGTTTTTCATTTTAAAAATCCTTAATCTCGACTATCTGTTGTGATAAACACATCAGTTCGCCTGTCGGCTGCAGCTAGAGATATATTTTATCTATGTCTGTCCTGCACTACGGGAAATTTAACACATCTGCCCACCCACTGAAGCTCTAAAAATAAATTTACTGTGCAGTTTAAATGTATAAACCTTATATATTTTCATTTGTACAGTATTGAACAGTATTCTTTAATAAAAGCTATTTTTCTACTTTTATGATCAAAGCTTTACATAGAAAAGTATTTGAAGGCATATTTTAGCATTTAATAAATCTTGCCTTGTTACAATAACATTGGGGGTGACAAACCATATCCCAGCCTAGGACACCAAAATGGTGACCAAATGTGATGTTAAATTTGAACGCACTTCACACAGGAATTGATCTAAAGCCTTAAACTGGTTGCAGGCCTGATTTTTTCAAGCTACAAGCTTGCATTAAAAGATCACGCCTTTTCTGGTCTGTGTAACCAGCTGAACAATTTCACTTCAAGTCAGCTCTCAAACCCCGGCTCCCCCTTCACACTTTACCAGACTGCGGTTACAAACCCTCAGAAGCATCACACTCCTCCACACAGCAGCAAACAACCACACAACAAGTGTCTGCTCTATTTAAGACGTCCAACACTGAACTGCGCCGAGCAGAGAGTGCGGTTCCCTCGCCGAACAAACGGCGTCGGACGTTGTATCGGCACATCAACTGGTGTGCCTGTAAGGATGTTTTAAGCAGTTAAAGACGTTTCACATGCTGCTTGTGGTGCGGCTTTATCGGAAAAGATAACCGTTGAAGCTAATCAGCTGCATTTCTGTGTCATTTCAAGGCAACTAGGGTCAAATGCGTTTCATTTTCATCCGGCAACAAATCTTTGACCAGGAATATGAGTTATGACATTTAATAATTTTTAAGTATTTTTGAACCGACTTAAAAGGGCCTTGCAATATTTTCTACCTTTTCACACTATGACAAGTTACAGCCACAGACTACATGTATTTGATTGGAATTCAATGTGAAGGATCAAATTTGTATAAAACTGTTTAGTGAAAACATATATTTTAGTGATGATATAAAGTAGTTGCTGTTATTATATGATAATTACAGATATAACATAACTTATAAAATTGCCAACCACTTTCTAAAAAAAAAGAAAACAAATTCCCACTGCATTATGCTGCCACCACTATGTTTCACTGTGGGACTTTGCAGTGTTGCACAACTAAGCTTTTTTCCGTGGAGAGTTGAGCTGTTGATCTCTGCAGCTCCTCCGGGGTTCCAGGGTGCTTCTTAAGCGGCTGTCAGTTTAACTGCCACTTTAGGTGGACGGTCATGTCTTTATAGGCTTGCAGTTACGTTTGACCCTTTCTAGTTTCCGTTGGTGGGAAACCAGTGATCTTTAGGATGTTCAACACTTGAAATGCTGCTTTCAACATCAGCCCATTTATGCACAGATCAAAGACTTAAATTAACCTTTATTATCTGCAAAGGCTGAATTAGGTGCATTACATTACAGTTAAAACATACCCATGCTGTATGTTCAGATTTTAATGTTAAAAGATTCGACTTACGCTACTTTTTGTAAACGTAGTTGACGAAATCCCGCAACAAAGATTTCAGGAGACACCCTTAAGATACTGATTGGCTGTTTCATGGAAAGAGCGCTCTGTAAAAGATGTTCTGTAAAACCTCAAGACATCTGTTGGAGCGCTGACATCTGCTTGGGTGAGATAGAGAAACGCCACATGACCACAAGTAAATGTGACAACTCTGGTAAAGCCAGCAAGTAATTTCCTGAGAACATGCCTTTTGTGGGTTTTTGTTGTCATAACACACGGTTCTGCAGGGACGGCCTTGACTCGAAGGCCTCGAGTCGAATGGAATTAAAGAAATTTCTGAGCTAGAGCCAAACTGAGTGAAAGCGAGACTGAATATCCAAACAAAACATTAAAAAAAGCGGCAAGAGGGGAAACTCGGCCTTCCCTGTCCCTGCAAAAACATCCCCTTTCCCTTGTTTAAATCCACCTGCTGCAACAGAGAAGCTCAAGCAGGTTTTTTTTGTGTGGCTTCCATTTTTATTTTCATTTAAACTAAATTTGCTGTGTCTGTTTTTCTTTGTTTTGTATCAGAAAGCACAGATGATGGCTCTTCGCTCACGCCGACCTCCATTCAGCCATCAGTGGACAGTGATCGAGTGTCCGTGGTGAGCCAACCGGACTCCTGTTATCCGCAAGACTATCTCCTGCTCTCGCAGTGCGAAACAAGGAGCATAACCACCAGGTATGTGAAACCAGGGAGACATATTGTACACGTGTCTGATTCAGATTGCTAGTCAATGAGCAACAAGTGTTTTCTTATCTTTCTTTTTTTGTTTTGTTTATGTCTGTAGACAAGAAAGCTTCACAAACTCTGACATCTCTCTGGAGCAGAGGTTATCAGAGGAGGCAGCCAAGGACGCGCAGTCCTCCACATCCTCCATTTCTCACATGAGCCGCAGTCCATCTCTTTACTCCAATGGAATAATGGCCAACACTCCCTTCAGCGCTCCGTGCAACTACCCAGTGTTGTCGTCCTTCTCCTCGTCTCCGCTCCATCAGTGCGCCCCAAATGTCTTCCAGTTTGACAAACCTTTCTCTCCCGCCTCGTTCGAGGCAGCCAGCGACGGACAAACACCACCCCCGCTGCCCCCCAAGCCGAATCACCTCTCCGAGCTGCTGAGCAATGGAGGAGCTTACAGGCCAAAGACATTCAGTCCGCAGCATTTCCCTGTCAGCGCGCCAGTATTTTACAGGAGAACCTCGCTGCCCGGTTTAGATCATTTGATGGGTACATATTTTACATCAATGCATGTCTGCAGCCTTGTGTTATTGAACGAATATCAGTCTTGTCAAGTTCCTGTATCTGCCACACTTGTAACCCGCTTTAAAAGAGAAAAACATTACATTTTATCATGTAACTTAGCAAAAAAGTTTTTTACAGAAAACAACATTAATCTGATATAATATGGTAGTGGCAATCAGTTAATGCTAAACCAAATTAATTAAACAATGCAGCTAACATATACATTGTTTTTAGGTTTTATTTTTGTAACAAAAGCCAAATTCAAAAACTCTCACTGGCTGAAATATTAAAATATCCTTATAGGGTTGGATATTGATTAAGAATCTAATTATCTCGTTCTTATCTCGTGTTTTTAGGCAACGCTGAGAGCAGATTAATCAGAAACAGGAGGCAAAGTGTCAATTTGGTAAGATTTTTTGTTGTTTTTGATATCATTCACCATTTGCACATAAAACTGCAAACTTTAGCTGCTTGGTGGAGCACAATAATGTTGACACAGCAGGAAATGGCTAACTTGACCACCAATCACATTTAAAGGGTATACATTACAGAAGTTGATTGAGCTCACTGTTCTCCAGTTAAAATCATTTCACATTAAATTCAAACAGATTGTAACAAGATGATAAATTTAAGTTGGTATTGTCAGTTTTAGTGTGTGCCCCAATAATGAAGTGCCGCGTGAAAAAAATATGTTTGTTTGTTTTGATCACATTTGAGGCAAGATACCTCATATTTAGATTTTAATGGCCAGAGGTAGTATTTCCTCAAATGCAACATTGAGCTTTAAAAGCTACCGTTGTGTTTTAGCAATTTGGTATTTGTTGCTGGTTTTCATGCATAATAGATGCTGTATGTTATCAATAGCAAACAAGTTAATGCTAGCACTTTGACAATGTTAGCACTTCCTGGTGGGATCCAGAGACCCATTTCTATTGCAAGCAATCCAGAAGAGGAGAGACAAGAGAACATGATGTTTAAGCAGCAATTTTAGATCAACATATCAATCAAAAAGTCAATCAAAATACTTTCTTTATCCCAAAGGGAAATTAAATATATTGTTTATTTCAGGAATTATCCATGGGAAAATATCTATTCCCCTAGACTTATCAAGTTTAGAGCAAAGTTAGTCCCAAATTTGGAATGACATCACATACTTTTAAAAGTATGTTAAGTCATTTTAAAAATTCCTCTTAAGTTATCTGGTAACGAGTTCCAGCAAGAAGTCTATAGATGCCATCTTGATGCTTGCTGGTTTATTTTGGGGACCATATAAGTAAAAGTTTGCTTTTGATATTTTTGTTGCCCTACTATGGCAAACATAAATGTGTACAGTTAATTAAAACGTTGTGAAACTTTACCTGAAACTGCTGAGATGCTTGGCTCTGTGATGCTGTGATCGAGGCACCTTGTTAAACTGCATATGTTCCTGGAAAATACGTTAAATTTTATTTAAAAATAGCGTGGGATCTATCAGAATACTGAAAACTGGCCTTTTCAGCAGGAACATAATCCTTTACATATTGCAACGGAAATGATTCACAAAATCCACCTTTTTTATGGGCATCCCAGCTCTTAGACCATATCAGTTAAAATTCAGCACCACCGAAGCAGTGTCCAGCGTTCAAAGCTCATTTGCAACCATGCAAACAGGCTTGCATCAAATATTAGAGACTGCAGAAGGAAAACACTTCCTCTGTGACATTATTTGTAAGATCTGGAAATGTCATTTATTCAAAGGCCAGAGCATTCCGGAAAATTATAATTATTAAAAAAATTTGTAGGTGGGTAGAAGCCTAAATGTGGTAAACTAGGAGAAAGAAAGCTCTTAAGGCACATATTGTTTCCCCTGTACTACAAAAACAAGAAATGCACTCGTCTGATCGAATGACCTGTGCTCTTGTTTCAGCCCTGTTTAAACACCGTACAGGTTCAAAGGTGTCAGGATGACTCTTACGTCCCCATGGCGTCCCCTTCTTCTTCTCTTACGTCCGTCGAATGTGATAGCTACATCCCCATGAGCCCCATGACTTTCAGTTTCCTGGGTACAAACTGCAGAACCGAGTCTGCCTCGTCACTCGGCCCACTAATGTGCAAACCTGGAGAAGTTGCACCGCCTCCAGTTCACCGGCACCTCAAGCCTCGCTTACGGAGAGGTGAGAATAATTTCAGGTCTGGGTGTGAAAAACAAATTTAGGTCTGAGGATTTTCAGCGCGGAACATGTCGTCTGTGAAATATTCAGCTTCTCGCAAAATTATTCACACACTTTGAACTTCTTAAGATGTAACCATGATAAAATCCTCAAAGCAAAGATTTTTTTTTTTGAAGCAGCAGCACAAAGCAGGAGTACACATTTATGTAGGGGAAGAACAAAAAAAGGCATTTTTTTAGTAATTACAATTGGAAAATAGTAATGAGGATTTTTTATTTGACTCTCGAGTCGATTCTATGCAGAAACACGTTTATGCAAATATAGGTGCAAGAAAACCTTATGGTGATGTAATGTTTTCCATTTTTTTCATTTTTAAGTAGCTCATATTAAGTCAGAGTTTAACTGCTAGCACCAATTGTTACGTCTACTACATATTCCTTATTGGATTTACTTCTGGATTTTTACATTAAAAGAATAATAGAAATTACACACTAATGAGGGAACCTCTGATGGTGACTGGTTGTGCTAGATTTTATTTGGGTGTACACACCACAGTTTTCAGCTCAGCATTATGCTTTTTTTCCCTCCACTCCACAATCATGCACTGCTATGCGTTGGTCTGTCTATCAGTCAAATCCCAGTAGAAATCTTTGAGGTTTTCAAGATATGGTAAGGTTCGAAGGATTTTGGTGGTTTCTTTCAAAGCACTGAAACGGAATAAAGAAAACAATGGAAAGTGCCACTGTCAGATTTACAGAGATATCTGATACAAAAATATGGTTTCTTTGAAAAGCCTTTTCTGTTAACAAAAATCTAAAAACGTATTTGTACGCTTTGGCTTTAATACTTGATGTTACTTTCTTTTATTGGTACTGATTTTTTTGTTTTACAGCATTGTCTTAGTAAACTGTTTTATGGTGTTTTTAATATATTTACAGTTTGTTCTATACTTAGCTTTATTACATTAATTATATTCTTTCTTCTTTACGTTTTATTCATCTTTGATGTTTGCTAAAAGTGGTGTTAAAGTGCTTAATAAATATGGTTTTTGGTGATGATAAACTCCTAAATAATAACTTTTAACACTTCTAAATTCACAGTTCGACCTCCACCTCTTGACCTGAGAGGCCTTTCAACCATCACTGAATTTCCCACTCACATTCCTCTAGGCAGAGTAATAACTGATTCTTGGTAAGAGCAAAAGCACTTCTCTAAATCTATGTAACTTTATCTTGCAGATCTGTTGCAAACTATGAGTTTAGATGTGACAAAGGCGCTTGCAACTTTTAGGAATTTACTATAATGTTATTCCTTATGTAACAAATGGACTGGAATCCCATCTGGCAAACACAGAATATAAAAACAATTATAGGATAAAAATGAAATTAACACTGTGTTCAGGTATGTTTCATTTACCTAGATTAAATTTGTCTTTGTTTTTTCTTTCTGTTATTTTCACAGTTTTCCACTGACCCACTTACCACTTGACACAAGGCTTGAAAATGTGGACAGTTCAAGAGATGAAGTAGCAAGCGGCTCTGCACTGGTACAATCTGGATTCAATAGTTGTTTTGTTTTTTTAAACAATAACAGCGTACACTCATGTAGTAGTGCTTACCATGAAGTGTTTGACAGAAGAAAATTGATATTCAAATTTCTTGCAAACTGATTTTGGTCATTTCTCTGTGTAAATACAAGTATGAACACAGTTAAATAGATGTTAAAATGAGTAATATGAAATACATTTTTGAGCTTTATTTCCCAATCGTCTCTCTGGCAGGATTCGAGGCAATTGTTCTGTTTCTCCTCGGATGCAACAGCTCAGCCTTGGAAGAGAAGCTCAAACGTCGATTACCTATCTCTGGATTTCAACTCTGCGTCTCCCTCTCCTGTGCAGAAGGTATGTTTTGGCAGACAAATTAAATTATGATCATTTCACATAATTATTTATGATACAAATGCATATCTCACTGTACAGTGTTGAGAGCGAGGTGTGCTTTAAGTGAAAAGACGGTTCAAAGAGATAAAAGTGGGGTTTTGTTGAGCATCTCTGAGTTGTTGGCATTCAACCGGTCATCAACTTGCAGTCGATTTAGAAGCAGATAATATTGTTTAAAATGTTTTATTATAATTTGAGGAAGCAGAGGTTTACTGAAATCTTTAATTGGTATTTGGTCCTAATTGCAACTGTGTTCATCTCCAAAGTTGCTTAATAACTTCATACGCCCCACTTCATCACCACCTCACCGTCCCTGGAAAAAATAAAAAATAATCACCACACCCCTTTACCATCTCTCTTTCTTTCCTTTGTTATGTCCAGCAGAAGCCATTTTTTTCTGATGACTACAAAGTGGACTATGTCCAGGTGGATGAGAAGAAGACGCAGGCTCTTCAGAATACCAAGATGGAGTGGAAGGACGTCAGGCAGTCGAAAACCTGAACACATTGTCAATCATTAACACGAACATGAGATCAAGAAGATCAATAATGGAGAAAAAACAAGTAAGGGGGGACGAGTACGTGAAGCACTTTGGAAAACAGCACTGGAATAAAACTCAAAAAAGCCATGAAGCCGTGAAATCCTTGTTTTTTCTTTTTTCTTGAGGAAGCATGCGGTTGCACTCTGCGGGACAGAAATGTACATTTTATTTAATCATGTAACGCTCACTGTGATTTCTTTTTAGCTCATTGTAGCCTAAGATATTTTGTGAAAAGGAAAACATGTAAATATATGTATAAATGTAATATAAAAGTCTAAGCCTTTATATAAAGGTCTGAGTGTTTGAATTTTAGAAATAACCCTAACTGGCTTGAAACCTTTCCAGGTAGTTGTTTAGCATAATAATGGTTGCTCTGGACAAATCATGGGTTTTTAATACAGGAGCCCATCTGGGTCTAAAATAGATTTAAAGTTTAAATTGAATAATACTTCTAAAACCTTTATCAGTTTACTAAGCTGAACACAAGGCCTTTATTTAAGCTTTTGTAACTATGAAGGTCCTCACATATTGGTTGGCTCTTGTGAATCTTACATTAATTATGTTTAAGGTAAGATTACCTTTATTTTTTATTTTGTTTATTACTAACTTAACCAATGAACATAAAACTATGGCAAAAGAACAGAACAAAGATTTATTTCAAGCGCAGAGCCAAAACGCCTACTGTAAAACATGGAATCTAAGCAGGCAGTAAATGCTCCATTTAATGTTCATATATAGTATTTTTATTTTATTTGTAAACTTTAAAAAAACATTTTTAAACTTTTTTGTTTGCCTTTTTTACATTTTTTATTTAGAGGATTACATTGTCTGGAATTGCTCTTTTGTTTTTTTATAGCACAGTGCGTTCCCATGGTTACAAGCGTGTTGCGTCACTGACATGCGCATTGGAAAGTCAGGAATAGAGATTTTAGAGAGAAAACACACACACACTCAAGTCGCTAGAAGAAGTCACCGTGCAGGATTTAAGTTATGTGTCTTAACCTAAACCAGAAGGAGGATTTAGCCTGTTTATCTGGGCCAGAGACTGTTATCGGTTTAGCATTACATAGCATTATTTTATCCAGCTAAATCCGCTCAACTGTGTTGTGGAAGAGTTAACCGAGGCTAGCGGCACCGCCAGCTGCTTCCAGACTCATTTTACAGCCACAAACCGACGAGGGGACATTTAGACACCTGGTGAACGTCCTCGACGTCCCTAGCAAGCTTAGCTTCGTTCAGCTAGCTAAACACAGACTGGAGCCTCATGTTGGTGAAGCTACTCCGAGGCCTGGCTAATAACTCAGACCAGGTACTGTAACTTGAAGACAAGTTAGCCTCGAGACCCTGAAGCACGTCTCGGGCCCAGTAACACCAGTACCTGACCAGCTTGACGGCGCTGGACGATTAGACGGTGAGTTACTCCATTGTGGTTATGCTACAACCCTCTGGTTTCTTTGTTCCCTTGGCAACAGGTATAGGAATGAACTCACCTTTTTAACGTGGACCTCTGATTGAACACAGGTGATACAAATAAACAGAAAGCCTGTTGCTTCATTATCTGCTGGCAAACACAATGAGAACAAAGAAGCCTTTAAAAACAGACAGTGGTCGCTTTAAATGCATGGTCACAGGTTAGATCTGATGGACATAGACAATATCTACTTATAGTCTTAAAACATTTAGTTACTGAATTATAAATTTGAATAAAAAAGATTTATTTTTTTTATGGCTCTTTTTTTAAATTAATTGCTCTTCAGTATAAATGCAACATGTCTAATTATGTTTATATATATATATATATATATATATATATATATATATATATATATATATATATATATAAAAATCAGCGAACCACTTTGCAACATTATGCTGCCTCACTATTGTAGTCACATGACAAAACAAAAAACATATGGCCCACCCCCTCCTCCCCCTCACCATACACAATCAGCTGGATGAATAGTTAACATCAGTTGGTAATATTTAACTTCGACCGGTAGTAGTGTGTTAAAAATCTCCCTGTGCCGATGTGCAATTTACCTTATAGTCCTGCTCATATTTGTGATAAAAATGACTCCTATTCTATAGAAATAATTCAATGATATACGTTTTCAATATTTTCTAAATTGTAAATTTTTACCTGAAACAGTTAAAGTCAGATTTTGCTGCAAACTGTAATTTTTATGTTTAATCTGGTCTCACTCTGACTATCGATACATACTGGCAGCATTCTCTCTCCTTCATTATTCCGTCCATGTTCTGCCGTTTAACTGCAGTTTTACTTGACCTTTGAATTCTAATTTTCTTCATGCAGGGCTCAGATGGGGGAGATCGGCTGATGTTTTAAACTATCATGACTTCTGCCCAACACTCCCCCTTCTGACAGACGCAACAATGAGTTCCCGCAAGGCGCAGGAGCTACGGAGTAACAGCGGGGATTCACCCGCTGTTTCCAATCAACCTTCACGAAATGCAGCCGATGGTGTCACAGAGGAGCCTCTGTCGGATCCTGGCCAGGAAACGTCAAAGTATCAAAAAGCGGGAAAGTTCCGGAGGACTGCTTTGACATTTTTTGGCGTTCGTAAAAGCATCTGTATTTTACCAAGTTTCTTGGGCGGGAGGAATAAAAGTCAGAGGCTATCCTCCAAGAAAGGAATCGGCAAAAGCAGAACACACGATGGGCTAAGTAAAGGCAGCGATGACGACACACTCAGGTGTGGCTACTGCGCTGTTGGAAACGTGGAGCACCACAACCACGGGGACGGTGCTCAAAGTCTCCACGGTGGCTGTCGAGGGGAATGTTGCTCAACCCCTGACCAGAAGTCAATGACCACAGCTCGACAGAGAAAGGGATTTAGGGGTCTCTTTCAAAGTTTTAGGCATCACAGAAGCCAGAGAAATAATGATGCATGTAAATCGAATGTTGTGTCCTCACCTCAATGCAAGGCAGAGGCGCCTGTTGTCCAACGCGACACAAACCGCAGTGCCTCAGCATCCCTGGAATGTGACCCTGATGTGCCTGAGTTTGTAGGAGATGTGCGTGACGTCTCCACTAGTCTTGAATGTAGCCGTGTAGAAGCAAAAGCAACTGAGAGCACAGTGGAGAAAGAAACGCTCAAGTCTGACCCTCAGGTGCCCGATGACAAACACCTTGACGCTAATTTAAAGGCGGTACCTGTGGGTTGCTACAACAACAGTTCCAGACGATCCAGCGAGCCGTGCCTGAAACTTCAGGCAATGTCCGAAACGCCCGCCGGGTCGGCGGATCAGCTGAACCTGATTTTGGGGGAGGTTTCCTCGTTGAAGAGCTTCGATTCCCTGACAGGTTGCGGCGACATCATCGCAGACCAGGAGGACGACAGCATCACGGAGAGCAGCGTTTCTGGAGAGAGGAGCAGGAATGGAGGGAAGAGGGCTTCCTGCTACCTCACCTATCAGGGTGGTGGTGAAGAGATGGCCTCGCCTGAAGAACTCGATGAAGCGTGTCTTCCAGATTTCTGGGGAAACAACATATCCGAGGCGGCCTGCTGCGGCTTCGATCTGGACCAGACCGAGATGACCGCTGAGCTGACAAGTCTGCACAATGCAGACAGCAGCACGCAGCAGGGTGGCGCCATGGACTCGTCATCAATCGCTGATGTTTTAACTCCTCAGAGCGAGCATCAGGAGTCTGGGCCTAACAGCGACGAGGGCTATTACGATTCAACCACGCCGGGGCCGGACGAAGGCCAAGAAAAAAGGTCAGGTCGATTACCCAGGGACAGTTACAGCGGCGATGCCCTCTATGAACTTTTTGCACCCGATGAGAGTCTCATCAGCCCTCATTATGAAAACAAATCCCAACTTCCAGGTTCACAACACGGCGACTATTTAACGGAGACAGTCACAGCAGCAGATCCTGCCTTTGTCCCAAAAATGAGTCACTTACAGATTAGTGCTGATCTCTACAAAGACGGTTTTCTAGAGATGCCGAGCTCATTGAGTAAAAATCCGAATATCGGAGCGAACAAGGGCTGTAATCTGAATTCGAAACCACAAACATTAGTCAACACGAACAATGTCGAGGCTGAGGTTTTTGAGGAGAAAGGAAACACGCTCGCCTCCGCTGACAAAAGAGCCAAACCTATTACTGCAGAATGCGAGAGGAGATGCAGCGGTTTATCGTTTGGGAGCACGTCGAGCCAGAACTTCGAGACCTTCTGTGAACCCAAAGAGGAGCATCTTGAGGAAAACACGCCCGTGGCGCTTCCATACAAAAACATCAGCGCTCACTCTGAAGAACATGACAGCTACACGGAGGATGGGCAGACTGTGTGTTTTTCACAAGCACTCGTGGATTACACAAAACGCACCCAGCTGCTCTGTGAGCTGGGCAGTGAGGTGAACGACTTGGAGACGAGCGCCACTTTCACTCCAAACATGGAGGCCTTACCAACTATAGTCACGTTTGATGTCGTAGACCTCCACAACGAGGGGGAATATGATGAGCAGATCCAGATGGAACTGGAAGAGGACGCGTCGTCGCCTTATCAGGAGTTTAAACAAAGCTACCTGCAAAAAGATGCATTTGCTGAATGTGACTATCAAATGTTTGACCTGTACGAACAGAATATGATCAGTAGCACGTGGGCCGTTGCAGGTCTCCCGGGGCACTTGGGTGTGGCGAGGATCGGCCAGTCCACGTCGAATTCACTGTCCTCGGACAGAAGGAGCCGGTCTCTGGATACGGATAGCCTCGAGCCGAAGAAGCCTGAGACGTTCAGAGAGAACAGACCTGCTGGGGCTTCAGAGCAGGACTCTGAGAGAAAGTGTTGCCCTTTTTATAGAAAGAATGTAGTCCTGTGTGCGTCCGAGATCAGAGACGGAAACAACCCCGTGACCTCATCATGGCAGACGAGATCGGAGGTGACTGAGACAGATGGAGAAATTACGGAAAGCGTCCAGGGTCTCTTCCGCACACACGTTAAACACGGGCAGCCGCGGTATTTTTGCTCAAACGTATCGGACGGCCTTAGCTGCGATTTAGTTTCACCGAATCCAGAACTCTACAGCAGGCAGCGTCACCTTCCTTTGCGGCCAGAGTCCCGTCTTCCTCATAGTCTCTTTGGGACGGAGGAGGAATCTGATGATATTTTCTGCAAGGCGTCTGCTAATTTACTTTCCCACAATCAGGGCAGTAGAGGCAGGGCCTTACCAGGTGGGGAGGTTACATCCTACACTAGAAATCCCCTAAACTCTCCATTGTTTAAGGAAGAGAAGGTTATCTATAATGAGGCAAGAGCAACTGGGGAGGTGGTGATCTCTGTGACCTACAACAATCCCCCTGAGGCCACCTGTAATTGAGTGAACCAGCAGCATGTGTGCCATAGAGTGCTTTTAAACGGTGCCGTTCATTTCACCCCTTCACCATGTTGTACAGTTCTGGTCTTGGATGTTTTAACGGTTTTCGGATGCAAAATGAAGACATTTTAAACCAACCATGCGTCAATTAATACCAGATTTTGGGATACTTCCTATCCACTAATAAGTCATATTGTGAATTATATAACCTCAAGATGTCATTCAGAGTAACTTTGGTTCAGTCTATCTCAAATAGGGCCCCGATAAATCTGTTTTTTAATAACTTGACGCAAATTATTCAACTAGATGATTCTAAGGCTTTTTTAAAGTAAATTCCCTATAAAACTAGTAAAAATGCCGATCAAAGAAAGTAAAAAACATTATTCCTTATTTTTGAACTTCAATTAGATGCTATATCTCATACCTTGTACAGGGTACCTGGTAGTGTGACGATGTGACGTGTTTCACGGATAGAAACGGGGATCAGAACCAAAGATAATGTAAAATCTGGCGAAAGGGCAAACTGACTAACATTGTTCTTTTGTTTTTCTTTTTTTTTCTTTGGGTCCATCCAAAGGAAGAATTTGTCCCCATTTCTTACTTGTACGACTGCTTGTTTCACAAGGTTTGATTCACTGTGACAGACTGGAAGTAAAGGAGAATTTTAATGCAATTCAGACGCGTGCAATAAGACGGATGACGACATGCTGCTTCAAACACAACGCTCAGAAGTCCGAATTTAAAGACGGACAGAAAAGAAAACCCCACACGTTTAGGGCATTCGCCTTGTTCCTGATATGTTTGCACACAGCTTTCTTACATGTCGGCTGAAAGGGGTTGAGGAGGAGGTTGTGTAGTATGCAGTGAAAATGCCAACACTGTCATCTCATTAAGCTACTGAATTGAATTGGAATGTTGCACACATTCAGGTCTCAACACTAATGCCAGACTCTGGTACTCTCGCCGTTCATCCGCCTTTCCTTTATTGTGCAGCAACTTTCTTTTTTCTTTTTTTCACCACTGCTGCCTTTCAGCAATGAACGCTTTTGCTTTAAACGTCGAATCATGTTCGTGTTCACCAATTCTCGCGAGCCAATCATGATGTCTGCCTGAGCTTGTTGTGATCACAATACAGTTTTGTCCTCGGATCACATTGGCTTCAGATGCAAACGACCATTTTATCAGTTCAGAAAGAGAAATATTTTTAAAAAGACACGTTGTCAGATTTAAAATCTCCTCTTATGAGCAGGGATATGGAATATAAATGGACGGATGGCGCTAGTATATTATAGCGATGGTGTGTTAACTTTAGCTTTCACGTTTCATTTACGTATAGCAAAAAAAGCTTTGCAAGGCAAAACAACTATTTGTTTAGTTTGTGTCGTATGCAAATGAGGGAAAAAATATTAATATTGTTTACCTAAGATACTGAATAACTTAGAAAATATGTCTACTTTGCTTGTTGTTGGCCTGAAATATTCCTAATCTGTTATTTTTTCCTCCTTTTGTTCTGTTTTTTTTTTTTCTTTCTTTTTTTTGGATACACTTCATAGTGCTAAAACCATCCACTCAATCACTGGATTACTTAAAGTGTGCTGAGTAATCTGATGTCACATTTTTAAAAGAACGCTCTTTTCAACTCCTTTTCTGGTGAAACATGTTTTTTAAAAGCATTATGTTAAATGCATCAAAGTGTTTGTATTTATATTTTCATGTGATTGTGTAGCGTAAATGTGTACAGACTGATTGTTACAAATGGTAAATCCTGTATTTTGATTTCTCCATTTTGTTTTTCTTTGATTTTTTTTTTACGTTTTACATTACATCTCTGAAAATCTGTTACCAGTCTCGAGGAAACTGCCTTACATAAGAAATAAACACGACAACACACATTTCGGCTTCATGTTTGTTTGTTTTTTACGCCTCTTTTAATGTTTGTGGTGCCACGGTTGGCATAAACCACCTATCAAATCACCAAGTCTGTGGCTGAAAGAAACCAACATCTTCGCACCACCAGTTAGGGCAAGTGCAGCGTTTTAGCTTCCAAACACCTAAAAATTGCATGCAAATAAAAATGCTTATAATTTTTTTATGAGATTATGACCTTTTGGGTCCAGTTTGTTGTTTTCCTAGTTTACTCCACCCTAAAAGCAAGCTACACTACCTTTTATCAAGCGCTTTAAACACCAACACATGAAAAAAAAACGGGCTGCACACTAAAATATCCATATCATGTTTGTAACAGTAGTGATGGGGGGACACTCCTGTAACTTCCATGCCAGACAAGACCCTATTATTCTTTTCAAATTGGGAAATGAACAAACATGCATTTATCTTTTTTTTGTTGTTCTTGTAAGCAAGAGGAAAGTGTCGCTGCCTACGTTTAGCCAGGCGACCAACAGTGCAGAGGGAGGGGCGGCGGCTTGTTTCTCTGTGCTCCACACAGTGGGACTAAAATACCACTCATCAATCCAACAGGTCAGTGTGTAAAATTATATCTTGAGATTAGGTGTGGTTTGGGAAGAGGTGGATGATTTTGCTGGCAGAGCTGGATGAAGCTCTCCTCTTCCTCCACGACTGTAACATCCCTGTTTCCAGAGAGGAAAGAGATCCCACTTTCATCTCCAAACAGATTCTGAGCGACTCTGATGATGGTTTTATACGAAAGCAAAGTTGGCATCCTCGAACGATTCAGATCTGATGCCCAGGGGAAACATTTTCACAAAAAACTATGAGTAAAAAGTATTTTAGTGTTTCTTTTATACTGAAAATCACAAGTTTCATGTGGCTTGGCATCATTACCCTTTTTTTACAAGCAGAAATATCTTCAAATTTTATCTTATTGGTAATGAGGGAAGCTAGCCTTTTTTCAAATAGCTTGTGCAGCAGGCAGCAACAGGTGAGGGAGGGGCAATGCTACAACTTTCTACATTGTTTAGTTGGGGATGAATCCTTTCATTTTTTTTACTCTAAATCTTAGACCTTTTCTTGTTCAACCAGTTTTTGCTTGGTGTAAAACCAGAACATCATTCTAGGAATCTGACTCTGTACATGGACATGAAATTGACTCTGTGTCTGTGTGTAACCTCAACGAAAAAATCTGCTCTACTGCTCGGTGGGGTGCCACAAACCTGAAGTGTTCTATTTCTAAATGAATTTGCAGGGGAAAGTAACTTGGTTAACTTTTTTTTTGTCAGCCAGTCGGTTTGTAGTGTGCGGCGACGTAATCTTGTTTGGTAGCCTTTGGATTATCTGCAATTAAAAGGGAACATAAGGGAGCAAACCTAGGATAAAGAAGAAAAACAAGGGCTTGTGTTGGCATTTTTATGTAATCTGTTTGGAAAATCCATAGATAAATAGTATATATACCTTTATGTTATGTAACCCAGCTTTATTTCTTTATTCTGTGTTATTTGTTTTCTGCCTTGCTTTTACTTTATGGATAGTTTCCCATTAAGAGCAAAGTACATTACTTTACGGACTGCCGTTGCTAGGGGAATTCCTGGGCTTTGGAGGTTTAGAGCTGCTGCAGACCTGAGACATGCTAGTCTCTGTTTACCTTCTACAGATTGCCTGACTTCTTTCTGCCTAATATGATGTTTTTCTGCTAGCTGTTTGTGAGAGGAACATTGAAAAGTGTTTGAATGCCTGCGGAAGAAGAGAGAGAGGCTGCCGAGTTCCCGTGTCTGTGGACGCCGGCTGCCATCTTCATTCTTGGTCGCCATCCCAGTCAGGACAACCACTATGGAATCAAATAAGGGTCAGAAAGAATTTGTACTCGTAAAAAAGATTTGTACTTGTAAAAAAAAGATTTGTACTCGTAAAAAAAAAAAAGATTTGTATCTGTAAAAAAGATTTGTACAAGTACGAATATTGACCCTTTTTTGACACCTGAGTGAATAGCCAATCAGTGTGCCCACACACTAGCCAATCAGCTATCCAATCAAGGAGCAGTAATTTCTGCCAGCGCGACAACACTCAGAGCCCAGTACTGATACAGGGAAAAGCATAGACATTATAAAGAATAGATGCTGAATCAACCGTGGCTGCCTATTGGCGCGGATGTGGGGCTGCTATCTTGGAACAGTCTCTCACTCCACTTAGTGTGGCAGGCGCAATGAAGGGTTAGCGTATTTAATCAATGATAACAAGGTTGAATACAAACCTGATTTCCACGGGATTTTTTTCTGCAACCGTCATACATTTGCATTCCGATCCTCAATGCTGCTGTTTCCGAAGTCCCATATTGTAGATTCTGTGTAGCTCAAATCCTAGTCTCGCATAGTTATTATATTCTTATATTTTATTACATTATTTAAAATTGCTATCAGGCTGTAAACTGGACCGGGGGATTAGAATTTCGTCCCACATGTGATGTGATGACAAATAAAGATTCCTCGATTCCTTGATACATGTAGGCTTAATACTGGACACATGATTTTGCAAAAAGACACACACACTGTGCATATATATATATATATATATATATATATATATATATATATATATATATATATATATTCATACAACACATTTTTTTATGGAAGATTGAACCTCTAGTTTTGAGAGGGTGCGCCAGTACATCTTTTCATTACTAGTCAAAGACAACATAAAACACACTCACACACACAAGCTCACAAGGCTCAACCCTAGCCCACCCAGCAGTAAACCCAGAAGAAAAAAATCAGCCACAAGTCCATTAACTCAAACAAGAACAGTATTAATACATTTTATTAAAAAAAGACAAACTGTCTCTTCAATGTGTTCCCCAAGCTGAGGAACATAGTCTGTTCCCATCTCCTCCCAGATGTTTTAGGTGACTGTTGACGTCTTTGGAGTTTTCCATCCTGAAGCTTGACGAATCACCCTTTCTGCAGCTCTCAGCACCTTCCGTGAGCCTTGTTATGAAATCACTAAGCAAACGTTAATTTTCAGGACTAGAAGGTGCGAGCTTTAATCAAATTATGATGTTACAGCATCCCTGACCAAACTTGCTCAGCACACATCACAGGAGAGTATGGACTAAGATCGCTGTCCAAAAGGTGTGTGCACATGTTACGACCCGTCTAGGAGTGGTTAGATCGCAACATGAAAGGTCCCTCCTCTTCCCATCCCAAGTAGCCAGCACACACAAAGTTAAACATTTTACAATGATATTTATTTAAAAAAAGATATGTCTTTGATTTAGCTGAGACAAAAGGGAGCATATAACTTCAGAATGAGCCAGTGCCAAAACCACAAACAAAAGAAACTATCTGAATAATAATGAACTTACCTAATTGAGAATAAATAAACCAAATGACAAAATCTTACCTCCCTGACAAAAGGAAACAGGAAAGAACTGGAGTAACATCAACTGCAGCTCATTCCTTCAAACTCTAAACCAGGGTGTTTAACAAACAAACAACAGTGTGGCCGGGTGAGATGAGCAGAGGTGGGATTCCCTCGGAAGTTCGCGTCAGCAGCTTTTATGCTCGTCACGTCCGGGAAGCCACCAATCGGACGTCCCCCATCGTCCTCCAGGCTCCAATCAAAAGCAGGCACCAGCACACTCGTTTGCAATATTAGATTTCACGACGCCAGTCGTACCAGCACAACTTTAACAATCGTATTTATATGTCAACAAAGTTTTGTATCCAAAATTCTGTTGAAATATTTGTGTCTGAGAGTATGAATCTGAAAGCTGTGTAAAGCCATCTTTAAATCTGGAGAGGCTGTGTGTGATGTGATTGCGGATCGATTACTCCCCGTGACGACATCCTAACAATGTTTTACTGGTACCCACAAAGTTGAATTCATGTCCACAGAGAAAGGAAGAGTTAGTAGCCGTAAAAATGTGAGTTTTATTCATAAGACTCACAGCTTTTAGATTCATACTCTCAAACTCACAAATATTTCAGCAGAACTTTGTGTACAAGAAGTTTATTGACATAAATATGAATGTTAAAGTTGTGCACACCTTTGTCACAGCGATCTTACTCCATAGGAGAGCTGCTTACGGTGAATCTGTCCCTCCTCAATGCTACTTCCCACTTCTTCCTCAAATCTCTGTCAATGGGAAACCTTCAAAATAAAAATGGGTGATTAGTCAAATTTGCTGGTCAACGTTATATCAGCAATAATGCATTATTTCTACAATAGCACATTTATATCAGTTGTTATCTAAGCCTTCATTATCTAAGTCTAAGGCAGTAACATCAAACTAAGGCAATTATGCTATAAGGCTAAAGATATGTGAACAGCTATAAACACAGCCGAGCTTAAGGTTTGCTGTTTTTTTGTTTTTGTTCTTTCCTCAAGCAGAAATAAACTACAGTACAACAATATTCTATTAACAAAATTCAAACACTAATAATGTTGAATCTTACTAGTGAAAGGTAATCCCCCGACTCATGGCATCTTGAAAACTGTTGTCTGCTGCTGTCCTACAGGCAGGATGACCGCTCCAAGATGGCGGCCGTATTTATCGGGGCAGAAGCAGTCGATGTGGCGCTTATTCTTTGTTACAAATCTTTTTTTTAACAACTACAAATTCTTTCTGACCCTTACTTGATTCCATAAACCACTTTCATCTATTTTCTTTCGTATGCAACACACACACACACATTTTGAGCTCTATGTGAACTGTTTTTTGCTGGCCAGCTTCTTTAATTTTTCCTTTACCGAGGAGCCTGAAAGGATTGCGGGATACATTTTATTCCGTTTTTATTTTCACATCGAGAGGACTTGTTACTGAGACAAATATAATTTGTCCCACTTAGTTCAGCGTTTAAGTGAAATAAGCACATATATGGTTGATAGTAAACTGCCATCTGAACCCGAAGTCATTTATATTCCTTGGTTACAGTTACACCGGTAAAACCAAGTCATTAAAACACACCAACAGCAACAATAGAGCGTCCAAAGGCTTGTTTTCGCCCGGGTGCCGTTTTACTTGTTTCCCAGGCGCTATCTGGCAACCCGCAGCCAACCGCGACAGCGCCAATGGCAGCGAAACATAAACGTTAGGAGCGAGGAGGATGACAGCAGCAAGGTGAGAGGGGGGATGATGAACACAGCCATGGCAGCGAGGTACGTGCGCACTGTTGGGAGAGTCGTGATGTGCTTTTTTCTTTTTTTTTTTCTTTCAGTGGCTTCGCCACTTCTTGATTATTAAACGACCGTCAACTTTTTTTATATATGTTTTTTAATCTCAAATTGCGATTAAATAGTTAGCAGATGCTCGGGAGCTGATGCTAATCGGCGTTAGCATCGTTAAAATGTAGCCTGTGGTTATCCCAAGTTGGCTAAGAGAGGGGACGTTAGCTAAGCTGCGTTGCTTAGCACCGACACCGTTAACTGGAGACACCCGGGTTGCCTGACGAGCTGTGAGCAGATTACAAGTAACTTTATTTGACCGTTTTTTAAAACACTTTTTAGTCATTGTCCGTTGGGTTAGCTCGCTTTAAGCTGGCGTTGGTTCTAGGCTGAGACGCTGAGGTTAGTCTGAGGTTAGCCGGGTAATATCAGATGTTAGACTAGCTTCGTGAGCTAACCGCACTTTGGGCCTGCGGCTGTCAAAGCAGGGACTCTGCCTGAAATCCTGTCCGGGAGGTCAGAACAGTCGCTCAGAAAGTGACTTCGGTCTTTATGGCGTGCTGCTACGCGTTTAATCCTCCTCTATTTTAATCCTCCTCTCTCAAGAGGCTAATTTTCTGTTCTTGTGTTGTCGTGTCAACTTGTTGGAGCAGCATAGTTGACCTCAATACTGAATGCTGCAGGAGTGACATTTCCAGTGGGTCGAGGGTTTGGGATTAAAACTAAAATGTGTTAAATGTCTTTCTGTTCATTTGCTCTCACAACTTTGTAATGTTGATACATTGGTGTAATTGATAAAATATAAGTGCATAAATACCTTTAAAGGTGATTTAAGTTTGCATGATCTCAAGTTTATGGTAAATAAGGAAGAAAGAAAAAAGTGCACTAATCAGTTAGATTTTTTTTCATTTTTAATCTACCAATACAACAACCAGAAGCATTTACTCCAGTTCACTGTTATGGATTGTGGACATATCAGGTCTTACAGTATAATAACTCATCTGTATTTACCAGAGTAAATAGTATTCTAGGAAAGTTTCTTTCTTTCTTGTGTTTTTTTTTCCATACAAATGGATGATTTGCAACTTTCTGCTTTGTTGTGTTGTACCAACACTTTAAAATCACACCAGATAAATGAAGCATAAGCAGGCTGAATACATTTCTAGCTTTGAAACGTATTGTGCTTTTTTCTTGTTCCCAAGTGCTGTTTTCGAATTGCTTTTAAGCAGTTATTTTGCTGGTTATGCATTTGCTCTGTGCTGAAACAAGCAGCTTGATCCCTCAGTGCGATATGGGGGAAACTATTACAATAAGCTGCAATTCACGCAGCAGCAGAAATGTCACTGGTCCAATGAGTCAGACGGCGGGAGCGTAGTGCCCTCATCTGATCAAAGCCATAAAGGTGATTGGAGCCTAATATTTAGCTTGGCTGCACAACCAGGAAGAGCTTTATGATGTTGTCGTTGAAGCTTTTGATTGAGAAATATCCGTTGCCAGCACTTTAGATCGTTTTCTCGACATTGTTGTCAACAAGATGGTTATTTATTGCAAGATTTTATGATTTGTTGGAAAAGATGAGGGGATTTTGTGAAACGTTTGTGTAAAAGCTGGACTTGTATTCTTTGTTTAAAAGAATAAACCGCAAAATAAGCAGCTAAACGTCTAGGCCATTCCTACGTTGGCGTCTACCCTGTGTTTTTCGCCGTATGTCAAGCAGTTTTTTAGTTCTCTTTTATCACTTCTCTGTGCACCCTTCGCTTTTTTCTGCTTGCAGGCAGTTCTCCCCCCCGATCCTGCCCTAGAAAAGTGTTTACTCAGATGGAATACTTACATTTATGCATAAAAACGGCAGAGAGTTGAAACTGAAACTGATCCAGTTGATATAGAGATTGGCACCCTAATAATAAATCACGTAACTGACGGCCACTTTTCTAATTAATATTTTCCGATTCCGGCGAAAGACAAATCTGGTTGATCTCCACTCGGCGCTGGGGGGGGTGGAGACGTCCTCGCCGTCCTGCTCCAACTTGTTGCTATGAAACGTGAGATGATGCGTATGCAAGAGACGGTCCAGAGGCCTTGCTGAGACGAAGACTGTGAATCCGGAGGTGGGAAGGGAGAGGATTGGAAAAAGGGGAGCTCTGCTACTTTGAACGTGCGTCGATGCGGTCGCAAAATGACTCAAGTGAAGTAGGCAGTGTGAGCGGAAGAAACGCGTCTGTGCACGCCGCGGCTTCCTGTTTAGATATTCAGACCACGGCCTCTCCCTTCACTGTGGTCGTAAAAGTTGCTGTCACATCCCCCTCACACAGAAAGATACATTCATTTAGCTATTGACTGAACCTCCGTTTGAGTGGACTCTGTCAGCAAACATGCATTTTTACCGCAGTCAAAATGGACTTCTCTTATTTTCAGTGTTGTTAATCAGCAACATCGGCTTTTATTCTCGCACAGTTTCTCTGTTGAGCCCAAGGTGTAGCCAAAAAGTGTTCTGCATTCACTGGCGGTATAAAGAGACGTGATGAACCGTGTTTGTGTTAGTCGTGACTGGTAAAAAGGAGTTAGCTGATGACAAGGCTGTGTTGCTAGGCAACGCACATCATGGGCTGTGCCTCTTGAAGCTTGAAGCTCGCTGTACTCTCTGCAAGTCTAGAGGAAAGTGTGTTCCAGGGTTTCTCCTCGTGAAAAGCCCGTCTGATTATCAGTGTGTGTGTCTTTTCAAAACACAACAGTGCTGCATAGTTCACACTGCGGGCTCCTCTGCAGAGCCGCGCTGCTTTACCTTAAAAACAGCCCGCGCTCCCTGTGGGATTCTGCTCGGTTCCGATTGTCTGTCGGAAGGCTGGAGGCGCAGGGATACGCTGCTCAGCCCACACGATTTCAGGTTATTCTAACTCGTGCGCTCCCTTCATGTGTGACTGGCTCAAACATTGCTTGTGAGACCAGTAAGTCTCCTGTGCTCCTGGAGAGCATGTCTCTTCTACAGTACCTATTTCTGGTGTTGTTTTGTGTTTTTTTTACCAAAAAGCTCCACAGAAGCATTAAATCAGTGACTTGGTTGTCATATTATGTGCATGTTTTATCTTGATTTGTTGCTTATAAATGCTTTATGTTTGCGCTCTAACTGACTTATAACAAAACATTAAGTTTGATATTTTTTTCTCATAATTTGTTTAAATAAACAAAAGCAAGTTTATTTGATAATAAATGGGAACCTAATGAATGCCTCCATATCAGGAGTGCTAATATTTGTGTTTCCTTCTGTTACAGGATAACATAGTTCCCTTTTCCTTGTGAAACTGAAAGGACCGTCAATTTTAACCTGCGTAACAAGTCTCCACACCGAGTATGATTCCTTGGCGCCGGTGGAGGTGAGGAAGCATGGGGCGGAAAGCCGAGGAGTCGGGACGGCCGTGATGACAGCATGGTCCATGGTGGAGAAGCTCAAAATGGAAAAACGCTCATGCAGGGAGCAGAACATTGACTCGAGAGAGGCCCAGCATGCCACGGACGAGTCTGAGGACGGAAGCAGCTCCGAAAGCGAATCAGAGGAGCAGCAGTGGCGGCGGCAGCAGCAGCCTCACAGGGCACAGCTGGGCAACAACAGCTGCAGGAGGAGGGAGCCGCTGGCCGTCACCAAACCCCACCGCCAGCTCTGCCGCTCGCCGTGCCTCGACCGGCCAAGCTTCTCCCAGAGCAGCACTCTCCAAGACGTTCGCGATGACAGTGGCGGCGCCGCGCCAGGGGTCAAACCCAGCTGCGAAAGAGAGTACCAAACCAAGATAGAGTTCGCCTTAAAGCTGGGTTACTCAGGAGACCAGGTGGAGACGGTGCTCAGCAAGCTGGGCTCCGCAGCGCTCATCAACGACGTGCTCGCCGAGTTGGTGAGGCTGGGAAATAAAGCAGAGCACGAAGCTCAGCCCTGCAGCAGCACGGCCACGCCGATATCACGGTCCCCCTGTGTGAAAGAGACGGTTAGCCCTGAAGTTTCAGTCGAAGAAGAATCTGTGGATACGTATGACAACCTTAGGCCCATCGTCATCGATGGGTCGAACGTGGCGATGAGGTAAGAGACTCACACTTGCTCTGATGGCAGTTTATTGGCTTCCCTCTGTTATTGTGGCCCACATTGTTCTGCGTTGCTGTCATTTGTAGCCACGGGAACAAAGAGGTTTTCTCCTGTCGCGGTATCCAGCTGGCAGTCGAGTGGTTCCGTGAGAAAGGACACAAAGACATCAACGTGTTTGTCCCCGCCTGGAGGAAGGAGCAGTCGAGGCCTGACGCCCTCATCACAGGTAGAAACCTTTTTGCAGGCAACTGCTGTTCGTTCATTTCAGTAAAAACATAACGTTAGGGCTGCTTGATTAAAAGGTAAAGTACTGCCATCAATAGGCGATTAGGCATAAACAGCACCTGGCTGAAGTGTTCATGTTGCTTTTATTTCAGTCTTTGTCAAAGTACAACCACAAACCACAGTGTGTTGAAATGTTTGGACTAAAGTAGATCATAATTGTCAAATGGAAGGAAATGCATAGTTTTTACACATTTATTTAACAAAAAAAACAAACTAAATATGTGATGTGCGTTTGTTGTTTTACCCTTCAAAGTAAATCTGTTGCAAAACCACATTTTGCCATGTTTACTTCAGCCTTCAACTTTTCAATCTTCTGTCTGCCGTGTTCCTTGGTGTTTATTGATGCTATTTGTTTATCAAAGCACTCTTGAGAAAAAATTTAGGCTTTCGCTGAATTGATGTGTGTATGGCGGGATTACATTACTCACTGGTGGACTTTATTAGTTAAGTTACTTCTGGAAGCACTTAGTTGTGTTGGAGTGTATTAAAAATTTCTTTAGAAAAGGAATTCCATACAAACCATGCCAGTTTTTACATATTCGAACAAGTCAAAAACGGAAAACCATAAATTATCCACTTCTCATTTATAAACTACTTATTCAGAATTTTTGTGTTTGTCTGTTCCATAAAATAACAATATACTGCTACTTTTTCTGTACCATGATTGCAATGTGTCAAAATAAAAAATAAAAATCTCTATGGGTGAAATGCTTTTTCAGGGACTTGGTCTGTTTTACATTGAATTACCTTTTAATATATACAATAAATTTCTCCTTCAGATCAAGAAATCTTGCGCAAACTGGAGAAGGAAAAAATCCTGGTTTTCACGCCGTCCCGCAGGGTCCAGGGCAGGAGAGTGGTGTGCTACGACGATCGCTTCATACTGAAGCTGGCTTACGATTCTGATGGAATTATTGTGTCGAACGACAACTACAGGGACCTGCAAAACGAGAAGCCCGAGTGGAAAACGTTTATAGAAGAGCGCCTCCTGATGTATTCATTTGTCAATGACAAGTAAGGAGCCATGGAGAGTTTTTACAGAAGCCAGGATTGGCTCGTTTCACGTCTTGACTACAGTACTGGAATGTGTTAAAATGATGTTTGTTATAAATATATAAGTGGTATAATATAGAATAAGATGTTTACTGGCATAAAAGGTAGTACAGATTATTATGTGAACGTAACAGGAAAGCAAAACAAGGCACTGTAGCTGTAGTTGAAGCTTAATAAATGGTTCCGTTGACATATTTTGACAGGTTTATGCCGCCTGACGATCCGTTGGGAAGACATGGACCAAGCCTAGAAAACTTTCTCCGTAAGAAGCCTATCGTTCCAGAGCACAAAAAGCAACCGTGCCCTTATGGTAAGTGTCTGTTTTACGACAAGCACATCCTCGTAAAAGCATGAAATGATTACTGGTTACATGGTTTTGTTTGTTCTTTTAATCAAGGGAAAAAGTGCACATATGGTCATAAGTGCAAATACTATCACCCAGAGCGCGTAAACCAGCCACAGCGCTCCGTGGCCGACGAGCTGCGAGCCTTTGCCAAACTGTCCGCTGTAAAAACCATGAGCGAGGGAGCTTTGGCTAAATGCGGCACAGGTCCAGTGACCGCTAAGGGAGACGCCGGCTCCGAAGCCAAACGGGTGGCACCCAAACGGCAGTCCGATCCGAGCATCCGCGCAGTGGCCTGTGAACCGCCGGAGGCGCTCTCTGTTGCTCGTAAGTCCGAGACGAATTCAGTGCCTTCCCTCGTGTCTGCTCTCAGCGTGCCCACCATGCAGCCGGCCAAGAGCCACGCACCCGGGGCGTTAAACACACGATCAGCCAGCAGCCCCGTGCCTGGATCCCTGCAGTTTGCACACAGCTCTCTGGAGCACATGTCCAGCATCCAGTATCCCCCCATTTTAGTCACCAACAGTCATGGCGCCTCCGTAACGTACAGCGAACAGTTCCCAAAGTACGACTCGGTCAGCGACCACGGATACTACTCGCTGCACAGCGATTTTTCGAACATGAGCATGAGCAGCATGCACAACGTGGACAGCTTCTGTAGCATGGAGCACGAGCACGTGTATCAGAGAAATCCCAGCCACTGCCCCGAGTCCTGCCTCAGCCACTCAAACAGCGACTCGTTCTCCTCCTACGGTGACCTGTACCCGAGCTCCGTGGACGGAAGCTTGGAGAGCGTCAAGGGGCAGCAGCAGGCTCCGGCACAAGCTAGGATGCTGGCTTTCTCCCACGGGTTTCGCCACGACGCCCTGACCAGAGTTCAGAGTTACGGACAGGAGGAGCCTAAACAGGGTCCTCGTAAGCAGTCCGGCGCACACCTGGCGGCTCACATCCAGCACGCCACGGTGGGAGCCCGCTCCAGCTGCCCCGGAGACTACCCACTCGCCCAGAACGTCCTCCCACCCCTGTCCTCGCAGCCGACCCGCTCCCTAGGCATGACCCGCATGGACAGCATATCAGACTCCAGGCTGTACGACAGCAACCCGATGAGACATAGGCGACCACCGCTGTGCCGCGAGCAGCACGCGAGCTGGGACCCGTTGCCCTGTGGCAACGAGTCGTACGGATATCACTCGTACCCCCTCAGTAACAGCCTGATGCCATGCTGCGAGCGAGTGATGGTCCGCAGCATGCCAGACAAAATGGAGCAAATCTGGAGCTCGCCGTGGGAGAGCCCATCTGCAGCCGAGCACCAAGAGCGGTACGTCATTCCGGATCACCAGTATCAAACGTACAGAAACCTTTGTAACATCTTCCCCGCGTACGTAGTCCACTCCGTCATGGAGAAGAACCCTCATTTAACAGATCCTCAGCAGCTCGCAGCCGTCATCGTTACGAAACTGAGGTCATGCCACTGAACAGCTTTTAACGTCGAAAGGAATTTGAACTTCTTATGTGTGGCTGCATGTGCAGCTCTCAGGAGCTTCTTAGTTTTTTTCCTGTGTTGGTTGCAATTGTGTGGATCAGATTATAGGTTTGCAAAAATGTGGTTGAAGAAGATGTTTTTTATACAAAGTGTAGTGTAGACAAAATGATGAAACGTGAAACTCATTCATAACGCATTCATACGGCCTGACCAGGAGCAGCAAAGCACACAATTTAAAATATTTCACACAAAGAAAAATGTTTTAGCAAACGTTGATCAAATTTTTTTAAAGGGTGGAACATTTATCACAGCCTTGGTTAGGAAAACTAACTGAACTTGCATGGAAAATAAAACATGCTATCTGTTTAAAAACAATAAAAGGTTTGGTATGCAAATGTACCTCTAAATAAAATCTTGTGTCCCCTGCATACAACATCCCCACTGTAGGATGATGTATCCAAAGACGTTTGCTTTAAAGCCGGCACATTTAAAGCAACGAGTTGGTATCGTTAGCTGTATTTCAGTCATGTTTGAGTTCCAGTCATACGATGAGCGCTGCTTTTAAGCCGACGGCAACGCTCAAAATTGCGTCGATTTGCTACTTCAGCCAGGGCTTCCTCTCTTAAGTGTCCTGGCCTCGATGTTGCTTCTACTAACAACCGCTAACTGACTAAATCAAACACTGCTTGTTCAGCCCCGCTGACTGTAAACAGCCTTGAAGGTGAAAAAAAACCAACTCAAATTGCGGTGCACATCATGGACAGCCACAAAAACACGAATCTGGGTTTTAAACATAGATGTAACATTACGGTTACCATTGTTGTAGAGGCTTATGCTCTGTGCAATTTTATGAAACCCCCTCTAATATAGACAGGTGTAATAATTAATTAACTATATATTATGAATTCACATGTAACTTTTCTGCAGATGTTCACGGGCTGTGAATGCGTTATGTTGTTAGTGCTTGACTCTGTTGTACATAGCACTGTTTATTTTTATATATATATATATATATATATATATATATATATATATATATATATATATATATATATATAATTTGTGCATATATTTTCAAACAAAGTAACAGGGAGGTAGGTACATACCTCACACCATGTACTATGACATTATGGCCTTAAATCTGAATGACCTCACGCTTTAGTCATCGTCTGATTGGTTCAAGTGGAGCTCGTTGTTGTTAAAGCCTCCTGATTTTTCAAATGTAAAGCACTATCACTTATATATATATATATATATATATATATATATATATATATATATATATATATATATATATATATATATATATATATATATATATATATATATATATATATATATATATATATATTTTCTCAAATATAGAGCTACTATTTTTAGTAGGATTTGACTGTGCACAACGCAAGCCAAAAAGAGATTTGACTTGTAGACTCATGCACATATTTATGTACATATTATCTTCACGAAAGCCATTGTTTTAAAGTTATTTATCAGCTGCTAAAAAAATGCCAAAAAAAGACTTTCTGTAGTGTTAGTAATTGGCATATTATTATTTTTTTTTCTTGTGGTTAATTGAATCAGAGTAATTTCTCTAAATTTCAGTATTTAGAGGTTTCTGAGATTATTAGATGCAGTGGTCGGGATTTGACTATTTATATATTTGTTGAATCTACTGTGCTGATCGTTTTCATTGTAAAAAGTAATCATCATGTTTGTCCGAAGCGGCGGTTCTGTCCGCTCCCGGTTTTCAGTTAAGCCGTTGGGTGGGATGATATAGTTTCAGGCTCTTACCCTCACTTACATGTTCCAAGCAGGCAGCACAAATGCAAAGAGCGTACAATAGAATTGAAATAATCTTGTTTAAATTGGTTTAGCTTTGACAGAAGACAGGTCGGAAAATCTAGTAGCCTTCTTTCAGACAGCTGATGGGCAGTGCCCAGGAACTGATCCTACGGAAAAATGTCCTTATTTTCATACTGTTACCTATTTCCTTCCTTCCTAACTTCTCTCCCTTGTGTCCTTCTTTGCTTTCTTGCTTCAATGTATTCTTTTGTAATGTCTCCTTCCTGGTGTTCTTTCTTTTGCTCTGTCTTCAATTCATCCTTCCCTTTCAAATTAGTTTAGTTTCTACATTTAGTGACTTGCCACGGTAGAACTATCTGCCACAGACAGCTGTAGTTTTTAAAAACAATTCATTTGAAAGATTTTAGTGGTTTTGAAGCCTAAAACGTTTCAAACAATCCTCCTAGAAACTAATTCTTAATCTGGTCAACGGTCTTAATTCCTGATCGTCCAGTAATCGGTGTTGGAGCTCTGCTGATCAGAGCTGAACAGTTTCACACATGAACACAGGAGTTTTTTCCAAGGAAAACACGCAGACCATGTTTCACAGTTGCCTGTTTCTCTACTGAGGACTGAGGTCAAGAAGCATGCACTAGAAAACGTAAACGCTTCAGTCGCTCACAGTCCCACGGATTTGCGGACGACCTGCGGCGTTATTCCTTCTACTCGTGAGCGATTTGCATTTTAAAAGCAGATGCGCTCCTGCTTAAGTAGGAATCATATTTTAGGAAACGATTTGTTTAGACATGATCAAACATGGCTAATTGTATGCAAACTGATGTAAAAAAAGAAACCTATGCTTTGTAAGAACAGATTTATATGTTTTTAGTATGGTATGTGATGAATTTTATGCCTTAACCTCATGTTTAAACCAACCGGCATCCTCTGTGCATGTCAGTGTGTTGAACCTTTGAGAGGGGAGCTGCTACTGGCTGCAATGAACGGCATCCTCCGCATTTGTTATTAACCCTAGTAAAAATAATAATCTTTTTTTTTAATGGCTAAAAACTTTGTTTCAGTTCTCTTATAGCCTTGGAGAGATTTGTGTCTTCTTGCTCACCAGGTGTGGCGCACCACTCGGCCTCATTCGGCATTTTTCAGCACCGTTCGGGTTTAATAAGTCGTATAACCTTAGAAAGACTATTTAGTCTCATTGCTTTTATGATTTATATTAGTTATTAGGAAGGAGGTCTTTTTATTTTCCATAAAAGGACAGTGCGTGATTTTTGTTAAATATTTACTACCAACTGAATATTTATTTTATTATTAGAAAGGGAAAAGTGTCGCTCCTGCTCTGTGGATAAAAACGTCTCTTTTGCCCCTGATTAAATAAGAGTTTAAACTGTAAAAATACACCAAAGGGAAAATTTGGTACAAAATCCCCAAAGGGAAGATGATTAGATATATTTCTTCGATTTAAAACCAACTTTTTAGTATGAGAGTATGAATTTTACTGCTGTTGAAGGTGAATTTGTATTAGAGGGAGGATGCAGTTCGCTGCATTGACATGGTGTCGGCCATGAAAGTTTATTGTTTGCATCTAATTTTTTTTTTTTTTTTTGTATTTGCCCAACATTATAATTGCCAGATGTAAGAATCTGCATCTGGTTGTAATTATCTTGTATATTCAGTTTTAAAACTATAGGGAGGGGGGGATAAAAAGGAGCTTTATTAGAATCAACTAAAGCAAATCAGAGGCAGAAACTTCCTGCGGGACTTTTAGAGGGAGGCTGGACAGCTTTAACACACACACACAGACACACACACACACACACACGTATACAACGACACATTTCAAAAATACAAGTAATATGGAGGGCTGTGATTGCAGCCCATTGCTCTCAGGATGCTTTCAGGATTTCCCACTTAAAGTCTCTTTCTGCCAGAAACCACTGGTCACTGGCTGCAGCGTGTTCCGACCCAGCCAACCCATTGATTTATTTTGTGAGCCTACATGTAATATGTAGTACCTAAACGTTAACTATGTACAGTTAAATATAGCAATGGTGTTGCAAAACCTTTGTACTTTCGTGTTTATTCTCTTTATGCACCTTAAGATATCGTAACGGTACGCTTTCAGGGGTTGAACTTTCCCGCTGTGCAACTTCAGTGTGGTCGTTTTCTTCTTAGGACACAAAATGTGAGGTACAGCTTCGCCGTCAGTTTAATTGCAACCATCCATTCTCCCTGGAGGTTCAGATGCTCATGATTTGATCGAGCGCAAAGTGCTGCATGAAAACAGGCAGCTAGAGAAGACAGTGAAGTTGCACCATGAAAGCCAAACCTCAGATGGCCCACATTCTAGCTGCTTGTAAAGGGAGGTACCACAGGCTTTTCCAGATTTAAGAACTTTTTCATAATTCTCTAAAATGTTTTCAATGATGTTTACTATGTGGCAGATTCGGGAGATAACATGTTCTTAAGATCTCTATTCAGTGAAAAAAAAGCAGTATCAGACAACGGTGGTATTCCTCTTTAACATAGCTGAGTGTGTGAGCCTCTCTGTTTATTTCTTCTTAATGTTTGGGGGTTACAACGGTGGTATACGAGCAGACATAAAGAGAAAAAGAAACGAAAACAACAAGAAAAAAACAACTGTTGAATGTGTTCTGCCCGAACCACGTTTTTCGGGCTTCGCTGACTTTGTTTTTTTCATGAAAAAAGACGAGACCACTCGAGGTCGTCCGTCGGTTCATGAGAAGGTGAAACAAACTGCCTAAATGTTTCTACGTGTGAAACAATCAGATTGCAAGGCTGCTGTCAAGGTTGCTTCTGGCATTTGGCTTAAGGTTTGTGTGCCATCACTATTTTTCACCCTGGAGATTACTGCATTATTAAAAAAAGTAATAATTAAATCTAAATCTGATACTTTATATTCAACTGAAGAAACATGTTGATAATGTCTGATCTGAACAGGTGAACGGTCTATTGCCCAGGCAAACTTTTTTATTGTATCTATTTTGGGAGTGGTTATACTGATATTAAAATTAGCACTATGGCTAAAAAAAAGTTCACATCGAAAGTTACATTTATTATTATTATATTTATCAAGGATTTTTGGATTGTTTTTGTAAAACAAAGCCTTAACATTTTTTTACTAAAATATTACAAGAGATGCATCAATCAGCAGAGATTGTAAGGATCATTTCTCTGCTGTTGATAATGTAATAAACATGGAGTACTTACTAAAGGCATTATTAGGGTATTTGCCATAATTTCTTAACCTTTTAAATCAAATCACTACCTAACGAAGAAAAAACATTTAGTTTTTTCTTTGCTTTGAGTTCTAGTTAAATTGAGATCAGACTTCAGATAAAACCAGAAATGGGGGAATAAAGATCAGTAATTTGGATTTAAAAAATGTTTGTTTTTAATGTCAAATAATAGGGTCAAGATTTGACAGTTCCGTGTGTTATAGTTTATGTAAAAAGAGCTGATCTTGGTTGATCAGATACCAAAAACAGATGTGAAATAACCTTTTAGGTTGCTATGTTTTGAGATTTTTGGAATTTACAGATTGCACAACCTATTAAAACTCAGATAAAGACCAGGTCATTTGAATCAACTAAATAAAACAAATCCTCCGTTTGATTGGTTCTGGGCAATGGACCGCTCCCACGACAAAAATCTCGCTGTCACTGAAAACGACGAATGTCGTCGGTGATCAGCCAACGTTTCTCCTGGTCTTAAATGTGCCGCAAACAGCTAAGCCACAAATGTCTAGAATTGACTTTTGCTTGTTGATACAAATTGTATCTGTACCTTGAATGTAATAAAATATAAAATGTATATAAATGAATATAGTTTTATTTAAATGAACGGGAGGGGACGGTAATACTTGTCACAATGTTTGTGACACTGTGTGTCACTGGGAGTAGCCCACTGGTATGTACTAAATCTTAATCGGTACAGTAATTACTTTGCAGGGACGTTTATGTGCCGCTTGAACTTGCACAGATCCCCTGTGTACCGCAGTAAGCATCATGTCCTCTCTGTACATATTTACACATGTGTGTGTGTGTGTGTATATAGAGATATGTAACAGCTGGGTTATTCGTATGCTCCAGATAATTTGTGCATTGCAACCCGTGCATCTTGTGAACAGGGGAATTTCAATATTTTTGGATATATTCGCCTAACGAAACATGCCAAAGTTATTCTCTGGTGGCTTTGTCAAGTTTTTTTAAATTTATTTTTTTATGCACATGGGGCAGCCACGGGATGACTTTTGTGTTTACATGGACACATGGATGTTAAATCCACACTTTTCAAGCCGGAAGTAACCAAACGATAAACACAACTCCGATTCCCAGCCTGGTCGTTAAAGGACTAATCCAGCATTTTCCCGGCCTTACTGAGATTTGTGCTTGATGTTTGTTACGAAGCTGCCGTTTTTTTTGTTTTTTTAAAATGTTTTGACGGTTGATTTTGTGAGCAACAGGCGTGTTGAATTGTGACTTGTTTCTCTTCAATTATTCATAGTGTAATTTGAGTAATTTCTGTATGCGAGGCCAGTTTGCAGCAAGTCCTCGTTGGTTGTATTACGGACGATACTGTCGGTTACATTGAGTTCAGAAGGAGCTGTTGTGGGAACAGACTGAAACCAAAGTGATTTCTGACGTGATAACATATCTGTTGAGAACTGGTTCAAAAGCGTCGTGCGGTTTTGTGCGACCGTGCGAGATTTCGTGGTGTACAAAAAAAAGAACCAGCCACAGCGAGGCGGCGTACACACGCATAACATATGACTGCACATAAACAGAATTCAGTGTAAAACTCAGGTTTAGTCACGCGAAACATTTAAAACCACAGACTGTCTTGGGGTGTTTATTTTTTCTGACGTGGAGAAATGCAGTGGTCACCTGCGTGGAGTACGTGTAGGTCTCTTGTTTGAGTGGGAAATGTGTCTATGATGTTTAAAACAAAAATAATATATATAAAAAAAAAAAAAGGGAAATGTACAGCAAGATGTTTGTGTTGTGATGATCAGCAGTATTTTAATCCACACTGACGGGAAGAAGCATTGATTTATTTTTATTTTTTATTGATCAAATATGAACAAAACTCCTAGAGTATTTGAGTCTGTGGGCTCAAACAAAATGTAAGTCTTAATGACAAACTGTGTTTCCCAATAAATAAAGCAAACCTCTGTTCAACCAGCGTTGCATCTTTTGTTTTCACTAAAAGCAGATTATTGTTTAAAGTTGTAGTTGTTTTAAATCATATTTAACTATATACAGTTCTTTATCAGAGATGTGCATACTCAAAGGTTTTTTAGTTTTTTTTCATTTCTTCTAGGATGGAAGGTTTAAATAAGAAAGGCGCACACACATTCTGAAATGTATTTATACTGACTAAAATTAGTGCAAATACCCGCAAAATGTTTAGGTAGGTTTCCTTCAGTTGTGTGCAGGGAATAAACTTTTAATTGACTCTTTGAGGCTGTTAAAAAGTCATGAATTTATTTAAGTCAGCTTTACTTTAATCTGTCACAAGTAGGTGTCAAGGTGACACCTACTTGTGACACCTCCTGATTCGAGGTAAAGATGAAAATCTAGTACTAGTACTTGCTTCTACACATAGTTTTACATGTTGAATGGAAGAGTTCAAATTTAGCCGTCCTATCTCCTGGCTGGAGTTTCTTTCTTTTGGCTTTCTTTCAACTAATCACAAATCTTTCAACCTTTTCAAGCCTTAAGTGTAAGACTTACGCACCTCTGAGGATTTTAAAATGCATTCCACACGTCACAAAAAAACCACCCCCCAATAAAATACATTAATGTTGGTTTAATGTGATGGAACATGAAAGAAAATAAAGAGTTATTCATATATCCTTTTATAAAAATAGTACATTATCTATCTATCTATCTTTTGGAATAAAGTAAAGTAAAGCAGACTTTCTTCTAAGGCTTTGGTGCGCCATCTGCTGGTTAATAGGTGCATGTTCACCTTAACGCAACAATAATATATGTTCACTACACTATTTAATGAAAGACTGCAACTACTGTGCCAAATATTAGTTTTTCAAAACATTAAAATTACAAATGACTTTTTTTTCCATTCCTTTTGATATAAATATGCATAATTTTTTTATTATAGCTACAGGAAAAGACAAAAGAGTGAATCTCTTATATTGTGTCCAGATATGAGCTTCCCCAGCTGACAGGATGATTAGATATTGTTGAGAAGGTCTCTCAGACTTCTCACCGAGTTCAGATCTGCAAATATTTAGAGAATTAATGAAGACACCCAACGCTTTACCTGTTGCAAGAGGGAGAGACTGCTTTGCACCATGCACCCAGCAGCTCTGTCTCCACTCTCGACAAACAGTTATTTATTTAGAATCAGGTTTCCTCCCCTTCACATTTCATCACAT
>JAVLVB010000078.1:2071593-2101267 GCA_032876305.1 Orestias chungarensis | reverse complement strand
TAACACTTAGCCATCTGCTTTCCCGTTATCTAACTGACAATTTTATTGCTTGGGATAGATGAAGAGTCCCCCTCCATCCTCCTCTGTCCCAGCTCCGGAAGATGAGTAAAACAGGTCTTATCAGGAAATTTATAACCCTTAAGACTCTGCTTCTACTTAAAGAAACAGTACAGGAATGTTTATCCTGCAACAATATATTCAACGAATGTCTGTCTCCCTTCAAGGGGACATACTGACAGCCTCGACCTTGACTGGGAAGGATAAACATTATCTTGATGATTATCTGAGAGCAGCACGGTGCTCATTCAGGTGAACTGACTGTGGGAGGTCATCCCGCCCTGAGGGAGAGGAAGGATGAGTAAACTCTAGAACCCAGTTGAGCCTCAGTGCAGCATACCAGTCTGCAGAGACTCATTCTGGTAGCCACTGGTGGTTTCCACATTAATGTCAGGGCGTGCTGTTTGTGTTCGGTGGGGTTCTGCATTCACCATGTACGCGGGGTGCACGTTGAGTACAATGGGTTTTAATGAGTCATTCAAAGAGCCGACTGAAAAGTCTCTGTTGACCTGAAGTTTCGTCTCGCGTGATCGCATGAACCAGGGGGAGGATGAGACATTTCACAGTCCTGCTGATCCAGATGTGGTTCACCTAATACATTCTGACACTTCTGGAGCTGCGGCTTACATCCTGTCCTTTCTCTTCTAAACAGATTTTTTACTTAACATTTGAAATTGCCCACTTCCACTTGGGTTGGAACCAGCAGTCAACCCAACATACTCGTCTTTGGGGTGTAAGAAAGTTTTAGCAGACAAGCTGGATACAGAGCAGCCCTAGCAGATCAGACAGGCCTAGAACTTGTTTCACCAGCAGTGTCTAGAACACACTATATGTGTGTGTGAACAATGTGCACGGCTAATGTCTAAATAACAGATAAGTAGAGCGAATTTGAAACAAAGAGTAACACCTTTGCAAATCATTATCCGTTTGTCTCTGGTGTAAAGAGCAGAGTTTTAGATGCAACTAGTTTATCACAATCTCTTGATATATCGAAAAGGTTTGTGATCCCATGCATTTTCACAGTGTCACAGCATCACAGATCCTCCGCCCTGCTTATCAGTGGGCGCGACCACAAAGATCAACATTCTCATGGCCAGTGGTTGAAAGAAAACTCTGTGTTGTCAAATTACACCATAGAAAATATAAACCGATCTATTTTAAATGATAAAGTTTCAAAGTATTAAAGGGACAGTGAAAGATCACCAGTAATTTTGTTAAAAACTAATTAACTAAATAATTTTGTTAAACTTAAGTTAGTTTAAAGGTTGGATTTGTCTTAGGTTTTACGGTTTTAGGTGCTGTTAATTTCAGCTTTATATCCTAAAGAAAAGTCAAAATTTCGTGTACCAGCATCAGTCCTGATAGAGCCATGGGTTAAACCATAAAACAAACACAAAAACCATGAAATCAGGTAAATTAAAAATCAATCCCACTTTTTTTTTGTGCATTTAAAAAGATTTACGCAAACTATTATATGATATGTCTGGCTAAAAGTCCTGAGTGCTTAAAAAGAGAGTAAACTGTGACCTCTCTTCCTTCTTGATAATGTTTCAGCTTTCATAAAAAAATATTCTTTATTTATGAAACAAGACCTGTTCGGTTGTCTCCAGTTTAAAAATAAACTTTCTGGAAAAGTATCACCATGCTGCGTAGGACAGCCAGGTAAAACGTTTGAAATACATTTATTTTGTTCCACATTATTTAAGCAACAAAAAGTTATCAAAGCATAAAGAATCCTCTTTGCTGATAAAAATGGTATGTCTGGCTGGGAGCTTCTATTGGTATTGCTCAAAACAGGGAAAAAAGAAAGGCTAACATTAATGTTTTTAAACAATTATTATTTAAATTTAGGATTATCAGAAATGTATCTCGAAAGCTCGTCGTAATTTTATAATAATAAAAAATAAGATAATATGTTCAGAAGAAACCTTGACACTAACTGATTGAGATGTACACAATTCTCCTTTTTTCCCACAACTTCTTAATATGGTGTTAAAAAATGCCGAATCCAACTATGAAGTCACAGCAAAGGTATTGGCACAGGTGGAAGTTGTGTGTAACATTGTGTGCTGCAGTTTTGAGTGTGTGTAAGTATGTTATTAGTAAATGTGAAATATTTATATCTCTTAATCAAGTAACTTCCAGTCATTCATCCATTCTTACAGTGATGGTGGTAAGGTACGTTTTACCCACAGCTGTCCTGGTGAGGGTTCACCGGAGCGAGGGTGCCATTCAGTCGGCGCCACCAGGCCCTCTGACCACCACCAGCAGGCAAGGTGGGTGAAGCGCCTTGCTCAAGGACACACCGGCCGAGTGATGAAAGGAGCGGACGGACAAGGCAAGGCAAGGCAAGGCAAGGCAAGGCAAGTTTATTTGTATAGCACATTTTCATGTACAAGACAATTCAAAGTGCTTTACATAAGAAAAAAGATCAGAAAATGAAACAATAAAATCAGTTTTGAATTTAAAAGAAATAAAATAAAAGTAAAATAATAATAATAGTACTCAGTTGCTATATGCTCAGTTAAATAAGGCTGTTTTCAGCCTGGATTTAAACAACGGCAGAGTTGAAACCTGTCTAACCTCTTCAGGAAGACTGTTCCAGATTTTAGGAGCATAAAACTGGAATGAAGCCTCCCCTTGTTTGGTCATGACTCTGAGCATCAGCAGGAGGCCACTACCTGAGGTTCTCAAAGTCCTGGCTGGTTCATATGGCTCTAACATGTCAGATATGTACTTTGGGGTTAAACCATGAAGAGACTTGTACACAAGCAAGGCTGTTTTAAAATCTATTCTTTGAGTGACAGGAAGCCAGTGCAGAGACTTGAGCACTGGACTAATGTGGTCATATTTCCTGGTTTTGGTCAGAACTCGAGCAGCAGCATTCTGGATGTTCTGAACCTGTCTTAAGGCCCGTTTAGAAAGTCCAGTGAGCAGGCCGTTACAGTAGTCTAACCTGCTAGAGGTAAAAGCATGGATAAGTCTTACTAGGTCTGGTTTAGAGACTATTCCTCTGATCCTGGAAATGTTTTTAAGATGGTAAAAGGCTGCTGATGTTACTGATTTAATGTGGCTGTTGAAGTTCAGGTCAGAATCGAGTATTACCCCAAGATTTTTGACCTGATGTTTAGGTTCCAGAGAGAGCGTCAGAAGGTAACTGATGACACTTTCTCTTTGTTTCTGTGGGTCAAAGACAAAGATTTCAGTTTTGTCTGAGTTTAACTGGAGGAAGTTGTCCTGCATCCACAGACTGATCTGTTCAAGCAACATCAACAAACCCATGGCACTTAAACTAGTTTAGTCCCATCATGGCTTGTTGGTACATTTCTTTTACACAACGTATTGTTAACTGGGATTGTTTGTTGGTTTGAAAGTAAGACAAATATGACAAAAAGAGCGTTTGAGTTTGTTTACATTTCACTAGAATTCTGGCCAATTCCTGTTGAAATTTTTAATTTCTGGAAATTGTACCAAAAGAGGAACTAGATTTGCGGATGTAAAGTCTCTTCCAGATATTTCTCCTGAGGTCTTTTAACTTTAACATCAGGCCAACAACAGAGGTAGGTAGTAACTTTTTTACATTTACAAGACTATTCAAAAAAAATAAATGCATTTCTGGAAGTATTTTTACTTAATTGCACTTTTTTTATTTTTACTGGAGAAATACTATTATGAAGTACGGCTACTTGTACTTCACAAAAATTTCAGGACACTCTTCTCAATGCGAGTTAGGTCACTGAATCAAAACAAGGATGTTATCACAGAAAATGGACTGGAAAATATCACAATCTTATAGTTCATGTTTGTTGCTCCAATTCTATTACCACATTTTTTTACAAATAGTTAAATGATGGAAGAGCAGTTTATATACATACAAAGATAAGATTGTAAGATTTAGTGAGGATGTTTTTAATTTTTGTAAATAATAATTATAAAATAAGAGTCCTGTTAAAAGGCAGGTTATTTAGAAGAATATAAACACATGAGAGTTGGGCTCAGCCCCCCCATGTTTCAGCATAACAGCAGCGCCCCTGCACTGATTTCTTTAATCTGACGCAACATGTGAGCAACAATGACCACGTCTGCTAAACATGAATCCTGAGCAACGTTTTCCCCCCTTCTTCTTCTTCCTTTTTTAAACAGAGCCAGTGTAGGGCGGTGGTGATGCGGCCGCTGAAGGCGGAGCCTCCGCCCGGCTCCAGCCTCGCCTCCGTCTGGCCTGGCTGATGGCCTGTCATCGCTCTGGGTGTGGTTTCTCTTCTTTTAGCAGCAGCGTTACCGTTAGCAGGAAATCAGGCTCCCCGTCCGCTTTACTTTGAGGCTAAACAAAGAGAAAGAAGCCCTCCTCGGAGCTCCGGCTTTTAAAAGAACAAGAAGCCTCTCGTAGTTTAACAACTACAGTAACATCGAGCCGACCGTTGGTCTGATGGGAAAAAGTTTCCGTAACTAAGCAGCTGAATTTACAAGTTTAAGGAAAATCTGTGCAGGAGATAAAACGTCTTGGAAAGATGCCGAAAACGGTAAGAGCGAATGTTTTAACACGTATCTCTGCTTCTTTGCCTGAAAGAGTAGGATAAATATTTGTTTGTGCTGTTCGTAAAGCAGCGAGTCTGTAAAGAAAAAGTTGAAGATTTTATTTTTATTAGCATCCTTTTGAAAGGGGGCTACTTTCCGTTAAGTGTTTGTGCGCATGCGCGCCGCCGCTCACCCCCCTCTTAAAATTAGCGCCTTTTAACGGACAACTAATGAAAGTTTGCTGTTCAAACTTCACCCTAAACGACTCTAAACAAACCTCCAGGGCCAGACATCTCACTCTGATCTCTGCAGGCGGAAGTGGGGCCCGGTGCCGTAGTGAACCGAGTCGAACCGAGCCCAGCTAGCCCTTCTTTTTCTTCTTCTTCTCAGAGGACTCTTTATTTAGGCTGCTCCAACAAGGAGGGATTTGAACCGTCACCCCGGCCAGCTGTGTGTGGCCCACATAGGGTGAGCGAGTAAAAGGCGAGTCTGGCTTTGTGTAGAGATGGAAAACCAGACAGTCAGAGCCGTGAATGTAGAGCCTGAGCCCTGCAAGCTGTGCTGGTGCTGCTCAGGTTCTGGACAAAGAGAACGGCAAGCGATGGCTGGAAGACAATGACAACAATGGCTGTCCATCACAGAGACAGCCTGATGAGGCACCTTATTATCTCCAGCTGCTGCTTTTCCTTAAGTAAGAATCAAAGCATCAGTTCTAGGGGGAAGTCAAGCATTTACAGTCTAAATGGAAGAACTGGATGCTTGTTAAAGGCTTGACCGACCAGATCAAGATGATCAGCCTGGCAGTTCATTATCAGCGTATAAATGTTTTATGTGCATTATGTGCGACGGATTAATTAAAATATGTCCTGTTTCATCAGCTGGCTGAAAGCGGGGGAAAAAGTAGCAAAACCGCAAACAATAGATGTTGCTGCACACTGCCAGTTTTCTGGCTGAAAGAAAGGCCACCGCATTTCTCTCTTACCTGACAGAAAGACAAATCAGGATGTTTGTTTTTATTAGCAGTTTCTGTGTGACAGACCGTGAAGGTAAAGCAATTTTTAAAAAAAGTGCAACCATGTTAGAAAGCTGCGAGTGTTGTGGAAGCTGACTGCAGGCCCTACAGGAGCAGACTGCCCAACTAATTAACCTGCTGATATCAGCTGGTCTCACTCAATAAAGAACCAAAGGGGGAAAAGGTCTGATATTCTGCTCCGTTTGCTTCCTGTATAATTACAATTGTTGTCCTATTAGATATCAGCAGCAGTGTGAAAATTTTTTGCTTTTTGTTTTGAATTGATCAGTTAGATCCGATACATGTTCTGTGTCACATCTTTGAGTAAATACTATTATATGGAGAAACCTTTCCTGTTATAATACTTCAGAAGTCTCTTATTGTCCCATTTATGGTGAGAAATCAGCCTTCGTTTGTCCAACAATTTCACTCTGAGTCATCTTTGCTTGTATGTGAAAAGCTCAAGAAAAAAAAGGCCTGTTGTCAGTGCTCTAACGCAAAAAGGTTAAAAGGTCAAATGAATAAAAAAAAAAGCTATATATTTTTTTGCTTACTTTTAGATAATATTGCTGTCTGCACCGATACAAAAAATTTGGGCTGATAATAATATTCAGTAACTAAACTTCCATTATGGTCGATAGCTGATATTATTATCGATATTTTAGATATTGCTTCTCCACTTAAGTTAAACATCCACACAGTGATTCACAATGATGTGCTGCATCATTGTAGCTGTCAGATGACCAAATACCACATAACCAGCTTGGAAATAAATTGTTGTTAATATGGGGTCAGTTTTCCATATCGGACCGATTATGTTCAAAAACAATTAACATCAGCCAATACCAATGTTGATGCTGATATTTCATGCATCCCTAAATAAAACTGACTCTTTGAACCGTGGTGTAAACTTGACGCTGGCACATAGCGAGCATACTATTAGAAGTTTTACCGGCTTTCATAAAAGAAATAAAACATGGAAAATTTCCAAGCAGTATTTCAGTACAAATGACTCCAAGTCCTCTACCTGCTCTCTCTTCCTGTAGCATTGTTTCTGCTAGAGCTTCCTGTGTTTTTTTTTTTTTTCATTTGCCACCAAGAATAAAATGTTAGGCGTTGTTTCTTCTGGAATCGGTCTCAGTTAATTTTTCTATTGGTTCTTAAGCTGTTAAAAAAAAAAAGGATATCCATCAACTATTAATGCCCTTTGCCAGTAAATGAGATTAGCATATTTAATAATATTAAATCAAAGAAAACTACAGGGTTGGTTCCACTTTAACTTTCATAATTTAGCACCATACAAAGCTGATAGACACTAACCCATTTACATGCGTCTACCCTTTTCCTGTCAGGTTTTTTGTTTTTTGTTAACCCTTTACCTGTAGGTGTTTTTTTTATTTATGTGCAGCCGTTTTGTAGCTGTGCTCGAAAGCTGTGAGAACATGTGCAATAAAGAGACAGAAAGGGGAAACTATTGACAGAATGTATGCTAAAGAGGAAGCAGCAGGATTTTCCCAAATGAAAGAGTCGTGCGAGTTTGGGGTTCGATTAAAACTAAACGTCGGGGGTGGCCTGGGTTGCTGTGTTTCTGCAGATGTGATGGAATCGACCTGAAATGGAGGATTTATTCTGCCTTCATGCAAATATTGGGCTGACGAGGTGGAAGACATAAGGGAAGTTGGATGCAGATACTCAGCAGATGTTTTAAATTTGATGAAAGTTATATTCTCATCTCGAATTAAAAAAACTATCTTAACCTCAGATAAGTTTTTTTAAATCCAAAGATTAAGCAAGTTTAAAGAAGCCAGAGATTTCACAATAGCATTAATTATTGAACAACTGCTGGATTCCTCTTGGCTGTGCTTCAATTTACCAAGGAAGTGATGTTGTGACTCAAGGTTTCTGCACTTAGATCAGTTCCTTTCTGGTAATTTCCTCGCCTGTAGCCTTATATGGACTTTCACATCACAGCCTGGTTGTTCTCCTCCCTGCTTTCCCCCGCGTGGTCCTCAGATGCAGGGCCCGGTTTAGATTGCTTTTTTGCAGTTGCAACAAGCGCAGAAGTTCCTGCATTCCTACTTTCTCAGATTTTATGACCTAATTTAGATTTATGTCTTTCCAGTGAATACACTGATAGGACATGCTTAATAGTGTTGAGCACTACTGTATATTATAAGGAAGAAATAAAAACGATTCATGTTTTTACATTATTTAAAAAAATATAAAGACTAATTACTTTTACGCTTAAATGAAAAAAATATACACTTGAAGATCTGCTATTTGACCTATAATTCTTTACAGAAACACTATTACTGGTCCTAAAACACACAACCAGAGCATAACTTACCATTTTAAGCCCATATGTTGAGGACGTTTGCTTGTTTTTCTGCCATCCAGGCCTTTTAAAACGAGTGTGTCTATGGAGACATGGCGAATGGAAAGAACTGGAGGTATGCAAGCAGGAGATTAAACGGGTCTGTAGCGCACATAGCTGTGGAGATTAGGGCTGTGTGGCAGCAACATCAGTAGACAAACTATAATCAATAGCAACGCAGTTTTCACAAAAAACGCTTGGTTTATACGTTCCGTCGGAAAGCCGTGTGAACATCTCATTTCGAAGAGTAAGTGCAGTTTTACATGATTGTTTACTTTTTTTTTTTAAGCTAAACAAAACCGAATTCATGTTTGTTTTTAGCTGAAGTAGTCAAATATATAAACTGCAACCGGAGAGTCTTTCGACATCACCGCCACACTTGACATTATTACGGAGCACAATTACTGTTATTTATGTCCTAACAGTAAATCCCCTTTGATTCGACATGTTAGGATGTTTTACCACAAAAGAATCATATCAGCATCAGTGAGCTAAAGTCAGTCTGCTGATAAATATATAAACCAAAGATGTAATTAGTTTCCTACCTTCGAAATTCAACCTGCTGACATTATTACACAACCCGACCTGAGGCAGGAAGGAGCTTTATTAGTGCTGCTAGATAATAGTATCCCTTAGATTGAAGCAAGCTTTAGGAAGTGGAGTTGGTGGACATCGATAAAATGGATTAAGAAAGAACTACGAACACATAAACGTTTGCAAAAGCACAGAACAACAATGTTATGAGAATCGTCTGCATGAGAAGGGAGTCTCATTAATAAACAATGACATGTAGAGATGCACAGGTCACAGTGCGGCCAATTTCCAATCTAATATTTACTAAGTACGTGAAACAATATGAGGTCTTTATACTGACGTTGATTTCCCTAAACTATATAAAAAGATTGTTGAACAGCAATAAAAAAGGAGCTCTTTCCTGTTGCTTCTGGTCGTTTATTCGTGTTAAAAACAGAGGCGGTCATTCTGTGAAACATGGTCCAAACTACGCTAAAACTACTTTGAGTTCACATTTTAAACTGCTTTAACATTTTTTCATTAGGGATTTGTTATTCCCAATTGATAATAGCGATGATAAATACTTATTAATCATTCGCTATTAATTTAGGCGATCATAGGACTCAGCCCCAAAAACACAAAAACCGTTCTAAATGTAGAATATTAGCAGCCTTTTATCACGTAGGCTCTGTCAGTATTCAATTCCATTAAGGGATACAAATGTAAAGCATATCTATATTATATTAATTATTACTTTTTTATAAGTATATTAATATTTGTTGAATCCCTCATTTAGATGATATGTTCGGACTGTAAGAATAAGAATCCTAACCATAGTTTCTTTTAGGGAAGTAGGACAGAGTAGTAGAACTGCTGTTCCTATAAAACAAAAGGAGTTAGGGAAGTGCAGGCATCTGATCAGCTTTAATCCTGGATTTCTGGATCCATCCCACTGAGAGGAGAACCCGGGAAGGACCAAGAACCTTATTTTAGATTTCCAAAACTCTGCGTGTTCCACCACATACAAGAATCTGAATGCACAAAAGGACAGAACATAGTTTTAGTGTGGGACTCGTGAGACAGTGGCTTCTTTTCATATGTGGATAATTGTTGGTCGAGTGAGCCATAAGGATCACTGCTGTCTGGCGTGCCTGAGAAAAGGGCTAACATGTATTGCACCAAAGTGAGACTGAAAATGACTAATGGTGACCTGTCGAGCTAAACGTCGGGCGACTCCAATCACAAGATCATCAATCGGTGCTACTGCAGTAGGTGCGCGAGAGTACCTGAAGCTACACTGTTATTTGAGTTTTGTCAGTTCTGCAGTGTTTGTGGCGACATTGTGAAGCAGCTGCATTGCCGAGTGGTCTTTCCTCTCACTGACCATCTTCCTGTCTCTCAGCATAAACTCAGCCATCAGATCAGCCACACTTTAATCCTAAGATGTGGGACTAATCAACATAGTGTGCCAAAGGTTGACGTTGTGACCAAATGCAGACTAAAACCTGTTTTACATCACTGGTTTGTAACTGTAACTCCTAAATCATGGCTCAGCTGTTAAAGCTTGTGATCATATTTTGAAATAGCCGTTCCACTTGACTCAATGAGATAAATCGTTTTAGTCAAGCTGAAATCATGCTGTTCCTCTGGTTATCAAGAAGTCCTATTATTAATGAGCTGCTGAGTTAAGTTGACCTCGTGTGTGTGTGTCACAAAGGGCCTGAACCATAGAAATTATCCACATGTTGAGGACATGCTTCTTGAAGGATATTTTAAAGAATTTTCAGTCAAATGAATTTTGCTGCAGTCATTGAAATCGATTGGTTTCTTCTTGGTTCCCATCTATCTTATTTGTAGAATCGGCTTGAGTTGAAAGGGTTGTGGTTGCGAACTGTGCAGCGAGTTAAATCTGGAGATTGTATCTCGGGCAACGTTGAACCCAAGGATATCAAGTGTGTGCAATGGATTTTAATGTTAGGAGTGTTTTCTTTGAATAAAAAAAAAACCTGAGATGGTTCTTTTAAAAAAACAACAACATACAGCTCGATCAAAGAACGTCACGCATCACAGTTTAAGCTCAGTAGCTTTAAATTATCTGTTTTTTTAAATTTTTTGGTAATGCCTCCCGTTCCTGGCAGTGTAACTGGAGGTATTCTCCACAGTTCACCTTCACGTGAACTTGACTTATTCATGTTCCTCCTCTTTCTCTTATCACAACTGGGGCATTCCAGCCGCATTCTTCATTGAATCACTGTATATCTGTAGGCAGCCCAAAAGGAATGCCATTCGATTTAGACAATCACTGTATGCAGTTTTTCACATGCGGCCCCATGGGGGTCACTGGTAATTTAGAGATTGCATAGCAAAAAGGGCTCGTATATAAGAATATAAGAAGGGATTTCTTTTAGCTTTTGCACTATAATAACTAAAAAATGAAATTGCACATATTTTGACTGTTTTATTACAAGATAGAATTAGCACAGATAGTTACCACAGGAGATTAGAAGAGTAGCCCGCATGAAGTATTTCTTTAAAAGTTCTAAGTGTGATAGTTTTGGTCTGCCAACAGTCAGTCAAATGGTAGAAGTTTAAGTGGACTGTATCGGCTTTAAAAAGCACACGCCCCCCATCCCCAAAATGCAGCCTGGAAAATTAAACTTTAGGACTCATATGGTCTTTGGAAAAAAAGGATGCAAGCCAGTAATGGGCAAATACAACTCAAATTTAATGAGAGGAACAGTTAAAAATGATGCCAAGAGAAGTTAACACACGGACCGGAGGGTGGTGTTTTTTTTTTCAACTGAGCGCTAATAATAGCCTGTGAAGTGTTTTTGAGTTTAAGCCATAGGAGACACACCCAAAGCAGGCAGAAAATTTAGTAGCGCGGTTCCCTTTTAATGCAAGATTAACCATCCTGACTCAGGAAATGAAACCGCTCGATCAACACCGGGGTGGTTGTAGCTGAACTCTGAACTCTTATCTGCTCTTGGAAAAAAAAAAGAAAAAATAGGTGTTAAGACACATTCAGAGGTGTTGGTTAAATATTTTACCAACAAGTGACTCCGTCTGCGTGCTGCTGCTGCTGCCGCCGAGTACAGAAGAGTTTCAGTCCGGAGTCTTAACTCTGGAGCTGATGACAGGAAGTGGCAGAGGGGAAAGTGTCCGGGGCAATAAAATGGGGTCTTGCTGACATGGTGGGGAAAGAACGCAACTCTAATCGAGGCCCCGCAACTGGGACATAATGCATCCCATTGTTGAACAGCGCAGGCGTGGGCCTCTGCCTCCACAGTTATTTCTCAGCAGGGACGCACGCTGCTGTTCAAATCTTCTTTCACCCAGAAAGTAACAAGAGTCCTGCCTCGTCTGCTTACGAAGCGCCCAAGCATTTCTGACTCCGACTGACCTTTTTTCGAGTCGAGACGAGAAGGTTAAATAATTGCATCTAGCATCTAACACAATCCTTTTATTTAAAAAAGTATAAATCAGAGAATTTGCTAGCGTTAAAGATAATAAACCCTGCATTACTGCAGTAACTGGATTAATGTTTGACTTTAGACCGACAGAGGGGTTTAGCAGCGCGCTGGTTTTTCTTGATACATGACAGGATGTAGACGACTCTCATGAGAGATCAGTGTTTAGCCGTTCTGCCTCACACGGCCCAGCCTCCAGAGGATGTGGTTACTTCCTGTAGATAAGTTTTTACACCGAGACTCAGCCAGACTGGCAGAGATCATCAGTGTAGCAGGGAACCATGAGACAGGGTTTTTCACTTAACTTTACATATTTTTAGTTCAAAGCAATACCGAAACGACATAGTGGTGGAGACCTCGACTTACCTTGTTTTGCTTTTTTTGACATTTTAAATTAAGACGGTTTTCCAGTTTATATGACTACAGATGTTTCTGTGTGTTGTCAGCTTTTCTAAAACGTGTTGTGATTAATACGTTTATGTACGTCCTTGAGTATACATTATTATATAATGTTAAACAAAGGCATTATAAAGACAGGCATCCTTTGTCCTTGTTTATATACCTCCATCTCAATGTTGCACACGGCCTTGGATTTCTATGGTGTCAAAGAAACTTGGCCCTAAAGACGGTCCAAAGTGTTCCCCAGATTCAGTTTTAAGTTTAATCACAAAGAGCCAACAATGAACCGTTTGAGGGGGGGTTGAGTCTATGTATATTTAAAAGTTATTAATTGATCCTGCATGCGTTTGAGGACATTAGTAGTGTTTTTTTTGTTAAATAAATTCAAATTAGCTGTGCTTGAATCAAGGAATTTTTCAAAACACATGGCAAAGTATGAAATAAGTACAAACGTTTCGTGAAACTCACCTTTTGGCTTTCCTGGAAAAAATGTTAATGTGCTAAGAGGGGGAGGGAAACACATTTGCCCAAAAAAGCTCAGATGTAGAAAACGTGTTGTACTAATTCTTGTTTACAGCCATGCGTAACATCAAAATGTAAAGACATGATGCTTTGCATAGTCAAATCGATCCATTCCAAACCATTAAATGGAAACACTTTATTTGCATGATAGTTGGATGGAAATGTGGCTGCTTCATAAAACCACATTAATATAATATTTGTATGTCTTTATAAGAGACACGTTTCTGTTTGTCCTGTAAAATGTCACTAAGCCGCTGCATGTAGCGCTTATCTCTTTGGCTGGCTCTGCGTGGCTCTCAGAAAGTAAAACTATAACATATATGGACTGTTTATAGTTTATATAAATGCTACATTCCTACATTGGTGGGTTATAACATTGGCTAATCTCATGCTATGCTATGCAGACTCTGTCTCTGTTCATTCGCCTCGCCGTGTTTAAAATGGCTGGGATGACGGTGGAGTGGCTTAAGTCCTACAAAGTCACTTGTCGTCTTCCATATTAGAGTAACGTGTGTTATCTTTGTCTTCCTAAAGATATATTTTTTTCCTTAATTAGATCAGTGTGCGAGTTATCACAATGGATGCCGAACTGGAGTTTGCCATTCAGCCCAACACAACGGGGAAGCAGCTCTTTGACCAGGTATGATACAAACTGACTTAGTTGGGTTACACTAGTGTTGACAGATTTTGTCACGGTGCATTGATGTTAATAATTGGGACACATTTTAAAATAAAGCTACAGGATGGTAGATGTGAAGCCACACAGTTGAAAACGCTGAACATTTTAGCGAGTTTTACTCACCACATCTAGATTCATTAAAGCATTAATATGCTAACATGTGATCGGCCGATTTGCTGTTGGTGTATTAAACAACTAAAAGGTGACGATAAGATTTTGTTCTATGTATCCTCTCTGGGATACAGTAGATGTGTGCAAGGGCTTGGTACACCCTTGGTAGGTCACTAGTCCATCACAGAACCTGGATGACCACAAATGCTACAACCTTCATTTAGTATAAACCACATTGCAATATTTTTTACATGTTGGAAGAAACTGGACCATTTTGAAGAAGATCACACAGTCACAGCTTTGTTAAAACAAGCCTAATTCTCATTTTTTCATATTTTAAGGTGGTAAAGACCATTGGACTAAGAGAGGTGTGGTACTTCGGACTGCAGTACCAGGATACAAAGGGTTTCTCTACGTGGCTGAAGCTCAATAAGAAGGTTAGCTCTTTAACTCTTTTTTTTTGGGGGGGGGGGGGGGTTTGTTTGTTTTGAACACCCTCAGAGGCAAACCCCTCACATTTGACCTAATCCTTTATTGTAGGTGACAGCCCAGGATTTGAGAAAGGAAAACCCGGCGTTTTTCAGGTTCCGTGCCAAGTTCTTCCCTGAGGATGTTGTGGAGGAGCTGATCCAGGACGCCACACAGCGGCTCTTCTTCCTGCAGGTGAAGGAGGCGATCCTCAATGACGACATCTACTGCCCACCGGAGACGGCGGTGCTCCTGGCCTCCTACGCCGTGCAGGCCAAGTTCAGTGACTACAACAACGAGGTGCACACGTCAGGCTACCTGAGCAATGAAAACCTGCTCCCTCAGAGGTAACAGTTTTTTTCCCTCCCTCAGTGATCCCATTAACCTGGATGTTTATCTAAGTTGTTTGAATGACGCACGGGTGTCCCGTATTTCCAGAGTACTGGATCAGCACAAGCTTAACAAGGAGCAGTGGGAGGAGAGGATTCAAGTGTGGCATGAAGAACACAAGGGCTTGATAAGGTGAATCATGCTTACTTCAGCTTTTTCTAAATGCATTATGAAAGAACTTATTTTAGACACTTTTTAACCACTATTACACATTAAGTTTAACTGAAGCCTGCCAGCTTAAACTCAATTTCTTGTTCAAGGTCCGACGAGAACGAGAACTCTTTAAAGTTGAATGTTTTTCTCCTTTTGGGGTTCTTAGTGAATCTCTGAAGTGCAACAAAGAGCTAACACGCATGTATCCACAGAGAGGAATCTATGATGGAGTACCTGAAAATCGCCCAGGACCTGGAGATGTATGGGGTCAACTACTTCAGCATCAAGAACAAGAAAGGAACTGAGCTGTTCCTGGGGGTGGACGCTCTGGGTCTCAACATTTATGAACAAAACGACAAGTAAGTCAATTCACACTTACACATAATACATCTAATGTTTTCTGTTAATTATATCCTCCAGAGTAAATGAAAAAACGGACTAACTGCCAATTGCTTTCAATTTTACATTTATGTGGAAAAAAACTTTTACTGAGCTAATGTTGTTTTTCCTTCACAGAATGACGCCTAAAATTGGATTTCCTTGGAGTGAAATAAGGAACATTTCCTTCAATGACAAGAAGTTTGTCATTAAATCAATTGACAAGAAAGCACCTGTATGTTGGCAAAATATCTTTCAAAAAGTTTTTCCTTTAACCTCTATACTTGGTGTCTTATGAAAATCTTTAATTGTTTTTAAACCATAGGACTTTGTATTCTACGCTCCGAGGCTGCGCATCAACAAACGTATCCTGGCTCTGTGTATGGGTAACCATGAGCTGTACATGCGCCGCCGCAAGCCAGACACCATAGAGTTACAGCAGATGAAGGCACAAGCTCGGGAGGAAAAGAACCACAAGAAAATGGAGAGGTATGAATAAACAAGTTTGGTGGAGTATGACAACTGAAATGAATCAAGAACCAGTTACTATGTAGATTACATTATAGGCATCTTAAGAAAAAAAAAAGTAAACAATCTAACACAGTTTATCCTCTAGAGCTCTGTTGGAGAATGAAAAGAGGAAAAGAGAGGTTGCAGAAAAAGAGAAGGAAAAGATTGAGAAAGAAAAGGAGGAGCTGATGGAGAGATTAAAGCAGATTGAGGATCAGACCAAAAGAGCCCAACAAGGTGGGGAACAATTGAGGAGCCAAGTAAAACTCTTCGTTCTATAATCAATAAAGCCATGTTGGTTTAATATGCTTGTTACCTTTAATTCTGTTTGTACGCACAGAGCTGGAGGAGCAGACTCAGAGAGCTCTGGAACTGGAGCAAGAGAGGAAGCGTACACAGGAGGACGCTGAACGTCTGGAGGCTGAGCTGAAGGGAGCTGAAGATGCCAAGATGGCCCTGCTGCAGCAGTCACAGAACCAGATAAAAAACCAAGAACATCTGGTCAGTCATCACAGATATGGTGGTCTGATGTCTGAAGAGTGAATGATTTTAGTTTCCTGAAAAGACATGGTTTTATTTTGCTTTTCTTTCAGGCCACAGAGTTGGCTGAACTGACGTCAAAGATCTCTCTTCTTGAAGATTCTAAGAAGAAGAAAGAAGAGGAGGCAATTGAGTGGCAGCAGAAGGTATGGTTTGAGTTTGTATGTATTCTTCATGTATTTAAACTCAAAGACTGAACAGTTACACACACAAAAAAAACCCAAAAACTATTGCTTGTAGTAAAAAAAAAGTCTCCTTTAGCCTATTGAGTATTGTTGATGCACATCATTTCTGATACAAATTCAGAACCAGTTCTAAAGAGCAACTTGCCTCCAATTGTCATGACAAAGCTTGTGAGGTCAAACTTTAACCTAAATTTTTGCATTAAAAAATAAGTTTGTTCTTCATTCAGTAAAATGAATCAAGTTAGAATAATTACCAGAAGTATTATACCAGGTCCAATAAGAATAGGGATCCGTCGTAAATGACATAACTCATGTAAAAGTAAAAAGTATAGTGCAATAAAAACTACTCCTAAAAGTGTTTTTTCTTAAAAAGTTACTCAAGTAAATCTAACTGATATATTTTAACTTGTTACAACAACCTACCTCTGATTGTTAAACTAATGTATTTCCTCCTTTACCTGATTAAGAAAAAAACAAAAAAAAACTCTACTGCCATCTTGTGGCGAGAGGTCAGTACTGTGGGATTTTCCTAGCTAGAAAGGTTTCAGATGAAGGATTTTCTTGTTTTATATGTAATGTAAGGTTGTATTAATACATCTAGCACAAAGAACAAAATTTCAGGACAAACTTTTTTTTTTTTTTTTTTTTTTTACCAGGCCTTATAAATAATAATTTGTAATCAGTGCATCGTAGAAAAAGTCGGACCAGGTTTTGAAAGCTAAATTTATTGTAGGTCTATTGCCAAAAAAGCCTGGCAAACAATCCCTTTTTATAATTTCCCCAAAAAATAAAAGATCATAGTTAGATGTTGATCTATAGTTGTATTAAGAAACAGCAAACATGGTCAAGATGATGAATTTTCAAAGAATTTAAAAGAAGCAACGACTTGACTGACGCTAATGTTATTTTTTTTTAGTTGACCTTTCAAATGAAGAACCTTTGCTGGCAAACTTAAGTTACTGTAGTAACTATGGTTCTATAAATTCCTGGATGACTGGAAGTCATCCAGGAATTTATAGAACCATAGTTACTACAGTAACATACGTTCTGTTTCATTCCTTCCTAACTGCCAGTGCAGTTAACAGAGTGGATGACTCATGCCAGCAATGTCACAAGGAACGCAGTACTCACTACCTCAAGGATTCGCAGCTAGAGGCAGGACACCCAACGCCAGTGAGGACTCCTGTCCCACACTGAGGCAATAGAAGTGGGCAAACACGCAGGGCGTCACCCATGACGCGGCCGCACAAATATCCCCCAGTGGCACACCCCTCATTGCCCCCCCAGATGTAGAACCAACTCTTGGTTGAATGACAAACACCAGATGGAGCAGTTGTTGCCTCAGACTCATAAGCCAGCGCGATGGCCTCAACGACCCAATGCGATAGTCTGTGCTTAGAAAGGGCGCGACCCTTGGTCCTCCCGGCATAGCACACAAACAGCTGGTCAGATTGTCGAATATTGCCTGTCGCGACAATGTACAGCTGTAGGTCCCTGACCGGGCACACCGCGTGTGCCTACCTCTGTTCCTCTGACTGGAATGGAGGAGGGCAGTACGCCCCCAGCTCAATGGCAGTGTTTACATAGCCCGGGGGCAGCACCTTGGGGAGAAAAGCAATGTTTGGCCACAAAGTCACCCCAGAGCCCAGGCCCAGCGACAGCTCAGCGGCAAGGTCTGCCACACAAACAGATCAAACATCGCTAATCAATCACAGGCAGGATGACGTTTGCACACACAAACATATTTTCTCAGACCTGAAACCAAAATCCGAACACGGATTTATGGGAGCGATCAACCAGCGAAACATGCAAGGTTGACAGCGAGAAGATCAAAGAGACCGAACGTAGCCCTCTGCGTGCTTTTTATAGACTTCCGCACAGGTGTGCCACGGCGTGGTGACTTTGATGACATTAAGACTCGACCTGCGCAGAGCGCAAGAGATATATCCACTCTGTTAAGTGCACTGGCAGTCAGGAAGGAATGAAACAGAACTTCAGATACTGCTTCCTGTCTTATTTTAAACGAGTCTCAAACATAGCGTTTGAAAATGTAAGGTTTTGAACTGACTTTAGAGTAATTGAAATCAATGAAGGTACCGTGAATATCACCCAACACAAAAATAAACTTTTGTTTAAAAAAAAAAAAGAAATATAAGTAAAATTGTTTGCAATAAACTGTATTTTTAATGCTTTTCTTAATAAAAAACAAACACATCTGTGTAACTGCAGCTCTACAGGTATTGAAAATCATATTTAACTCTTAAATGGTGTGTCAGGTTTCCATGGTAAGTAGTTTTTGTGCTTTCAGATATTTCAATCTCAGCACATCTGTCAGCTCACATAACTTTACTTTTTCCTTTGAAACCTTGGAAATGCTGACACGAGCACACAAACAGAAAGGAAACCCTGTTGTTCCTTTTTTGGGGCTATAAATGATGATTATAGCATCCTTAGCATCAAGTTAAAACTCAGCCCTGTCTCCTCACACACATTTCTGTTCACCCTCAGGCCACCACAGTGCAAGAGGACCTGGAGAAGACCAAAGAAGAGCTGAAGAACAAAGTGATGGCCGCCCACGTCCAGGAGCCGGTCAATGCCGAGAACGAGCACGACGAGAATGACGAGAGCAGTGCAGAGGCCAGCGCTGAGTTCACGACTGCGGCCACGTACAAGGATCGCAGCGAAGAAGAGCGAATGACCGAGGCCGATAAGAACGAGCGCCTGCAGAATCATCTACTTGTAAGGCCGAGTTTATATCCCATAATTATTGGCTGTTCGTAACTGTGAATGTGAATTCTTGGTGTAAATGTATAAGCAGTTGATGAGGAGTAAAGATTTTACATCCAGAGAATCCAAGAAGACAGCAGTGATGGTAAAGTCTGCAGCTTGACTGAAGTTATAAGAGCACAGGAGAAGATGGTCGGAAAATATGTTTGAGAGCTTTAGCTGGGAGACTTGATAAACTATAGCACCCCGCCTCGGTATTCAGCCTATATAGGGATACGTGTCTTTACCATAACTGATATTATAGTAGGAAAGACATTATTCAAATAATGGGACCCTCGGATGTAGAATACACTATAAAGTGATTTCATGGATTTTATGAGGGTAAAGGTCACCGACCTCTTGCAGTGAGGAACCTTGGGAATGTAAGAGTGCTCACTCATTTGTTTGATCAGAAACTCTTTTTTTTGTCAAGAATAATAGTTTCTAAAAATAGATATAACACTTTCCTGTCCCATAATTTAAAAAATATATACTTCTTATTATACTTGAAAGAAGACAAAACTAACTTTCAATTAACTTTTCTAGCTTGTTTTAAGTCAATAATTATTAAATATTGATAAATAGTGCCGGCTTAATTTGTTTTACATATATCTTTCATCTTGTTTTAAAGCGAAAGTGCTGTAATCATAATAGTCTATAAACGTTTTTTCCTATACTTTTGTAACATCAAGCTTTTTAGTTAAAAAAACAAAACAACTTTTGTTGAATCTATTGTGAATTATTTATTTTTTATTAATTTATGTTCAATTTTCTTTTTCCCCCCAGGCTCTGAGCTCAGAGTTGGCCAACGCCCGGGACGACACCAAGAAGACGGTGAACGACATCATCCACGCAGACAACATGAAAGCGGGACGTGACAAGTACAAGACCCTCAGACAGATCCGGTCAGGCAACACCAAACAGCGCATCGACGAGTTTGAATGCATGTGATGCGCACGATCGGCAATGGAGAAAAAAAAAATTGGTCCACCCCGGCCGGGCCCTGCTGCTTGGACTGCAGTCCTGCCTCACTCAAGCTGGTTTTTTTTCTGTATGCAAACAAAATCCGATCGACAACGTGACGTAGCTGCAAAAGCACAGCGCATTGTACAAACATGGATGTGGAAAATTCCAATTGTTTTTATTTCTAAATTAGAGTTTTTGGCAAGTCACTGGTTGTAAAGGGACATACTGTATTATGGTAGCGCTTTCCTGATAGTGTTTGTGGAGCATATTAGCGAAGGCCTCGTGCCTCTATTATGACTTATTGAGCAAAGATCTTTTAGTTTCTTTACTTATTTGTCACCATGTTACAAAATGAAGGTGGAAATTTGGCACTGCTTAGAATCTGGTCTGCATTTTTATTTTCTGTTTTCATGGAACAGTTCTTCATATCAGGCTGACTTTCTTTTTAAATTTAATTTGTTTTAACACATGGCCTCTAATCCCCGTTATGCATTCACATACAATATGCATCTTTGCCTAGGGGGAGTGTAACAAAACAGTATTATGTTTTTATTCCTTTTTGTTTTGCTGATTTTTTTAAAACATTTTTATATATATATATTTCTAATTTTTCGGCTTTGAAGTCTGCCAACTATTTCAAATCAATCATCAGTATTTACAATCCAATCCACAATGTGATATTAAAGATTTAAATATCATTTTAAACGTTTGGTCTGTTTTACTTTTCTTTGTTTGTTCCTTGTTTATTTCTTAATTTCTTACTTTTTCACAGATTTTTCAAAAATTTTTAGTTTTAATTTTAATAGCAGGTAACTAGATTTAAAGTTTACTGTACAATACATTTTTAAAGTTGTAATTCTGTTTCCTAATGAGGATGTGTAGGTATTAAAGGGCATTTTCGTAAACAAAAGATGACAAATGCCATTTTAGTCATTCTTATTTTGTAATAGTAATTTAATAGTAACAGCTCTGCTTCACATCAGAAGACTACCTATTCTCTCAAAATAGCAAAATCTCGTAAACAAAAATAAATGCACTGGATTAAAAAAGGGGTCCCTTTTCTAATTCTGCATGCTTTCTTCATTCTATGTATTTTAACAATTTTTGCTGTGTGTCGTTGGGATTTTTAGGAGGAGCATGTTTTAGATGTTTTTGTACAAGAGAGGTTAAAGAAAAAAAAAAGCTGACAACCCACAGGAGAGGGTTTGGTGTGATGTGCCGCTAGACTATTGTGCCATGAACAAATATTTGAACCAAGCCGAAACGAATGTATTAAAATTAATAAAAATAACTGTTTTTTTCTGATGCCATTTGATTTTGTCATTGATTATTTTATTCCTGTATGGTATAATATTTTAGAAATAAGACGTTTTTTTTTTTTTCAACAACTTATTTACACTTTTGTACAAAAATAAATTTATTTTATTGGATTTTTCGGAAAACGTTATTTTCATTATGCCTTTTAAAAAGTGCAATTTTTTTCTCAGAAGGGTTTTCATAAAGAGTCCGAACTGTTTCACACAAATCTTGTCCTTTATCTTCTAATAAATTACAAAACTAATTTCAGAATCATGTAGCTTTAACATTCCCACATGTTCAGTTTCAAGTAATTGCAGAATAACAGCAACAAAATGTATGTAAGGTTTTTCTTGAGTATGACTGGTGAAAGGACACAGTGCTTTACCCTGTTTTTGCTATTCAACAACTAATAAAACTTAGACAATAACTTGTTTCTCATTATTTCTGGCATGATATTAGATTCCGCTTACATCCACAAGGTGGCTCATTAGATTGCTTGTCAACTTCAGCCTTTCAACAAGAAAACTATTTCAAAAGTTTCAGTTTTATAATGAAACATTTCTTTTAACAATATAATATCTATACTTTTAATTAAAGAATAATTTAAAACTTTATTATTATTGTTAAACTTAATGTCTCCTGGAACCCTTAATATTATCATTTTTATTATGGGTGAGATCTGACCAAGCCGTAACACAGAATTTAAAAGTTTTGAACAACACTGCTGTTGTCTTCTTGGGCCTATCCAATGTTAAATAACCCCCCAAAAAGAAAGTAAACCATGATGTGCATGAATTTGTACCAAAACCGAGAAAGTAATAAAATGTAGAAAGTAAGGAATAACTGAAAGAGCAACATATACTCACATAAGCAATAAAAAGTTCTTTAGTTTGCTAACTTTTTAATATGCACTGTGAAAATAATCAAATCAAAGGGCAGTTTGAAAGTATTAATATAAGTGACAAATCAAACAGGTGCTAAATTAAAGCTTTGGGAAAATGTAGTTTCTATTTAATTTAGAAAATGTAGTGTTCTCTCAGGTTTTTTTTTCTCTCCACAAAAGGTGCTGTGAGCTGCCAAAAACAGCTGCAACTGTATTAACTGCTTCTCTGTAACATAGAAAGTACTCCTGCATCAGTTCCTCTGCTTGCTTCTGTGTGTCCTCTCGAAGTCCCATGTAGTTGCAGCAGATCTCCGCCTGCAGTCGGCCAGGATGTTCTGCTGGAGGCTTTATCCTGTTAAAAGAGAGCTCAGTATAAAGGATTGCTGTAAAGTCAACGACTTAGAACACTTTTTAGAATTTGAATAATGAACTTGTGGCACAGTTTGATATCCCAGTTGAAATCTATGTATGATTTGATCGAAATGACTTCTTGTGAAGTGGCTTGAGATGAAATGTTGTAATTTGGGGCTATGTAAATAAACTGAATTGATATAAATTAAATTGACTTATATCTTTATTTCCTTTTTCTGTGTGCAAAAAACAAATGTGTTCAACACTCGAACCAAACTCATTTGCTCAACTTCGCAGCCAATTATAATTACTAGTGTCAACTTGGATGACCTTGGATGAAGATCAATCATGGCAGAACATGACTGCTTCCCGTTCAAAACCAGACTGCACTGACATTTACTCTAATAATCAAATGATTTTAATCTTTAGTTTGTTTGTTTTTTTATCTGAAAAACACACACATACAAAAGAAGTAGGATGTTTCTTTTTTTGTTGTGAAGCATTAAAATAGACAGGTTTACATTTAAATATTTCGTGACTTAGCCATCTTTGGCATTTATAACAGCCTTAACAAAAATAAGAGGATGTACCTTTATGATGGGATGACACTAACGAATGGCTGGCTCACAAATTTTCCCAATGTTGAGTCATTGCCCTTGATTGTAGGAGCACTTTTAATCTTGAAAGATGTATATCTACTTTGCATTTCTATAATGTATTTAAAAACACGCTACCCTAAAATCTTGATAAATCAGATACTGTAGCGTGAACAAAGCTAAGCTAGTTTATTTAAATCCAAATCATATTTGGTTACATTGACCCAACTATATTATTTAACCTTACACTGCGTTATGCAGAAGCTTTGCTCAATACTCTACATTTCTTTATCTCAACATAGTTAAATAGTTAAAATGCAACCAACAAGGCACTCGTATTTTTATAGGGTGAGACATAAAAGGGGCTGAAGCAACCCAAGAGTACTAAAAATAATGAGAGGAAACAATGCAAGGTGTTCCCACCTAAAAAAATTCCCACTTTACAGCCTTCTTCCCAATATACATGAGCTATACATAACAGGTATGTTCAGGGGCTGGACAACAACAGCTTTCATGGGTAAATTGGACCAGTCTGCTGGCCAATCTTCATTAATTGGACATTGCACCAGTAAGAGCAGAGTGTGAAGGTCCATCTAACAGGGTAAGAGCTCAGTTTTGCTTAAAGTATTCCAATGCACAGAACATTATGTGTGACATACCAAAGTTCAAAAGGGGACAAATTATTGGTGCACGTCTTGCTGGCGCATTGGTGACCAAGACAGGAAGTCTTTGTGATGTATCAAGGGCCACAGTATCCAGGGTAATGTCAGCATACCACCAAGAAGGACGAACCACATTCAACAGGATTAACTGTGGACTCAGGAGGAAGCCGTCTGAAAGGGATGTTTGGATGCTAACCTGGATTGTATCCAGAAAATAATAAAACCACGGCTGCCCAAATCACGGCAGAATTAAATGTGCACCTCAACTTTCCTGTTTCCAGCAAAACTGTACGTCAGCAGCTCCACAGGCTGAATATACGCGGCCCGGCTGCTATAGCTTAACCTTTGGTCACTCATTCCAAAGCAAAACGTCGGTTTTAATGTGGCAAGGAGGGCAAGTCTTGTGCTGTGGACTATGTGAAACATGTATTGTTCTCTGATGAGTCCACCTTTATGCTTCTTTGCAGAGAAGCCCCAAAGAAGCATACCACCCAAATTGTTGCATGCCCAGAGTGATGCATGGGGGAGGATCAGTGATGGTTTGGGCTCCCTTATCATGGCATTCCCTTGGCCCAATGCTTTTGCCAGATAGACGCGTCACTACTAAGGACTACCAAACCATTCTGGAGGACCCTGTGCATCCAATGGTTCAAACATTGCATCCCGTGTATCAGGATGACAATGCAGCAATACACACAGCATGACTGGTGAAAGATTGGCTTGATGAACATGAAAGTGAAGTAGAACATCTACCATAGCCTGCACAGTCACCAGACCGAAATATTATTGAGACACTTTGGGGTGTTTTGGATGATCAAGTCAGGAAACGTTTTCCTAAACCAGCATCATGTTGTGACCTGGCCACTATTCTGCAAAAAGAATGGCTTAAAATCCCTTTGACCACTGTGCAGGACTTGTATATGTAATTTCCACGACTAATTGATGCTGTATTGGCAGCAAAAGGAGTCCCTACACCATACTGATAAATTATTGTGGTCTAAAACCAGGTGTTTCAGTTTGATTTTCCAACTCCTGTATCATAAGACACAGAAATATCCATAATGTTTAGATAGTTACTGTTTAAGAAAACTCTGGTTTATTTTCTTTTTCGTATACCTTCTTAAGACACAATTTTAGACATACCAACATATGTGGCAGAATAAGAAAACAACATGATGGGAGCTTAAATGATTGTCAGAAAGACTGGAGCACTGAAACCGAAAAACCCCACTTAAAAGCTATCAGTTAAGTCAGAGTCCCTGTGAGTAAAACATAAAGGATTAAAAATTGATTCAGAAGCTTTTTTGTGTTTCCTGCATGTAGCTGGCAAGTTTCAAATGAATCTAAAAACGTGTCTTCGCAGTTATTTGTCTGAAGTTGAAACGAAAAGTAAAGCTACAGTTTAAAAAAACTACACACGCGCTGAAGAGGAAACCACTAAAACTTAGGCGCCGTGTTTAAAAGCATTGCAAACTTTATTTTTGCAAGCAGTGCCTTGTGAAAAAATTTACTATTTTTTTCACCACAAATGTCACACACAGCACTGTGACAATAGTCCCATTAGAAACAGCAAACCCTTAAATGTACAACAAACCCAGTGAGTGGCAGGCAAGGCAAATAAAAAACTCTCTGCTTCCACAGTTTAGGCCTCTAAAGGGTAGTGCAAACTGTGGAAAGTGTTCCTGTTTTTTTTTTTTTAAGCGCATGCTTTCCTGAGCCAGAAACTACTGCATGCCTCGATGCAGCATTTAAAACTTTGTCACAAAAGATATATATAAAAATGCAGCAGAGCAAAAACAAGATTTTTTGTTCTCCATGTGAAATAAGTAAAATAATCCTAAAACTTATAAAATAAATACATATTTTGGTAGAATTATGATAGAGGTTTAACCTAACGATTTCCTAAGCCTTGTTTTTGTGTAATAGGAAATTAAACAACTGAAAAACTCTCCTTAACTTCCCCTATATCTGTGGTAGAAGCGGCCAAATGGTGTTGAAATGGTTTACAGTCTAAACTGCCGCTTCGAGATAAGACGAACTGTATGGACCAAGTAAGAATTGCTTTAAGTAGAATGACTCAGACGTTCTCCTGAGTTGCTTCGCTTTTGTACTGCCTGAATAAAGACTGACACGCATTCTCTAGCTTACAAGACATCCACTTTGTCACCATGAAAAAAAAGGAATTAAATGCAGTGAAAGAGACAAGACTTGTTTCATATGTAAAGGGAAATTGTGAAATGTGAAATTTAATAACGGTTGACGACAAATTTAAGGCTTTACATGTTATCGTTTGGAAATAGCACAAGTTTGGTGCTTCTCGTGATTCTTGAGATTAAACCTAACCTCATTTCATCACTTTATCAACAATCTACATGCTGCAATTAACCACAGGGACAAAGTACTAATCACTGGTGCAAGTGAAGAAAAACCAAGCGAAAAATGCACGACTTCTTTTACTTTCAGCTCGACTTTTGTGAAAGGCATCATATTATATCAAAAGCATATGCTGAAAAAAAATGGGCTTCTTTTGGTTCGACCACTTTGGATAGCAACTGATAAAACTTAACTATTTATTATAAATGTTCCTCTGACTTCAGGTCCAAACCTGACTGGTGAAACCAAAGGTATCCATCATTTTCTTCCACTTTCCATGTTCTATAGCTTTTCATAGATATTTGAGTGTTACTTTGCACTTTAGGTGCTTTTTCATTCAATTCCTGTACCTACATGGCCTGCAGTAGCTTTTGAAAGTCTGAAGCCATGGTCCTAAACCAGCTGGTTTGCCTTCTTCAGCTTGGTGGTCAGTCTTTGCCTCAAACAGAGGAATTCCAGCATATAGGAAGTCTTTTTCATGCCTGAAGTTAAGACAGGGATGGGAGACAGATGGGCAGTTTGAGGCTTTTTATGCAGAAATGCAGTTTCAAGTGATGAAATAGGAGGGAAAAAAATAAATAAAATACAGCTATTCATTTAAAAGTGCTGTCATGCTGGAGCTAGTTTTAGCCAGGCCACCCTAGGAACATGTCCATAGGCAAAAAGGTAGAGAGCTTGTGGTTATGTGTGTTGTAGGCCAGGATGGTACAATCATCTCCACAACTATTTAACTGCAAACCTCCTACCTTTTCAAGTTGTCCAAATGTTCAGAACCTGCTTGCAAACAGCCAAAATACCTTCTTCTTACCTAGTTCCTTCTTACCTAATGTGACCTTGTTAGGTTTAGAGATAGAGTGAGGTGCTTCACTTAGGAACCCGTTGCAGTCCTCCAGAACAAGCTGGAAATACTTGATGGTCAGAAGGACGTTTGGGTTTCCCACTGTCCCTCCCTCACTCTTCAACGGTTTAACTGAAACACGTGACTAAGACTGCCAGGACACAAGACTAAAACCTGGTCAAAAAGCACCAAAAAGTCTGTGAATTACCCTTAAAACCTAATTTTGCTTCTACAGACTTGCATTGGTTGAGAACACAGTTACAGGGTTTCCATTGTGGGTTAATATTTAAACTCTTTTTGTGGGCACCTTTCCCCTGCGGCCTGTGTAGGAACATCCCAGTGAGGAATAATCAGTTGTGTTGGTGTCAGTTTACCTCTTGGGGCACTCGTCGTTTTATATATATATATGTATATATGTGTGTGTTTGTGTGTGTGAGGCAGGTGTGGGGATACATGTAACTTAGCATTTTTCACATTTCCTCCTTATGTTCTGCTATGGGAACTTCTGTTTGGGGATTAGGTGTCAAGTTTAAGGCTAAAGCATGAACTGAGCTTATGCATGTACAAGTAGTCCTCAAGTCAAGGTTGTGCTATAGAACCCAATGAAAAGTGAATTGAGGACGGTGCAATGTCCTTGTTAAGATAGGAATAAGTACTGTGTGTGAGTGTTTGTGAATGTGTGTGTTGCAGTACAGTTGTAGCTGCAAAGGGAAGTCTTTAAAGTGACTCACTGGCTCAGAGTGATATGAGGAAGTTTCAGAGTACTGTGTGTTTAATTTGTTGAAAAAATAGCTTGTGTGAAAAGTATGGCAATGCAAGACATCTTTCCTCTGTTTAGCGGTCTGGAGGAACATAATTCCAAAAAAACAAATAGTGACAGGACCAACTATGCCCTTAGTAAATATTGTATAAACCTCAAGTTTACAGAGCAGTCAAGCCTTTTCTACTTTTTTTTCTTTAAACCTCCCACTAGTAGTCACTACTTGGGCACTTTCTGCATGCTGGTATAACAAAAGGACACACACACAACCAGCACTGAACCGTACGTAAAAACCGCAGCATAGGTACCATTGTCTCAAAAAACTGTGAGATATTAAAGCCTTCAGCAGCATTTCACAACTGTAACATGTTGACACTTTATTTCCACATATTTCCTGAGAGCTAACTTCGCAGTTATCTTCCTTGTTTTGACTTCCTCTTTGCCGCGTTGAACCTCAGTGGTCAAACTAACTATCTTGTGTTCGGGTGTCATCACTGCAAACGCTTCTGAGAGGCAAGTCGACTGCAGCTGCCGCTCCACAGTTCGTCAAACCCGGCGCAGACAGGTGACAGGTCATCATCCGAAGTCCTGTTTGTGCCATCTACTCAGGAGATGGAGGCACAAATGCGAGGTATGCACCTGACCTCGGTGTTTGATGGTGTATTTCATGTGCTGATAAAAGTAATTTGTTCATTTATTCCTCACAGACGTCCTCGGTCTCACCAGTGATCAGGCCCCCCACTTAGTGTATTTGACAAGCTGAGTTGGACACTCTGTTTCAGTGAGTGTCAGTTTGTCAAATACCCCAAGTGAGGTGTCACTTCTCGACAGACAGAGGTCACTGCACAGACAGAGCGCTCCAACGCAGTTTGGAAAAACGTTGAAGAATTGCTAAGCTGAATTGATTTGTGCATGAATTATGTTAGGTAGATAGATACCCATGAGTAACACAAAATGTACGGTTACCACTTCCAGCCTAGAAGTAACAACCTTTAAGTCTTGCAAGTGTCACCAAATTTAGCATGCAAGTTCAGAATGCAATTTCTGCAACTTAACTGTAACAAGGTGTACAATTATTTAAAGGAAGCTTTGGAACAAATATTCACATGGTTGTCTTTTTTTTTTTTATATAGAGTCAATGTTTGCTCCATGGGTGCAAATATGTCAGCGACTAATGCAGCTTTCAGAGAGATAAGAACTGCTCACTTTCTTGAGCCACGTGGTATTTTGCTGATCTTCTTTATTTCTACGTGCATATATTTAAAAAAAATCAAGATGCATCATTTTTTTATAATAAAAGTGACTCATCAGTGAATTTATACAATTTCTGCAAACCCCACCCTATCTTCTAACTTGCCCTCTCACAGCATGATTGGACTGTCTTGCATTTCCTGAAAAAACTCTCTGACGTTTATAAATGTCTTTCCCCCAATTTGCTTTTGTATGTAAGCTTTGTTTCAGCAAACCCATTATTGCAGTTAAGGTGTATTGTAATTTAAGTTTTGGGAAGTGCCCAAATTGCATCATGTCATCGTGAATCGTGCTTGCGTTCCCACATTGCTATCTGTTATGTGTATCCTCATGTAGCTTTTCAATAGGGCACTAAATGGGTTACAGAAATATTATTATTTCATAAGTTAATGGTTTACAAGTGTTTATTAGGCATTAATTAAGACTGTATTTATTGTATTTAATGCAAATATAACTGGTTTATTGGCAAATAGTGAACCAAACCTACCTATATATTTACTGTAAGTTATAGTTAGTTAGTACATTGCACACACAATAAGCATTTTTTAATATATATATATATATATATATATGTAGAGAGAGAGAGAGAGAGAGAGAGAGAGAGAGAGAGAGAGAGAGAGAGAGAGAGAGAGAGAGAGAGAGAGAGAGAGAGA
>JAVLVB010000078.1:2039535-2056327 GCA_032876305.1 Orestias chungarensis | reverse complement strand
CAACTGGGTCCTGGACTTCCTGACCAACAGGCCGCAGTCTGTGAAGATTCACAACATCTCCTCCCCTACCATCACCCTCAGCACTGGCTCCCCTCAGGGCTGTGTGCTGAGCCCCCTCCTGTTCACACTGCTCACATATGACTGCTCGCCTATCCATCCAGGCTGTCATATTGTGAAGTTTGCGGATGACACAGCAGTGTTTGGATGCATCACAAACCGTGATGAGTCCAGCTACGGGCAGGAGGTGGAACACCTGGAGGGTTGGTGCAGAGAGAACAACCTCTGCATTAATGTAAAGAAAACCAAGGAGATGATTGTGGACTTCAGAAGGGGCAAGCATGCCCACCTCCCACTGCACATGGGAGGATCTGCGGTGGAAGTGGTCAACAACTACAGGTACTTGGGTGTACACCTGAGTAACAACCTCACCTGGAGCAACAAGACTTCCATTCTGGTCAGGAAGGCGCACCAGCGGCTCTACTTCCTCAGGAGGCTGAGAAGAGCTGGACTCGGGAGCTCAGTTCTCACCTCCTTCTACAGATGTGTGGTGGAGAGCGTCTTGTGCTCCAGCATCAACGTGTGGCATGGAAGCTGCTCTGCTGCAGACAGGAAAGCTCTGCAGAGGGTGGTGAAGGCTGCACAGAGTACTGTTGGAGTCAGCCTCCTCAGCACCACAGACATTTACACCTCCAGATGCAGGAAGAGGGCCTCCGGCATCATGAAGGACCCCACACACCCAGCACACTCACTTTTTGTCCCGCTCCCCTCAGGCAGGAGGCTGCGGAGCATCAAGTGTAAAACAACCAGACTGAGAAACAGCTTCATTCCTGAAGCTGTGAGACTCTCAAAAACACGCAATGGCAATCAGAGCTGAAAAACACTTTCTCATTTAACCGGCACTGTTCACTTTAATATCACACTTCAAAATGTCACTTTAAAATGTCACTGTTATGGTTCACTTTAATGTTTCACTTTAAAATGTCCCTTTAAAATGTTAATTAATATGTCACTTGCACTCCGAATTTTGATTGCTGCTATGTCCGAAGTACTATATTGTAGATTCCGTGTCAATATTATATATTCTGTGGAGTCAAATCACATTTCTCGTATAGTTCTTTATAACTTATAATGTATTATATATTTGCATTCCGATCCTCAATGCTGCTATGTCCGAAGTCCCATATTGTAGATTCTGTGTCCATATTGTAGATTTTGTGAAGTTCAAACCCTAGTCTCGCATAGTTCTTATATTCTTATATTTTATTACATTATTTAAAATTGCTATCAGGGTGTAAACTGGACCGAGGGATTAGAATTTCGTCCCACCTCATGTACCACATGTGATGTGATGACAAATAAAGATTCCTTGATTCCTTGATTCCTTGATTATTCAAATATATTAATAATTTCATACTCAAATGGTAATACAAACTAATTGCCAAATATGTATGCATGAAATATGTTCTTTTCTATTTTTGACCAAAGCTGCCAACAACCCAACATTAAATTAAATATCTAAATTAGATTATTCAAGGAATAGTATAGGATTTAATCAAGTGATTAGATTAATTTAGTTTTGACAACATATAACAATTTGGTAGATCACATATTTGCACAAATTTAACAATCATAGTTTTAGTTTGAAATCTATATGTTTCTAAGCAGATCAGTTAAAGGGTGAATCGGTCTTCCACTCATCCCCCTGACGTATATGGACGAGATGATAGGCGTTGCGAAGGTCTAGTTTGGTGAAGATGGTGGCTTTATGCAGAGACTCGAAGGCGGCAGTGATGAGGGGTAAGGGATAGCGGTTCTTAATGGTGATATAAGTAGTCGATACAAGGTCGGAGCGAACCGTCTTTCTTGGTGACAAAAAAGAAGCCCGCCCCTAAGGGAAACGAGGAGGACCGGATGATACCAGCGGCGAGGGACTCATTGATGTAGTTCTCCATCGATTCTCGTTCCTTGTCAGAGATATTGAATAAACGTCTGGAAGGTAAGGGGACTCCAGGAAGAAGGTCAATGGCACAATCATATCGTCTGTGAGGGGGAAGAGAACAGGCTTTGGTCTTGTTAAAAACCTGTCTTAAGTCTAGGTATTCGTCCGGGATGTTGCTTAGGTCCTGAGAATCGATGGAGAGTTCCTCAGGGGGCGGGCTAGAAGGAACGGCAGCCTGGAAACAAGAGGAAAGACAGTGAGACGACCAGCAGGTGACTGTACGTTCAGCCCAGTTGATGGTGGGATTATGAGTAGTGAGCCAGTCAAAACCTAGAATGACTTCGGGTTGAGAAAACGAAAAACGTTCTTTCCTCAGTGTGGTTACCGGTAAGAATGAGTTCAACAGGTTTGGTGAGGTGAGTGATGTGGGGTAACGGGCGGCCATCCAAAGCTGAAACACGGAGGGGAACTTCGAGAAGAGATGTAGGTATCTGAAGTTGTTTTGCTAGGGTTTGGGCTATTAAGGACTGCTCACAACCAGAGTCAACGAGAGCTGAAAGACTGAACGTACAGAGGTTGTGTCTTATGGTAGCCGGAAGTAAGAGACGGGGCTGTTTAGTCTCAATGGATTGGTCCAACCGTGGTCCTGGTGATCAGGTGCACCTGGGCGTGGCTCGGGGGACCCCTGGACAACCTTTAAAACATACTGAAAGGACTGAACCTGACAGTCGGCAGCCAAGATGTCAGTCAGAGGAAGAGTTAAAACACATTCCTAAAATTGTTTAGATACACCGGCACCATAACGTCATCTGTCAATGAAAAGCTATCAGTCATCCGCGGAGAGGTTTCTGTTGTGGTTTGGCAGAACCGAACTGGAATGCGTGAGTCATTATACAAACAGTTATGCTTGGCCGAAAAACATTGCGGAGCATCTACTAAAGAACACCTTGTCCTACATTATAATTTGGAGGTGGCAGCATCATGCTCTGGGGTCACATTAGAAAGAGCTACACTTTACCAAAAGGCGAATAAATGCTAAAAAAAAAATTGTGTTTCAAACACACATATCCCACAAAAGAAGGACACAAAATCGAATCTGTTGGGTCATCGGCACTGGTCTGTGAGCAAGAGATTTTATCACAATATTGGAGGTTTGGTGGCAATTTGGGGTAAATATTGCAAAGTTAAGATCTGGTATGCTTAAAACGGCGTATCTGATTTTCACAGTACTATAAGCTAAATCATAATCCTCGGATCAAAGCAATGCTGTAGATCAAATCAAAATCAATCAAATCAAATCAAGTCAAAAACGCTTTATTTATCCCAAAGGGAAATTAAATGGTGTTGGAGTATCTCATTTAAGCAAGGGTGTGAACACACACCGTATGAAGTCCACACACTCACCTCTCACAACAGTCTCAAGAAACCTGAGAACAGTGGCAAAAGGAGAGCCGACGCTACACAATACTATAGTTATGCTGCTATAGGCTTAGACTGCTGGAGGAAAATCTGACCACTTCTCTCTCTGCTACTTTCTTCCTTTGTCCTATATTTATAACAGCATAACTACTGCTAAAAACTATTTTTTTCATTATTCTGTGCATCTATTTTAGTTTTCTGTCTCTTCAAACCCCCAGTCGGCCGTGGCAGACGGCTGCTTGTACTGAGCCTGGTTCTACTGGAGTTTTCTTCCTGTTAAAGGGGAGTTTTTCCTCTCAACTGTCGCTCCATGCATGCTCAGTATCAGGGATTGCTCTAAAGTGAACAACAACACAAGCCATTGTTTTGGTCTGCTAATTCCAGAGGAGTGAATGCTGCAAGTCAATGACTCGATGCAATCTGCTGGGGTTCCTTAGACTGGAACCTTTTGAGTTGATTTGTTTATGATGTATCTATGATTTTAATTGATTTTCGTGTAAAGTCCCTTGAGACGACATCTGTTGTAAATTGGCGCTATATAAATAAACAGATTCATGTTTCTTGAATACAATAAGAACATGTGAAATCAATGTCTTCCTATTAAAGTGACAGCATGGGAAGTTTTAGGTATTACTGGCTGTTTGAGAGGTTTCACATTTTATGAAATATTGGGATTCACCAAAAGAGGCCATGGAAATGAAACTTTCAACTGCAGATAATTCCTCACACTTGCAAAGGCCTCCATTATCTAAGGGCTAAACAGAGAACATGGAACTAAACAGAGAATTAAATATTTGTACCATCTTTTTCCCCATTATGCTTTATTTTCCTGAATCACAAATAATGCGCCGTAAAAGTAAGTGCAGCAGAAAATAAGGCGTCTTGCTGTAAGCTCTGCCTCATTCCCCTTTAGGGGTGCAACGTGACCCCTCTCACTGTGAATGCTGCTTTCCCAGTGTCACTCTGACTTGTGCTTGGAGGAGCCAAGCATCCTTCTGGAGGAGATTGTTAGGTGAGGTAAAAAAGATATGATTGAACAAGGATTATCTGTTCCCTGACTGCTCCAAAAAAGTCAAGAAAATTAGAAACACCACATCAGCCCTCATATAATTACTTCTTCATTGACTAACTGAACGTCATTAATATTTTCCCTTCAATATTTAATTGTGAACGAGGATCACCACTGCAGGGTAGACACGTTTAAAAGATAAAGCCAGAACGGAGACGAGGAAGTTTTTATTAAAACTTCTTAAAGGTGTTTGACTGTTCATACATCGCCTTGCAAAAGTTTTTACACCTCTCAAACTTTTTCACAATCTGGGATGTTACAACCACAAACGTATCTATTTTATTGAGACCTTGCATGCACTACTGTTGCTGTTGTTATAACTGCGAAGTGGAAGGAGAATCTGACAGGGTTGTAAAATAGTTTTTACAATACAGATTTCAAAGATATCGCCTGTCTAAACATTAGCACTTCTGCACGCTACTCTCGACAAAATAGCTGGAGTTCACTCTGCTTTTGACAAGGATACTTTGATATATGAACATGTTTTGGTTATAACTAATCCATTGTTGCTGAGGCGGCTCTCTAAAGGTTACATTCCTGTTTTTGTATCCTCTATTAACTCCCTCCATGTTCCAACCAACCAATACAATCTTCCCTGTCCCTGCCCGACTAAAGAGCCCCCACATAACGATGTTTCCGCCACCAAGTGGAAGAGGAAGACTCTTCATGGTGTTCTGTTGCTGCTCTTGCATGATTAGCATACTGAGTTCCAACAAAAAAGGTTTTGTTCTTATGTGATCATAGAGAATTGTTTCACAGTTCCCCTTTATGGTTTGTGGAAAACAGGATTTTGCATAGCAAGCTTTTTCCTGCACATAGAAATAATGGCTAGTTGACTGACTCCTTACTTGGCTTCTCCTTTCAGAAGAACCATTTTTTCTTTGGAGGTCTGAAATTCTTCCTTAAGTAGTTTTATGTGTGGTCTTTGTTCTCTTCGGTTAATAAATGGAAATGACACAATGAAGTCCTGAAATGCTAAATAAAATCGGACCCAATGAAACCCTTATAGCTGTTGAGATCAGCGGTCCAGTGGATCATTTGAGACCTTTAAAAATGTACAACCACATGTACTTCTACTAAAATATATGTTTAACTGATTATGGACAAATCTTTCCGCTTGTTAACTCAAAGCAACTTTCGGCAACAGAAATGTCACTCACTTCATTATAAAAAAACATTAAATGAATGCATTGGGTGGATTTATACTAACATTCAAACTGTTCATAAAGTTAAGACTAATGTTGAAATCCGGTTTTAAATAAATCTGAAATAGAAATCCTACATTTAGTATGCAAGACAAACACATTGTGCAATCGTGCTATACGAGCAAAACACTGACTGTTTGCAAGTGAATGAAACCTGGCAGGAGGTTTACCGGGCGTAAATAAATACTCTTCTCTCCGTCTTAGTTTGAGTTAGACTGTCACTGTCAAAACAAAACTTTCAGTCTTGATCCCAAAGTCATCTTGCCATTTTGTGACATAGCATGAACCCACCACACCTGAATGAGAACGCTTTACCTTTTACTGCAAATAGCAGAGTGAGTATTTCTGTGTAAGGAAGTGAAATAAATTGTCTGACAAATACTGAACCTAAGAGTGTTTTCTGTGCAACTATAGTTCTTCATTAATTTCAATGTAAATATATTTAAATATTAGAAAGTCTCCTGTTGTTAAAATTCAGACATTCGCAAAAAAGATATCAAAACTTGCTCATTTATATGTTTGCTCCACATTTTTCTCTCTACAATATAAATACATCAGAAAGACAAACAGTTCCACTTATTCACTTACAATTGTGGTCTAAAAACGTACACTTGTGGTTTGGGGCTCTAGCCCCATTAACTCTACCTTCGAAACAGACCTAAGCTTGAGGTGATCAAATGTATAAAAATAAAAAAAAGGATTTAATTCAAAATATTTATTTTAAACACAGAATGAAAATATGGGTTTTAAAAGCCCCAGATTACGATTGAGACAAAAACACTAAATGTGAGAAAAAAGCTGTTTATGTAAAGAGATCAATATAAACAGCAATTCAAACAGATTCGGATAAAAATTGACTAAACCAACACTTCTTTTCAAGACATTCATTGTAATTTCTTAAATTTGTGTTCTGTCAGTTTTTGTTTAATAATTTACAGTAGTTAATTCAAAATACTTCATCTGCCTTTTCTTTCTTAGAATCTTTCTACATGTGTTCAATGTTTGGCCATGCTTTTACAGATTAATTGTCTCCTTTAGTATTCTTTTATTTGAATAGATTTTTATATATTTAACTGTGCATGCGGTATTCCGAATATTAACAAAAATACACAGCGAATAGATTCTGGGTGCTGGTAATTGTACTCCACTAGTTTTTACATTTAGTTTTTTAGGGTATAAAAGGAGCTCAAGTCACGGCACTGGCTTCCTGTCACTCAAAGAATAGACTTTAAAACAGCCTTGCTTGTGTACAAGTCTCTTCATGGTTTAGTCCCAAAGTACATATCTGACATGTAAGAGCCATATGAACCAGCCAGGACTCTGAGAACCTCAGGTAGTGGCCTCCTGCTGATGCCCAGAGTCAGGAGCAAACAAGGGGAGGCTTCATTCCAGTTTGATGCTCCTAAAATCTGGAACAGTCTTCCTGAAGAGGTGAGACAGGTTTCAACTCTGCCGTTGTTTAAATCCAGGCTGAAAACAGCCTTATTTAACAGTGCATATAGCAACTGAGAATATTGTTACTATTATTATTTTTTTATTTTAATTTTATTTCTTTTAAATTTAAACCTGATTTTATTGTTTCATTTTCTGATATTTTTTCCTATGTAAAGCATTTTGAATTGTCTGTTACACAAAAATGTGCTATATAAATAAACTTGCCTTGCCTTGCCTTGCCTCCAAGTCTCTGGGTGTTTTGTACCAACCGGGCACCAATACCTGCTACAGGAATGTATTGTGCCTACTTTCACAACTGATGTTGTCATTTTCTGGGAACTTTTCAACGTCAGTCGGAAAATGGAGGTTTGGCTGGTTGTGTTTGTTGTCCTTCTTTTTATCTCACCAGGGGACGTTTCTTGGAGGCTGTGGTGTTGGAGCTGCTGAGCTGCCAGCTCCTGGGTGCCCAGGTGGTGCCACTCCGCCTAACGAGCTGTGGAGGATATCTTGCTGTGTCCTCTCTGCCTGTCTGCTCCAACGTTCCACCTACAGCCTCTTCTCACCCATCAACACCGTCCGGACCTCCACCACCAGGCAATAACACAGCCACAATCCGGTTCTGATCATCTCTCCCTGGCGTTTCAACATCTTTACTCCAATTAGGACAGCCTCCGCACACAATCACTAACTACTCACCCGAACCAAACTCGCATGTCGTCTAGACCCTCAGAGCTCCTTGAGCACATTTCACATATTTACTGTATATACTATTGTCACAATAAACCCCTTTACCTGATTCCTGGTCTACTGAGTTGCTTTCCCGTTGTGGGTCAGTCAAGCTAGAAAAAACCATGACAGTCAGCTCTCAAGAAATGTGGTTATTTATTTCAAGAAATGCGTAGATCCACAACGAGACTTTTGATTTGATAAGGCGTAAAGTTTTGAGAGTAAAGTTACTCAAACTGGCATGAGAGTCATAATCAAGGAGAAGAGATAGACATGTGACGGAATATGTAATTAAGATAGTCAATGTACCTCAGCCACCAGTAAATGTAGCAAATGTGTATCTACCTCTTTTAAATGCTGTAAATGTTGCTGTATACTTATATCAACTAAAAATATCAGGTTACACAATGTGTGTAACCTGATATTTTGCTGCCTGATTTGTTCTTTTATTTGTTAACTAATGGCAGTCACAGCAATGACTCACAATGAAACCGCAACTTTTTAACTTTTCTTCTCTTTGCACAACCTGCAGATCAGTGAATGTTAAATAAATAAATAAAATCACCACAGATATATTTGTAAGATTTAATATTATGCAAGGTAATATTCCCAAACAGAATAGGGATTTAATTAAAGAGCAACTTTTCAGTCGGCTGACTCCCGAATTGTTACTATTATCATTTAAATACTTTAAACAACCCAAATTTACTTGCGTTTTATGGCTTTAGTGTTTCCAATTTGTAATAGCAGTTAAAGTGCAAATAAATATAATACAAATTTTAAGCACTTTATGGTCGTAGAAGGGTTGGAAGTGACTAATTGACTAGTTGTAGTCTAAATATACATTTTATGACTCAGTGCAGCTATATGGCGAACAAGAACAACCAGACAGACCGACAGCACTCTGGAACTTAATTAGGATAAGTGATTCATCTTCATTTATTAACAACTGCTGTTCAACTGCCCAGCAGAGGTGTTCACATGCTTTTCTGTGTGGAAGAGATCTAGATATGTAAGGAAAATAGCATCTTCCAATCTTCGTTTAGTTGCAAGTCTCCACACGTAAATTCTGATGAAAATGATTCAAGCTGCTTCACACACATAGGTTTGCCAAAGTTGATGTGCAAAAATGAAATTTTAAGATATTGTAGTTTTAAATAAATGCTACTCGCATTTCTGGATATCTTTATTGACTTCCCAAAATGTAATTGTTTTAAAGAGAAGGAAATCTTTAAATGGCGCTGTAGTCATGTAAAAATCAGCACCTCTCTGATAACCTTCTTTTTTTTATACATGGCCAAAACAATAACAATGGTTGCTTATGTAAAGTCAGTGCCACTTTATATGTTGCAGAATGACGCATAGGACAGCACGACTTATTTTTCACGTATGGCCAAACACAAACACAAATATGTTTTTTTATATCTCCACGTGTCAGTTTTTGTAGATATCCATTTTAGAAAGTGTAGGTTTTTGTGTAAATGGAAACCCAAAAAGCCTAACATATCTTTTTTTTTCTTTCTCTCAGATAACTAGCATGGTTTTTGGTCCATTCCTCTGGTTCTATGCCTGGATAAAAAAATAGGATTTGATTTGGGACATTAAAACAAAAAGTTGATGGAAATCTCTTGCCAACATGTTTATTGTGGTTTTTACTAAAACAAAAAACAAAACAAAAAAACTGTGTTTTCTACAATATTCAATCCAGTTGCATGCAAATTGTAATCTAAGTTAAGGATAGTTTGAAGATAGTCTTTTTTTCCATCCCCACTCGGATATAACCCAGAGTACTTGTGTGTTTTGTCCTATCTATTTATAGACTGAAATAGTCAATATTCGACTGGGACTGGGTTTAAAAAAATTAAATAAATACTTAAAAATAACTAAATCTTTTTATGTGTGGCCCAGCAAGTAACATACTCAAATAAGGCCTAACGGTAAAAAATGTATGTGTATACTCTTAATGCCGCTTTTGAATGAGGATCTGAATTTATCTAGCTCTACAACTCAGACTCATGACTGATTAGATAGAATCCAGAGCCCAAAGGTGGAAGTTGGCATCGTGATTCATTTACCCTCTGATCTGCGATTAGGTGTAGGAAAAAGCCAGAGGAGAAATACTTTGAGACAGATTGGTTCAACATGATAGGAACAAAAAAAAGATCAAGTTACCACTTGTTACAAACAAACCAGCCAGAACACCACTACTGAACACTTAGCATACGGGACCGTTAAAGCAGATGGGCTACAGCAGTAGAAGACCACACTCCTTTCAACAAGGAACAAGATACTGAGGATGCAATTCACACAGGCTCGCCAAAATTGGAAAATTACAGATCGGGGAAGTCTTGCCGTGTTCAATGAGTCTCGAGTTCAGCCTGCATGGTATCAATAATGGTGAGAGGGATGTTCTTTCGGCACACTTTGATCGCCTTATGATCAAGCAAGCATCGTCTGAGCGCCGCCGCCTGCTAAATTATTGCTGCTTACTATGCCCATCACATTATCTTTAACAAGCAGAATGTACCGATGATATAAACCCAAAATCAAAACAACAAAAATGAACAAACAAAGCATAACTGGGATGTGTTGGAAACTTAGATTTGCATCTAACTGCAAACAACATTTCGGCAAGTGAGTGACGCAATCACATGGAAATGGTCCAAAGCCTGTGACTAATGTTTCTGAGACCTAGTTGAACCTACAATGAAAACCAGAAGTTTACATGCAATGATTTAAAAAAAACACATGCAACCTTTTTTCTTGCTCTCAGAAATCCAAGCTTCTCTTTATTTTTAGGTCAGTTAGGGGATATCTATCTGCTAAATGCTACACTATTAAGTAAGACACATTGATTAATGTCTTTGCAATCAGTTGATTACTAACTCTTTAAAATATGAGGTAAAGCACAGCTGATAATGTCATGGTATAGGAAACGTCTCATAAATGAACCGACACTGAGTTCATTAGAAGCTCACCTTAAGATTTATTTCAAAGCCACTCCTTAAAGACATTCCTTGCTTGTGACGATGATCAAAAATCTAATTAAATCAGTCAAGATGTCAGGAACAGAACGTCTTTTTTCTTCCTGGAGAGTAATACCGAAAGGTGGCACATTCATCAATTTAAAGCAAGCACAGACATCATTGGAAATGTCCGACCATGTGTTTTGGTTCAAGATGTGCAAATTGACCCCAGAACAAAACCATGGAAAGAGACGTTAATTTCTAGAAACATGTTTCTTGATCTGATGAGAATAAACCCGGAACTGTTAGGCCATAATGACTGTTGTTACGTTTACAGGAAAAGGGGGAATGCTTGTAAGCTTGGGAACATCATTCAGCCTGTGAAGTATGAGGGTGGCAGCATTATGTTGCAGGATTGTTTTGCTGCATGATGAACTGATGCAAAAACTGGGAGTTTTTTTCTCTTCCCTATTCATTACCAAAGGTATGAATGTCGTCTGGATTTACATGTTGGAATGTGTTATTTGTTAGATATACTAAACTAACAGTTGTATGGTTTACAAACTTACAAGACCAGAAAAGTGACCTGGAAGCTGGGAATGAAGCTAAAGTGTCAACTGCTTCAAACAAACCCAGATATTTAATCATTCATTTGTGTTTTAGATTTCAACCGTTCTGTTAAATGACCAAGGAGAGGAGGAAGAGTCACACAGATTAGATAAGAACCTGAAGTTGCAGTCTTCGTAACTGAGGTCATGTCTCTTCACAGTGTGACAGGTTGTTGATTTATTCACCAATAAAATAAAGAACTTGAAAAAGGGTTGCGCAAGATTGATTGAATGATTTTTAAGGTGTGGTTCTATTAGTTAAAATGTATTATTTCTACTAATTAAAATCTTTTTTGTTTTGATCGCTTTCATGTAGGATAAATTTTACAAAAAATTATTTTTGTTGACTTTGGTTGGGATTTAAAGCAAAAAAAAAAAAAAACAGGAATATGTGAATGAATGGATGGATAAAGTTTGTTTTCAAGCATGTCATATTTTTATTTGTTATAGATTTTATGCATAGTGTGCTTAATTATATTTTTATACTTGTATTTTGTGCTTTCATTTGTTTTTGTAATGTTTGATCTAAGCTTGATAATAAAGGATAAATAGAGAGATAGATCTAAGTTAATCAAATCTATGGACTAAATATAACCTTCATCATCTAAGATCAACTAATCTGAGTTTTATACTAAATAAATAGATTTATCTACTGCTGCTAAGATATTAACTTTTAATAACCTTTAAACAGAATTTCTCTGAAGAAAATCCCAAACTGTCCCTTTAAAGTGTCCAAACGTTCCTTCAAGCTCAACTGTTAAATTTGATGAAAAAGCCCAAAGAAAAATACTTAACCAGTATTTCATTTTCAGTCAAAATTAATTTTGTGTTTGACTGAGGCATGAAAGAGATGTTTTAATATGTTTAGTAGGGAAGACTTCATTAGTTGTTAATCTTCTTTAAGAAAAAAAAAAGTAATATAAAAAAGTAATAAAGCCTTTTTAATAATTGAAATGAAAAGTTGGTGAGTTTCTGTTGTCTTTTTTTTTTTAGAGAAACCTCTGATGGATTACAAGAAAACAAAACTGAAAGCAGGGCTGAAAGTTAAAATGCCTTTACATTTAACTGCCTTGCATGCTTTAACTTCACATGAGCACTCCGTAGATCAGATGTGAAGTCCTTTCACATCTGAGCTCAGCCAAAAAATGTTTTCACATTTCTTTTTAGTCTTACAATCTTCACTTAAAAAAGTTATCTATTCAATGATATCGACTCATCTTGGTGACACCTCAAAATGAATGATAAAAATTACTCACAAACAAAATTGCTCACTGACTATTCATCATTTTTGAAAGAGCTTTCTTGTCAGTTTGCATTTTCTGTTTCTCTTCCTTTTATTTCTCTGATACCTGTTATTACCCCTAGATGGCCTCAGTACTGTTTTGTAGATGCCTTGTTTCTGCCTGTTTCTCGCCACTTATTTTAATCAGCTTTTTGATTAATCGCCCACTTTTACACCTTTTTTGGCATCTAATCAAACGTTTGTTGGGTTTGTCATGGTGTCATGCTTCTGAGTCAGGGTTTGTGTATCTGTGGTTTTGTGTCTGTGAAAACAAGACCAGCTTCAGTTCTAATTTAAACTGGTGTCAGGCACTGAAGTCACAGGCCTTGCATCTGTGAATTCAACTCTCATGAGAGAAACAATGTCTCCTTCAGACAGATTTTGCTCTCAGCGACCGCAGTTCCGTCCAGAATCATCTACCGTATGAAAACGCTTTAAGAGGAGAACATCTGTGCCGTTACCCCCCGTTATGTCATACAGACATTTATAAAACCTTAGCTCAAACATCTATGTAGATTTGACTATCGACACAGAAACAGCAAACCAGCAAAAAAAAAAAAAGGTTAAAAATCCAACACACATGCAAAAAAGCCAAAGTGCATTGAAGCGAACATTATTAACTTCAAGCCTCATGACATGAAAAATAACAATGTAACATATCAGCTTCTTAGAATCATGCAGAAGTGAAAAAGTCTGTTTCAATCTCAAAATTTCCAGAAATTTGTATCATTATGGATTATTTCTTTAAAGTATGTTTCTTGTCTATATTTCATCTGCTAATAGGCTGAGATGATTATGGAAAACAAACCATGAAGACTTTACGGTGAGTTGATTTTACCAAAGGGATGTTTGAGCTTTAACGGTTGCCTTTGACCCCCCCTACGTATGAGCAGAGCATGTTTTTTTCCCTGCCTGGCCGCTGTGGAGTTGTGGGGATGAAGTAACATCTGAAAAAATCCCCGGTCTGCTGAGGTGTAAAACGTAAAATGGGCTGGTAATGATTTTAGATGCATTTCACAACCTTTTCTGTGCTTTAAAGACTTCGTTTGAACATCTTTGTCTCTTTTTTTTATATTCAAATGCAAAAAAACAACTACAATTATTGAGGATTTTAGTTTGTTATAGTTATACGCTCAACAGAATTTGGTCATTTTGATATTTTATTCCCATCTTAATATTACTGAAAACGTCAAGTAATAATGAAACAATAAAACAAAGAACCCGTTTAAGAATCAAGTGGGATACCTTCACACTTTCATACTTCAGTGGCTAAATGAACACCTCAGGTGGGAGATATCACCACCTCATTACTGTTGCGAGTCTGACAGACTGTGTTTTTTCCCTTTCTCTCCTATTTGCTCCCTGTTTCTCCATAGATCCAGTATGTGGGCTTGTGCCAGTTTGGAAATAATTGATTCTGATTAGATGGAGATTTAGGAGGGACCGACCTGGCCAAATATATAACAAGTTTATCTGAAGGCCTGCATTTTGTTCCTGTATGGCGATGAATGGGTTAATGCCACCCAAGTCACGTATTGGTGCATAGTTTTTTGTTTTTTATTTAGATAGTGAAAGTTAGTCCCTGTTTTATTTTATTTGTTACGTTTCTCCCCTTCAACTAAAGTTTGTGCAACTTTTTGGGGGTTTTGCAAAGTAAAAGATAAACACTTCTTTACTTTAACAAAATGTTACGGCTGCAGTGGGTCTCTGCCTTTTTTCCTGGTAGGGGTTTGGAGACAGGCCTTCTGCAAGTATTATGATTTGCCCTGATTTGTGCTCTGCTGCTTTAAAAGCTGCCATGCATGCAGCAGAAGGGTGCTTCTTCCCTCTCCCTCCTTATGTGTCTTATGGTTGGGTTTTGTTTGTATTTACTTATTTCTGGTTAGTTATGAGTTTTGCACTAACCTATTTTGGTTTCTCATTTCAGGTGTTTTCCTTCTTTAGGTTTTGTTTCTTTAGTATCATTTAATAAATGCAATTTTCATTTAATCAGAAAATCCTTGTGTGGTCTCCTTTAATGTTACCCCTCCAAACAAGCCTGGTGGTTGTAAAATTGTTAGGGCTTGTCCAATTTATGTGGCCTAATTATGCTTGATTGGCCTCATTGTTGTGTTCAGGTTGCAGTTACATGCCCCTGACTGTGGTTTTCCTGTGTTGCAGGTTATTTCTAGGTTTTTGGGCTAGTATAAGGTGTTTGGAAGCTTACTAGATGTTGGACTTTTCCATATGTGTTGTTGGAGGTCCATGAGAATTTTTTTCACTTTTGTTATAAGGGGGAGAGAGAAGTCTCTTTGTTTGGTAATAGGTAAGTGCTGTTTGGTATTGGTGCTGTTTATTATTTTATTTTATTTTTGGGCTGCACTCTGGGCTGAGGGCACTGCCGTGTTTGCTGCCTGAGAGGTTTTGGCCTGGAGGGATTTGCTGCCAGAGGTATCTTGGTGCTTCAAGTGCTTTGGCTCTTGGAGTAAGGCCTGAAGACTAGGCTAAGGTTAGTCAGGGTTTTGGTAATTTAGTTAGCTGCAGGAAAATGGCGAATTGCCATTTGTTTGTAACAGTCACACATTTCCTTATGGTTGTTGGTTAAAGAATTTGGTATGTTCTGACTAGTTTTGGAAGTTGGTTTGTTGGATTATTTTGTTTGAATATGGATAATGTAGGTTCTTTTTTTGTCTTCCCCAACTTTAGAACAATTGGAGAAGCTTACAGAGGAGCAGGTTCGTCAAGTAGCTGAACACTTTTAAAATGTATCTTCAAGCTGCAAAAGGATTAAAATTACTTCAACTAAGGAGTTTCTTAAAAGACAAACTTATACAAATGAATGTCTTTACTGTTTCTCTTTCAGATGCTGATGTGACAGATGTAACTTCCCTCGATTCAGATTCTTTAACTGGTGCTTCAAAGTTGGAGGATGAATCGTCGGGTCCAACAGTATCTCAAGCTTCTCAATTAAAGTTTCAATCGGAGAGAAGTGAGCTGGAAATGCAGTTTGAGTTGGAAAAATTACAGCTAGCAGATGAGCTTGAGGAGAGAAAACTAGCTTTACAGGAAAAGCAGCTAGCATATAAACAAGAAGAAAATAAGTTGTCACATGAGTTGGAGGTGAAGAAATTTTCTCTGGAAGCTGAGCGTTTGAAGCTGAGGTCTGAGGACAGATTAAATGGTGGATCTTGTAATATGTCTCAAAGTGGTGATGGGTTTTCTGGACATAATTTGGTTCCCATGATGAAGCTGTTACACAAGTTTAATGAACAAGATCCTGATCTGTTTTTCTCTTTGTTTGAGGACATGCCAGAGGACAATGATTGGAGTGATCTAGATTGCTCTATTTTGCTGCAAAGTGTGTTGGTGGGTAAGGCCCAAGAAGCTTATGTTTCATTAACTTCAACTGGAAGAAAGGTGTACAAATCTGTTAAAGAATCTCTTTTGAAGGCTTATGAACTGGTTCCTGAACATTACAGGCAACAATTTAGGAATTGCTGAAAAACAGACAAATACAAATCTGATCAGAGAAGTAAACACTCAGTTTTATCGCTGGTTATCAGACTGATGAGAGAGGTGTTGACCATCCAGTGTGTTTCTTTTCTAAGGAGTTCAACCAACATCAACTTAATTATTCGACCATTTATTATTATTTGGGCACTGCACCACTTTGATGTGTATGCGGGCGGGGGTGCATTTCCTGTTGTGGTGTATTCAGATCATAACCCTTTGGGACTTTTTTGCAGCGTCTCAGCGGTTGATGCGATGGGCCTTATTTCTGAAACCTTACAACCATGACATTCGGCACATTCGAGGCACTGAAAATGTGTTTCCTGATGCATTGTCTCGTGCCATGGATGGACCAGATTTAAGTAAAAATGGCGACAGAGGTCCTAGTTGGGATCCTCTGTTTTAAGGGTGGAGGTGATACGGCTGCAGTGGGTTTCTGCATTTTTTCCTGGTAGGGGTTTGGAGACGGGCTTTCTGCAGGTATTATGATTTGCCCTGATTTGTGCTCTGCTGCTTTAAAAGCTGCCATGCATGCAGCAGAAGGTGGCTTCTTCCCTCTCCCTCCTCAGAACCTGCTTTGGTTTGTATCACTGACATTTTTTCTGATTGTTTCTTCTTTCCTATCTTTATAAGGCATTTACCAGAGATCCTTAAA
>JAVLVB010000078.1:1998094-2039435 GCA_032876305.1 Orestias chungarensis | reverse complement strand
AAACGAATGTTATGTTTTTACACAATAGATTTGACCGATTGGAACCTGATTTTCTCATTTGGTATCACTGATCAGGTTATGTGTCTGTTTACTGATTAGAAGATATTCCTGGATTACACAAATCTTTCTGTTTTACTAATTTTGACTTAAAAAAAGGCTTTTGTCCTTTTTATTTAATTATGTACCACTGCTGAATACTAGATGACGAGTTACAGGTCTGTCGATCCCAGTGATTATTAAAAAAAACACTTTAATCAGCTTAAGGTCAGCTAAGAAATGTAAACATTTTGATTCAATCATCTTATACTGTATATTCCAAATGTCTGAATAAAGCCATTTTGCTGTTTTCCAAAAAACAGTTTATTTCTTTTGCATTATTGTGATGTGTCATTAAAGTAAATAAAATATGCTTTCTGCAACACTTTTATCAGTGTTATAAGTAAGCCATCTGAATCTGTTGCTTATTACCTTGTTTATGATCCCCTATCTTGTTTTTGTTTTTTTACATTTATTCTTCACTGAACAACCTTATTTTCCACTGATTTGATTAACTTCCACACCACATTATAAAAAAAGCAAAATCTTCAACTCATTTGTCCTAAAGATATATTTTAGATAAACTTTTTAATTTGATGTGTCTTAACTTATTTTTGTTGTGGCTTTTTGAGCCATGACACCACAACAAGGTCATGTTACTAAAGGCATCCAGGGGTCGTGACACTTTGAATGTGCATTAAACAATAGTAGACATAACCAAGCCGCTCAACAACAACGTGATTTTACGTAACACTGACTGCAGATAAGCAGGAAATGTTTGCATTGTCTTCCCTAAACCACAGTTAATTATTTTTTATTTATTTAAAAGTATTTTGTGGATTGCTGGTGATTCATATCAACGTTCTTCTGCGTAATCCAAGTGTGCTTGAGTTTAATATCATAGACTTATAACTGGACGTCTTCCTTCAGCAATTTTAGCAAATGAACCTCTAGACACTGTGGAGCATCAAACTGCAACCAGCTTGTTTACTGTCGGTCTGTTTTTCTGCTTTGCTGCATTTGTTTATTGCCAGTAGTAACAGGGATTCCCACCTTTTAAAAAAAATTCCACCTTTCTCCAGTTAGCACAGAACATTTTCCCAGACGTCTCTTGGATCCTCGGTTGTTTTTGACGAATGTGAGACGGGTCTTTGCGTTGTTTTTTTGTTTAGCAGTGGTTTTGGCCTTTTTGAAGTCTCCCATTTTTGTCCAGTCTCTCTCTGATGAATCATGAAGTCCGACCTTGAACGGGACATATGAAGTTGTAGTGATTTAGATGTTGTTCTGGGTTGTTTCGTGACCTCCTTGATGAGTCGTTTAGCACAGTTTAAGAGTAAAGTGTCATGGGAAGATTCACCATGCTTCCATGGTTTTCCCTTTGTTTTTAAAATGTTTTCTCATTCTGTGGTTTGCTGGAGTCCCATTCCCTAACTTATTTGTCAACAATCTTGTTTCTTATCTCTTTTAAATAATCGAGAAATTACCACCTGTTGTTTTTCAGGCAGTAAACAGACATGGGTGAAATTAGTGTAACATACTTAAAACTGTATTTACATCTCTGGCTCACTTTCAGACAGTAATACTTTTATATTGAAAGATATAATTATTGAAAACAAAATTTTTATTTTTACTTTTTTGTAATTGAAATCAGCTTGATGATCTGAAACATCTAAGTGTATAAAACAACAAAAAACCACAAAGTACTTCACACTTACATATACGTACGTAAACACAATTATTCACTGTATTCTCTGTATTCTCTTGTTTAGATTGTCTTAGTCCTTTTAAAAGATTGAAAATCCTTCTTGAAGTTATGTAATTATTACAAACAATGTTAACGCTGCTATATTGAGGAAACAGTGGTTTTGGCCTTTGTATGGTCCAACAGTGACATCATTGATGTGTTTGTTTAATTTGAGCATAAGCAGGCTTAGGATGACCCTCCATCTGCTACAGATCTTCACAACCGTTTGAGATCTAGCACGATGCATCTTAGATCATTCCCTTTTTAAGTTCCTCCTCTGGAAGGCCTCCGTTTTATTCCAATGAGAGCAAACGCTTAAGACCGACTGCCATACAAAAATGTTCTCGATAAAACCGCCTACAGCAACATCTAACACCTGCTACATGAACTTTTCTTTTTAAACAGGTTTGCACATCACAAGGTTATGTGTTGTTGAGTGTTGATCTTGCATTGTTACTGTTAATGCGCGTGATGCTCTACAACTGACTTCACTCAACAAGAAAAGCTCACATTTGATCTCCGATCTACAAATACAATTTCGAATTACTTTGACTGTAATTCTTCCATAAAAACTGATGTGCCCCTCCCCCCTTTGAGCTGAGGGAGGGTGCAGATAAGAGCGGGAACATGTGGGAGAGAAGGGAAGAAAAAGCAAGGTTTTCAAGAGGCACAATGCCAAGGTTAGACCTTCTTGGAGTGAAAAAACAGAGAAATCCATGAAATTAAACATCCAAGGCTACCAGCAAGCAGCATGAGGCCAGCCGGTTCACGAGACCTCAAATATCTTTGGAAGAGTTGTAAAGACGTGTTTCCTTCTGTTATTTGAAGAACAAGGGTAAAATATGGCGCTGTCACAGAACTGTTACATATTGTAAAATGAAACTAATCCATTCTTACTGTGCAGAGATAAAATGAATGGCTCACAAGCACTGATGCATTTCAGATTTTACTGCTTTTGCCACAAGTGATGTATGAGTTCTGCCGCTGAAGGCATCAGACTCAGTATATGTGGTAACTTTAGTTAGAGTAACTTTTCTAAATTCTTCCTTTCGTTAAAATTCTACCTGACCCTGATCTTTAATCATCTGGATGAACTATTCAAATTACTTGAACAATTCCTTATTTCTGCTTACATTGGACCCAATTGTTTGTTTTGTGGAAATTTTAATGTGACAGATCCTCACTAAGTGCTTCATCTATGTAACATACAAAGGAGAAGTGCTGTAGGTTTTCTTTTTTTGTGGGAAAATTACAAACTTGAATGCCACCCATTTGTATTCAACTCACCTGAGTCAATTTGTGGAACCACCTTAAACAAAAATGGGGAACGTGGGGAATTGTGACCCGAAAATATAGCTGATCTTCTTGAAGGTTGAGAGCAAAGACGAGACTTGACAGGATTACCTGGGTCTCAGCAAAAACGGAGAAAATATTCCTGGTGACTTCACAGGTTAAAGACAAAGACTCATACACAAAAACTAGAGGGAATCAAGTAGAGAAGTTGGCCCAGAAGCCACAAACACTCAGGCAATGAGTGAATGGAAAGCCGCTCCTCTTATCCATTCCTGCTGATCAGCTGGTGAGTGATACCTGTGTGAGAACACAGCAGGGCTCCAGCCTCTGCAGGACAACCTGGGAGGCAGAAATAAAACAGGACCCATCTACAAACCCCATACCCTGACAGGTTGTTGTTCTGCTGGAATATGAACCTCTGCCTCAAGTTATTTACAACCTCAACACTTGGCCTCCCTTGGGTCCTCCCTTGGTTGTGTTTACAGTTGTGCAATATTCTTTTCATTTTTGGCTGGTGATTACATGAATATTCCGATAGCTTTTTTGTTGATCTATCAATTAAAATCCAGATTAAATGGGATTTGTGGTTGCATTTTGGAAAAATTCAAAAGAGATGAATACTTTTATGAAGGACATAAATAAAATTCAGCATTCAGCATCTCTCCGACTTTTGTCTAAAAGGTTAGTCACGGCAGTTTATCTCACCAGAGATAGTTGTCCAAGACAACATCAAGGTAAAGGATGAAAAAAATAAAGGCATCCCTGACCTACGTGAACTTATTTGAAGTAGTACAAGGCTTGGGACCATGGCTGAGGAGTTTGATTTTGTAACAGCTCAAGTCTTTGGCCAAATACATGTTTTTAACCGCTGTGACCACTTGGGACTTTGGAGACACCCACGTGGCTTTATTCCCTTTAATATTAATGTCTGGGCTGGTTTGCGATGTCAGGAAACAAGGAAGGGAAATGGCTCCTGAAGTCACAAACATAAAACAGGTTTCAAGAGAAACGAGACAGTGATGATGTTTTGGTGGGATGTGTGTGTGTGTGCTGATGGTTGCCAGCTTCGTCATTCAGTTTGTCACTGAATTAGGCATCAACCCAAGAAAAGAAGTGACCAAATTGTTTTCCTGCTTTATTTACACTTTATGAATGCACAGTCAGGCAAATTAAGGGATGGCTGCAGAGAATAGCCGTTGAAGAATCTTGTAAACTCTTGTGGTTTTCACATCTGCACGTGTACTGTAGATTTCACACTGAACTGAGCCTGAGTGGCTTCTTTCAGCGGTATGAATGCCATTCAAAAAGAAAAAAAATTTCTGGAGAAAAATAAACAGAAAAGAGTCGACATGCTGAGAATGAATATGCTCTCTATCTTTTATTCAAATCAATATCATTTTGAGTGCGTAAACATTTATATTTAGTATATTAGTATATTATTATAAATGTTGATTTTAATGTTATAATTATTGTTGTTATTGTAAAATTGATGCTAGAAAAAATTTTCATCCAACATTCAAATACCATCTGCGACACAAAAACAAATAATTAAACAATTTTGCAGCAGAATTGCAAATATTGCATATTTAGATATATTTTATTTCCACTCAGCATTTTCATTTGTATGCCTCAATAAACTGTAAAATAGGAAAATGCTTCACTACATCAACAATGAAAGATCAATTTGTAGTTGATATCTTATGGTTACTTTGGGTTGCTAAGTAGTGAAACATGTATGTCTTATCAGTCTTGCCTTTGTTGGGCCTGCTTTAGGCAGTTATTTTTGATCCTTAAGATTTCCACTGGATGTTGGTATAAGATTATTAAATGTGGTAACGACTTAACAAAGAGCAGCATTCAACCCGGACCCATGGTAGAATGAGATGTAGCTGTGCAGAATAGTGAACAGCCTTGCATTATACTTTTGATGACATGGATGGATCCATCCTTCGAAATCTATAGATCTTTCCTCTAGTTTTTAATCCAATGTTATTCCTTTTAAAGCGTTAAACTATTTTTTTAACTACTAAATTTGGAATAGTAAAGAAATGAAAGTTTACAAGTTCTACATTTCCTAATAAGATCAAGTTGAAACAATATGCGCTAAAGTCTTTTTATAATAACTGGGGGTTTGAATAGACATGGTTCACCTTATTTCCCAGTTTTAATTTTGAACTCTTAAAAATAAATAAATAAATAAAAACATGCACCTCATGTGAAGTGATGTTGGTCGTACAAAAAACTATTTACATACATGTGGATTTGTGATTCCCGTGTTCACATATTTCCGAATGCTTCACTTGTAAATTAAACATGTGTGAACTCCAGAGTAGTGGAAGTATTGAAATTGCTAATGGCAGGTTTAATTTCAACTATCACATGTCAATGTGCCCCTGGGCAAGGCAGCTATCCCTCTAAGAGTGACTTGGTTGGGGCTTCACCAATTGTCAATTTCAGCACCCTAAATTTAGATCCTACATCAGTCCCTGGCCTTTAAAAGGTCTTGCAGTATCCAAACTGGAGTAGAGTTTCAGGTAAAGCAGTCATTATGAAATAGTGCAGCACAGGAATAATGAGTTTTTGCACCTACAGCTTCCCCTTATTAACAATCTTAACATGTTCTAGGATGGTGGCACTTTCCTTTGGTTAGATGGGATTTATCTTCACACAAAGTATGGCAAGTTTTTACCAGTTGCTCCTCTTCGCTACATGATAGTATGTTTTTATCATCTGGAAACTCCCCCTTTATTTCCATCCTAAACCCCAAACGTCCCTTTGGACTCATTAGCTCCCCCTATTGTTCTTCTCTGACATCATCACTACATATTTACCTTATTCAGCCTTTTGTAACTGGACTTCTCATCCAAACCAGGCCCGGACTGGCCATAGGGAGAACTGGAAGTATTCCTGAAGCGCTGGCCAAATATTGCCCTGCTGGCCAGCCTTTCTGTAAAAAAATAAAATGAAATTCTACCGGCAGTGTGAATATCATTTAGACAGACCAGCGCTGGGACAAGTCATAGAGGCACTCAAGCCAGCAGCATGTGAGCAGGGAAATACGATTGGTTTATTTCGATTAAGACCCGCCCCAAACGTCCGTATCAACCACACAGGTGTGGGGGAAGGGGCGTGGCGTGTGTCTGTGACGGCAGCTCGCGCAACGAGCGAGCGGTGCAAGAAGTGAGTAGAAGCGACTCGGGTCTCCCTACAGGGTAACAGGAACAGAGAGAAGAGAGACAAAAGAGAAAGGTGCTGGAGGAGGACGCGGCAATATGCAGAAAAGTAACAGATTTATTTATTCAGTCCCCCTTGTTGCCATTAAAATAAAGATTACAAGTAACTTATAAAAACAAAACACGCACACACACAAAATGTTGGTACAAATATTATTTTAAGGTTAAATATATATATATATATATTTAATTTTAATGATATATTTGTACCGACATTTTTTTAAAAGTTTAAACAGAGACCCCTAAAGGAACTTGAGGCTGCACACATTCAGTCTACAGTGTAAATATGGAGCCTATATAGGTTTAGCCCTTAAATTAAGATAAGGACTGGGAAGTTAAAACCACTGATTTACACGCCACTTTATTATTATTATTTACTTTTAAAATTATTTATTAGTCCAGCTAATCGGATATAATCTTATCATTATCATGTATATGAGTACAAGGCCAAATCTGTGACACAGGCTACATTATCTTACTGTATGAAATACAGTTTATGGAAAAACTGTAAGCATATGTTTGATATTCAAAGGTGGTGATGGTGATGATACCAGTCCTGCTGGTTCTTCAGGAGAAGTAGAGCATTTGGGAGAAGTTACAAAACCATTTCTACAGTAGAGCAACAACACATGAACACTACCAGATGCTAGCATAGATATAAATGGCTCTCAACTGTAATAATAGCTTTCTTGCAATTTGGCTTCTTTCTATTAAGTGATTATATTGTTAAATATTTCTGTCTGCTGCTGATTTGCTGTTATGTATCCCAGATCAAACATGAATATTTGTGTATTCCAACCTTGGATTTACTGTAGGTTGGGGTTCATTAGTATTCCCCGGTATGATGATGTGCCACTGAGGCAGTTGATTTTTTACATGATATGACTATGTAAAGCTCTAACTTAAACACTTATTATTGTGTAAAATCTTTATTATCTTAGTACTATTACATTAACAGCAGTAAAGTTGCTGTATATTACAACCTCAGAAGTTACAGTAGGTCTAATAGGTGGCCTTTTATTTTGAATTTGCTATAAGTGTTAGTGCGCACGTGCACAAATGTGTTTTGCTTGTGCCCATGCATTTAGGTTTGTGTGTGGACATGTATGTGTGGGAACATGCATCCGTGGCAATCCCAGGGTGGCCTGGTTACATGACTGACTCCGGCCCTGATCCACACACACATTTTCTTGTGTCTGGATACAGGGGCAGGAACCTTGATCCGCTGCTGAATTTAGCTCTCTTTCCTGACTCAGTGTCTCCTGCCCCAACCACTGAGTCATTCTCCACATGAATCATGACTATTAACTACTGTTTCATTGCAACAAGGTGTTTATCCTATTTTGTTGTTTAGGAAGGCTTGATTTGATGTTTATTTCAGAAACAGGAAATGGTTAGTCAGGCTCTCCATTCTTGTTTGGGCCAAAGTAATTTGCACTTAGAGGGAACCTGACATAAATTATTTATTTATTTTTAGAAAGAAAATATTTGATCTCAGTGGTTTTCCACAAGCTTGCATAACTCTTTTAAAATATTGTGACTACATTTTTTTTCTCTCATTTTGCCTGTTTGTATACTTTACTGTTACTTTATTCATGATTGTTGTTGTCAAATCATTGTAATTTCAAACTAGAGACACCTCAGGTAAAACTACTGATTCATTTCCAATTTTATTGAAGAATTAACCCAGGACACACTGAAGGACCTATGGTTCTTGTCTGGCCTGGGATCGCCTTTAGATGGTCCAAGTGGACAGTGAGGGATCTCTGTGCCTCGTGAACTGAAACGGGATTGATTGATGGATAGATTAATAGTTGCATATATGTTTCTTCAGCCAGTATCTGGCTCTCTTACACTTCTTCAATGACATTTTAGACATATTTCAGTCTTTTAAACCACAGGAAGATGATGGGGTCAATAAATTGATTGACCGCTTCATTAAAATAAAAGATTTCCTGGCTTATAATTATTTTCTTTCAAATCAATGCAAAGCAGACACAATAATTGTGCCCCCCCACCCCACCCCCCACCCCCATTTGACACAAGTTTTTTTCATTTTAAATTCAGGAAATCCAGTGTCTGAAACCTGGGAATAACATCCTAAAATGTATCTCACACATTGTAGCATCTGTACTGTAAAGAACATTTCAAGCGTTGAACCTGTTAAACTGTCTTGTAAAAAAAGTGTGTGTTTTTCCTATTTATTTCAATTTTTGATTAAACAATTGTAATGCCCTTGTCAGCACCTTCAGCTTTTGCTCATAGATAGTTTATTTATTAGTCGTACAGAATAATGGAGCCAGGTTAAACAAGCCTGAATTTATGACCCGTATTTTTTTATTAAACTAGCTTTTTGTCTAGTTCAGAATTCACTCTAATATATACATATGTAGGCCATCTAACAGGAGCCTACAACTCCAAAAAGTAGTTGGCCCCTCACTAAGTACTATAACACGAGGAGATATTGTCTACAAAGCTAATGGAGCAGGACTCAACTGAACATAAACATTATGATGAGCATTTTTTGGAGTGTTGCAGAACTATGCACAGGTATATTCAATAAACTAGAAAAAGCCTTCTGATTAGGATCCTTTTTTAAATTAAAAGTGCCTTTTCAAAATGAACAACCTTTAAGCAGATATTTAGGATACTTGTTAGTATTAATCTGAATTACAATTGCATTTTAGGTTGGATGTGTTATTCCGATTTGAATTTTTTTTAAATTATCTATAAGCGGAAAATCCGCAAAATTAGCATGAAAGAAAACTTTGAAAGCATCAGTGTTTAACTAATATGTGTAAAAAATAAATACACTTTAAAAATATTTTGATCTATTAGATATGACTGTGTTCTCAAGTTTACAAAAGGAACTAAATGATCTTTTGACAATTTATGTGAATTGAATATTGTGCATAACAACATCAAGGCAGGCGGCAGGAAGGCAGATAAATTCCCAGATCCGGTCTTTAATGCCAGCAGTGCAAAACGTCCCCACCAAATTTACCACCAGACCATTTTTGTTAAGCAATCTGCATAATCTTGCATAATGCAACCAGTTTCCGTTTTGGAGAACGGAATTTTTGCTCTGGCTGTGATTTACATAAATACAGATAAATATGGGTGCGGTTTCCCTCAAGTGCGTGATGTCTCCTTTAAATGTGGGAAAACTCCATCTGTGGGTGTTGACTGTGAGTTTGGAAGGGTACATTTTCTAGAACATGTTGGCCTTTGCTTCTGGTTTCAGAATTGGGAGCAAGTGCAAACTCAGAGTTGTTTACACTGAGAGTCTGCCAACAGTGTTGTACGTATGTTCCTGACGTTCGTAGACTTAGGAGTTAGCATTGCTTAATGTTATTTAAAGTTAGGAGATTTTAATGTCTTTGGAACACTTTCCATTCCAGTTCACAACTAAAACAGGAAAGAATTGAGTTTAACAACACTAAGAAGGTCACTGCAGGGGCCCATGCATCATTCTACAGGTACTCGATGCAGTTTTTATAGGCTTACTGTAATTCCCAGTTTTCAGCCATTGGCTGCATGCCATCCCCTTGTCTTACCACTCTGTTTCCTGTCAAGGTGTCCTTTAATAAGGTGATCATGCTCTGGTGCTACATCTTTAGAAAAAAGGGTGTTCTTGTTACTTTTCTCACCATACCCCTAAACTTTACCCAGGAGAATTGCAGCACTCGCACAGGATCTAGTCTGAAAACTGCCTAATGATACATGTTTTCCATTCACTGTACCTACAATATGGTTACCAGGGTCCATATAAAATATCTAATTGCCATGTGGTTTATACATTTCAATGCACCATACCCTTGTTAAAAATGGTGGCAGCATCATGCTGTGGGGATGTTTTTTCTATACGGACAGCGAAATGTAGATGTTCCACCAAAACAGGGCAGTTACTGTAAGTTGAAATTACATTAACTTCGAGAGTCAGTGGACGACATCAGTCTGAGATGAAGCTGAGCAGGGTTAAACCGTTCAGTGACCGCGTGGAACAGGGTCATATAACAGGCGAGATTCATGAACACTGAAGCTGAACCACTGAAATAACATGGAAGCCATTAAGGTTTCTGTGAGGGGAAAGGCAAGGGAGGGGAATCCAAAAGACACAAAAGTGGTGAGACCTGGCAGGTAAGAAAGGAATACTGAATATTGACTCACTATAAGCCTCTCAAAATCCGGACACCATCTGCCAACAGGACACATGTTATTAAATGCAGATGATGAGCTTGATTGTACAGCAGAGAAGCAAAGAGGGAAAACAGGCAGACAGACCAGAATCATGACACTGGGAGACTAGAAGGGGTTGATGGGGGACAGCACTAAAAGCAGGGCAATCCACTGAGGAAAGCCGTTAGGGATAAATATGTTTACATATTAACACAATTTCTACAAAATGTTGAATGATTGTGATGTTTGAAATCTTTCAAAAAATCATTGCTTTGAGTTTAACATATGGTTTAAAATAGGTCTTTTAGCTGAATGAACAAAATTGTTTCCATGGTGTATTTAATGGATGGACATCTGCTCTCACAAACGCATCTATAAAACGAAAGGATGTGACAGGTGGTTTTAAAAGGACATGGTAGAAAATTGCATGATTTTATATTAGCCATTTGAAGCAATCAATTGCTTTTGTGTAATCGTTGCCGTCCTCCAAAGAGGCTGCACTCTCTGGGTATGCTGTTCTTTAACTACCCCCTTCTGCATTTTGCATGGACTGCATGTTAATTTCTGCAACTTTCTGAAAAACACCCTAAGATTAACCAGAGATAATCACTGCAACAGTCAGTGGTATGTCATCTCTGGTTATTTTTCTCACTAAGACTGCACAAAGCAAGTGTGAGGAAAAGTTCAATGTCTCCAAGCATTAAAGGAAGCCTTCCTGTTAGCCGAGATAACATGTGACAGCCTACAGTGCCGTGACAAGTAACCTCATTTAAAAGTTTGGCTTTTAAACAGCATGCAGCAAAAGAATAGCTTTCTTTTTTTGATATTATTCAAGGATGGGTTCTTAGTGCACATGACAGAAGCATGGTGCTGTTTATGTTATTAACCTTTTAACTATTAGTTATAAATCAGTCCTTTGTGAGTAAATGTTACTGAAATAGAATTTAAACATTTTTGTTAAATTCATTACGATGCAAGTTTTTAGAATATTTTAAAGAGTCTTGATAGTTTTTAAAGCATTTGGCCACTGATTTTGAATGGTGCAGCATGTCAGCATGGGCCTGTATTGTTAAGAAAATACTGGGAAACTCTTTATCAAACTTTTTATTAGCTTAAAACACTAAAACCACCACTGATAGTAAGATAAGACCTGCTTTAGTTCTCCAACCGAGGTGCCATTATATCATGGGATGGCAATGACATACTGCTGCTGCTACTACTACTACTAATAATAATAACAATAATAATATAAACAGTAACATTTAATTTTAATTGTAAGTGTTCTGTTGGCCAGACAAGCTTCCTATAAGAAGGTTTAGCTGTATGAAGCAGTTTAACTAACAACACTGTAGTACAAATCTGGACTGCATTTACATTTCAATTTTGTCCAAAAACAAACAAATTTAACTTGTTTTGTATTTGATCACTTAGTTAATAATGTAGATTACTTCCTAGACAGTTCATATCTGATCAGATTTAGCCTGGCTTGTTTGTTTCTTTCGGCATCAGTGCGATTCTAGGTTGAGAAAAACCTAAAATCCATAAGAGATGCACTGAACAAACGTGGATTTAATTGTGCGGCTCTGATTACAGATTCATCAAAACATGGATTTGATAAATGGAACTTTTAATCTTGCTTGAAAACTGAGTTTAAAGCATGAATAGAATGAAGGGTTCCCCAGTGCCCACAACCATGCAGTGGGCATCTCTAACTCTTTCTATGCAAGGAAATGTGTGGTTATTGATATTAACAAATTAACCTAAATGTAGTTCAAATGTTTTTTGGAGTGAGAAGCTTTTCTGTAAGGGTAACATTTGAACCCTCAGATACAGCATGGAGAATGTTTTATAGATGAAAGCCAACTCTACTCAGCTGATAAAATAAAACAGATGCAAAGTGTTTACTTATTCATATATTTTTTTTGCATCTGGTCTGTTTTGAATAAGTTTCTTTTTCCAAATCAAAGGGGAAAACTTAATTACAAACACAGATTCGTATAAAACACAGAATTGAGACATCTTGTGCAGCCGATCACATACTAATTTCTTACGGCCAAGGAATACCGTAAAAATAAATATAAAAATCTGATCAGATTCTCACAATGAATTCAAATGTAACACGTTCAAACAGACAATATGAGCCATCTTTTTGACTTCGCTGGCAAAGAGCCAGGGTGTGAATTACATGTAAAAGTTGTCTTTGGGGAGATGGGCATCAGGGAAGAATGGCTCCTGATAAAGCGCATATGTTTTAATGAGTTAATTTATTGGGTACCAGAATAAGGATTCAAGGATTCAAGGAGACTTTATTATCATTTCAACACATGTGGTACATGAGGTGGAACGAAATTACATTCTCATGGTCCAGTTCCACCCAAGAGCTAATATTAAAATAGATAAAATAAAGTAAAAAAATTAAAATAAACAAAATATAAGTAAAATAAATAAAATAAATAAAATAGAACACAGAATATTCAGAAAATATACAGAATATACGGTGGTAAAGTGTCTCAGTGCGGGTATAGTAAGGTGTTCAATTATGTATTTCCGTGCAGTGGTTTGTTCAGGAGGAGTTCAAGAGTCTCACAGCTTCAGGAATGAAGCTGTTTCTCAGACGGGTTGTTCTACACTTGATGCTCCGCAGCCTCCTGCCTGAGGGGAGCGGGACAAAAAGTGAGTGTGTTGGGTGGGTGGGATCCTTCCTGATGCAGGTGGCCCTTTTCCTGCATCTGGAGGTGTAGATGTCTGTGGTGCTGGGGAGGCTGACTCCAACAGTCCTCTGTGCGATCTTCACCACCCTATGCATAGCTTTCCTTTCTGCAGCACAGCAGCATCCATGCCACACGTTGATGCTGGAGCACAAGACGCTCTCCACCACATATCTGTAGAAGGGGGTGAGGACTGAGCTCCCGAGTCCAGCTCTTCTCAGCCTCCTGAGGAAGTAGAGCCGCTGGTGCGCCTTCGTGACCAGAATGGAAGTGTTGTTGCTCCAGGTGAGGTTGTTACTCAGGTGTACACCCAAGTACCTGTAGCTGTTGACCACTTCCACCGCAGATCCTCCCATGTGCAGGGGGAGGTGGGCATGCTTGCCCCTTCTGAAGTCCACAATTATCTCCTTGGTTTTTTTTCCTTAATGCAGAGGTTGTTCTCTCTGCACCAACCCTCCAGGTGTTCCACCTCCTGCCTGTAGCTGGACTCATCACGGTTTGTGATGCATCCTACCACTGCTGTGTCGTCTGCAAACTTCACAATATGACAGCCTGGATGGATAGTCGAGCAGTCATATGTGAGCAGTGTGAACAGGAGGGGGCTCAGCACACAGCCCTGAGGGGAGCCAGTGCTGAGGGTGATGGTAGGGGAGGAGATGTTGTGAACCTTCACAGACTGCGGCCTGTTGGTCAGAAAGTCCAGGACCCAGTTGCAGAGGGAAGAGCTCAGTCCTAGTGAGGAGAGTTTGTTGATCAGAGTCTGAGGAATCATGGTGTTGAAGGCAGATGTGAAGTCCACAAACAGCATACGGACGTATTAATCCTTCTGCTCCAGGTGGGTGAGGGCAGTGTGGACCACGGAGGAAATGGCGTCCTCTGTGGATCGATTTTTCCTATATGCATACTGATGTGGATCAACAGTGACGCTGATGTTGGCTTTGATGTGGGTCTGAACCAGTCTCTCGAGGCACTTTTTAACTATCGGTGTCAGGGCTACTGGCCGATAGTCATTCAGACCTGTCGCTGCGGAGCTCTCGGGGACCGGGATGATGGTGCCGGTCTTCATGCAGGTGGGGCTGCCTGGATGAGGGAGGCGTTGAAGATGTCCGCCAGCACGTCTGAGAGCTGGTCCGCGCACTCTCTCAGCACCCGTCCGGGGATATTGTCTGGGCCAGCAGCTTTCCGGGGGTTGATCCTCCTCAGCGTCCTCCTTACTTCTACTGGAGTCACACTGATGGGCTCTTCTCCTGGTGAAGTCGTGAGTCTGGTGCTGGGGAGGGTGTCAGGGTTGTCAAACCGGGCGTAGAAATGGTTGAGAGCCTCAGGCAGGGAGGGGTCTTTGGGGCATTGTGCAGTTTTAGGTTTGTAGTCTGTAATGCACTTGATCCCCTTCCACATGCTCTGTGGATCCTGGGAGGACAAGTGTCCCTGGATTTTCTGAGCATAGGCAGCTTTTGCCCTCTTAACTCCTGCAGTCAGCTCTCTTCTTGCCCTCCTGAGATCTTGTGAGTCACCAGACCTAAATGCAGCATCCCTGGCTTTCAGCAGAGAACGTGCCTCTGCATTCAGCCAGGGTTTCTGGTTCGGGTAGCAATTCACAGTCTTGGTGGTGGTGACATCCTCCACACACTTGCTGATGTACCCCAGAACAGCAGATTTGTATTCCTCCAGGTCCAGCTCCCCCTCACACTCAGCAGCCTCCCTGAAGACCTGCCAGTCTGTGCAGCCGAAGCAGTCCTGCAGAACGGCGTCGGCGTCACTGGGCCACACAGTGATGGTCCTCTGTGTGGGTCTGGAGCGTCGCAGCCGGGGATGGTAAGCAGGCACCAGCATGACGGAGATGTGGTCGGGGAGCCCGAGGTGGGGGCGGGGGAAGGCTCTGTATGCGTCTTTTACGTTGGTGTAAACACGGTCCAGCGTGTTATTTCCACGTGTTGGAATGTTCACATGCTGCTTAAACTTCGGCAATAATGAAGTTCCTGGATGAATCAAGCCTTATGCGATTAAATTAAACAAAAAGTCACTGACCAAATCAAAACTAGGATGAACTGACAAAGAGCAAAGACGTAGAAACAATCATAAACTGAAGTGGGAGGTGAAAGCATGTCAAAGCATCACAAAGGAGGGACCTTAATTAATTAGTGATGTCTGGACTTCAGCCAGTGTCTCTCTCGAATAATTCTAAGCAAAGTACTAAAAAATAAATATACAATTTATGCTTATGAAAATGTGTATAATTACTTTTATTTCCCTGATAAACAGGCCCTACATATTAGATTTATAATTTGTCAACAGTCACTCTGATTTGATTGTGAATAACAATAGCTCAAATTAGTTTAAAGCACACATTCATTATGAAAGGCTAATATTAATATTGTGTTTTGGCAAACATCAGCAACACAAATTGTGTCGGTCCCCCAAATATTCTGGACCCGGCATAATAATTTCAATTCCAAATCAGAACATCTTTTGGCTGAAAATGGGTCTGGTCTGACTTAACTGAGTTTGATTATGACCATTGTGTGGCCAAACTATGCTTTTGTTTAGCTGGCATTGGGAAAACTCTCAGAGTTTTTCCCTACTCTGTTTAATCGTGCTTGGACATTTATTTTAAAGAACGCAGGTCAGGTATTTTACAAATCATGCTCCAAATTCTTTCATTGCAGATCCTTTTCTATGAGTTGAGTTTAAGACTTTTCACATATACAACTTTCCTCTTTGCTGATAAATACACCAAATACACCATTTTAAAATTACTGGTACATAAAACCCTCTCATCTCCTGTTAATCTAATATTTTGTATTAGACTTGATTTTGTTGATAACCAAAGATAACCAGAAATATTTTATTCTCTTAATGGCTAAGACTATTTTTAGGAATCTATTTAATGCATCCATGAATTAGTTTTTGTCTTAACTTGTTAACTTGGGTTTGTTTGTAAGGCCAGACCTCCACCCCACCTTTTTTTATCCTTAATCATCCCTGGACCCATACCTTCTTATAACTCATTAAGCCCAACCACCCTTTTATATTTCGTACATCCTTATCCTTCTTCTTTATAACCTGTTTTCAGTCTCCTTCTTTACCTAACAATTCTTTTCTAATCCAATTCATTATTCAAACTCTTCTTCTGTGCTACATTTTTATCCCACTCATCCCTAACATCCCTGTCTAACTCCTGTTTATTTTAATCTTCCTCCTTACCAATTGTTCTTAGCTCTCATTCTCTTTCCCTATTGTTTTCCTTTTTTTGTTTTTAAGCCTAAACACCCTCACCATGATGAAAACTACGCTGTGCTTCTGTGCATGTAGGGTCTTTTATTTCCCTCATAGAGTTTCATTTTATCACCAACAGCTATGATCAAAGATTTGCTTTAAAAAAAAAAAAGAAAAGAAAAAAAAAGATCCTGGCTCATCTGTGGAAGTTTTTGCAAACTTTTGTTACATTTTTTGTTACATCTTTTTTGGTTCTTTCTCAGTTACTCCCCTGTTTCATATTTTTTGTTATGCGACAGATGCCACAGGTCTAAGTCACAGCTTCAAACTGCTCAGAAACTATTCGGATGTTTGTCTTGCATTAATTTTAATAAGTAATGTTATTTAGATTTTAATCCAGTGGAGCAGGACATATTTACCTTTATTGGGTAAGTGTATATTTATTCTGCTGATATTTTGTTGTGTTTTCATTGTATCTTATAAGCTTCTCCATTCAGAACTCACCCCAGCCACCTCCTCACCCTACCGATATTTAATGATCTTGTTGTATTGAAGAGAACCTTCAGTTCCCTAAAAGGAAAATCTATTATGTCCATTATATTGATTTTTGGAGTACATAAGCAGCCTTCTTGTGTCTCACAATTTCACCAAATACAAGTCGTTTAAAGCCACAAAGATCATTCATTGATCTCATGACGCTGTAAAGAAGCACCAGTTAATCCTGGAACTTTGCCAGAGGAAATAGACACAATAATATTTTAGTATTTTCATAAAACATTGGTATCATGGTAGTGGTTACAACAACAAAGCTACACAGCAGTAATAATAATAGTAATAATAATAATAATAAAATAATAACAAAGATACTATACTGTCATTGATATGTAAAAGAGACAAAATTAGTCAAATTTACAGTAACAAAATAATAAGAAACATGCAACAGTGTGCAGTCTACATAAAACTGGAAAAACCCTCGAATATTTATTTTTATATGTGGACAGTTTCTTAGACATCATGCCATAGAGTTGTGAAGAGAATCTTTGCCATGAGCAAAACATCCAAATAAAGCTGGTGGCAAGTCATAAAAATGTGATGCAGACATGAAAGAGTGTAAAAAAACTGCGGGCAGGGAGAATAATCGCAGATAATAGGAGGCCTGTGTTTGGGCGAAGGCTCGTGGAAACGCGTTTCACACTATTAATTAATTGTTGCCTGCATTTATTAGTCTGTAAATTATGAATATTTCAGCGCCTTTGTTGGCCAGTCACTGAAAGAAAGTAACGTTTTTATTTTTTTTATCCCCCCACTGTTTACATGCTACTGACTTTAATCAAACCGCATCAGCTCCAGACTCTCACTTTAGGAGGAGTTTGGGACTCCTGTTGCTCTCTGAGACTTTCAGCAGGAGAGATCTGCAGCTCAACAGTCCCCGGGGAGCCGCTTAGGGATTTTCTGTCGTGCAAAGTCCAGTCCCGTGGCCAGGCGAGCTCTCTCTGGGAAATGAGCCAAACTAGCCGACAGTTCTCCTGCAGCTCCGTTTGGCCCGGGGTAAAGAGAGCAAAGGCGGCCGACGCGGCCAGAGCTCTCGGCATGGCGCACAAACCCGAAGAAAGTGCGCTCGGTTTCGCCAGGAGTTGCGCGACAAGCGTGGGCTTCGAAGATTGCGCTAATAACGCGTCCGAGCGCGTAATCAACCCGCCGACCGCACGCAGCCACGCGGAGCCGGTGAACGCCGACGGCCGCTCATTCTCTGCGTGCGCCACAATCTCGGAGACGGCGAGGGAGCTGTGCAGAGCGGTGTCCGTCTCCCTGGGGCTCGCCGCGGAGTCCGGCGACGCGAGCGAGGCGGACGCGGCGCTGCCGCCGTGCGCGGCGGACGACCAGCTGAGCGCGGGGTTTTACTTCGGCGCGGACGCTGGGGCTCAGACGCAGGTCGCCTACAGGTGTCCCGACCGGGAGGAGCGACACAGGTCGTCCGCGATGATGTACAAAAGTCCAGAGACGCACTTCCTCCACCGGACGTCCGCGAATGCGCAGCACTTCTTCACGCCGTGCGAGGCCGAGCAGCCGGACCCGCGCGGCGCGCCGTGCCCGTACGCGCCGGACCAGGCGGCGCCGTTCTGCAACGACAGGCAAAGCAGGTCGGCTTACCACTCGCAGGACGGCACGCAGGACTTTGGGGACGCCGCGAAGAGCGACTACCAGGCGGAGCAGTGCGGCGTCCGGGTCAAGTCTGAGGAGAGCGAGGGCTGGGGGTCGTACTGGGGAGCCGGGTACACCTTCAACAAGAGGTACAACACGCAGCTGTGGGGGGCCAGGGAGTGCGTGAGCGCGCACGAGTCCGCAGCCAACGCGGCGTTCATATGTAATCCATACGAGGCGAGCGTGGCGCGTCCAGAGCAGTGGTACCCGGGAGGGATGCTGAGGAGCGCCTATCAAGAGCCCGCAGAAATGAAGAGCCAGGTGGGCGAATGGCTGGACGTGGTCTACAATGACACCAGGTAACTCACCTAATATTATTATTATTATTACTGGAGTTTATAGGGACTTTTTTATTACTAGTTTTAAAGAAGCCCAGTACACTTTTTCAATCTTCTTTATATGCACAAGAAATTAAATTAAACACTTTTTCTTTGTTTGCTGTCACTTTTAGTTAATGCATCACTAAAAATGAAACTGAGAACCTGTGTTTTGGTTTGACGCAGGACCAAGTAAAAAAAACAAACAGCATTGATACATTTTTAGAGGCATATATGCAAGAAACAAAAACCAAAATAAAACAGAAGCCTTATTCTGAGATTTAGAAATCACTCTGATTTTAGAAGATCTCTTAAAAAAAGCTATAATAGTAATAATGATAAAATTCTTAAAGTCTGTATTTGATCTGAGTACTTTAATGGTCTGTTCAATTAAAATAATTGCTTTTGTTGCTGATAAAATGTTGGTTAAATCAGAGTTTCCAAGTGAAATGCCAAAAGAAAACAAAGAAATAAAGATTAATACATAAATGCAAATTATATGAGTCAGTGTGTTTGAGCAATTCCTCATTTTAAGTGATCCCAAAGCTCAGCATTTGGTTGCTATTCATCATATGTCCCCTTGAAAACCATGTAGCCTGACCAAGTTCTCTGGTCAGTCTGACTGACATTTAATGGCCACAAAAAGAAAAGAGCTAAAAACTTAGACAGCATCAAACCTATAATGAGATAAAAACATGTGTTTCCTCTTTGCTTGCATCCTGTTTCTTCCTTGCAGACAGCTGTTTTTGGTGTTGGAGTTACATTCCTACTACACGTGTTTTTCCCCCCATTAGAACCAAAGCATGTCCAAGTTTCTGAAGGGATTTTACAACTCAAAGCCGGCTCACGCAAATGAATTCGAAAACTTCGACGAGACAAGACATTCAGGCTAATTATATCGGATTCATATCTGAGTCACATGAATGTGACTGGAATTACAATTTACAAACAGAGTTAAAATCAGTCAGCATGGGATGATGCAATGAAACAATGAAACAAAAAAACAAAGTTTATTGTCCAAGTGGGCATTTTTTTTTTTTTTTTTTTGGGGGTCTAAACAGGTAAAAACATTAATAATCCTGCAGATGATTCCCCAGCAAAAGCAGGAGAATATCTTTAGAGTCATCAGGAAGAAACTGCATTCTGTTAAAAACCAACATTTCCACAATCCTACACCTTTAATTTGGTTGATAAAGGATTTGTTATGGATGTAAATGACTAGTGTTCTGGCCTCATTTGCATCATTGTGCCACTTTTTTTGGTAAAAAAAAACAAAACACATTTATCTTTTCTATTTGAAATGAAGTACACCGAAAAGAACAATGCTTTACTAATATGCTGCATTTGTTAGAGGTTTCTTGTTCAGCTTTGGCTTCTCTAAAGAGTTTGACTCAAAGTAACACCCCCATGTCCTCCTGTGACTTAGTTTAGTTTACGACCCCTGAATGGAATTGGTGTGGAGATTTTGATAGACTTGATAGAGTCATATATTACACAGCCGAGGGCTTTTCTCCAACCCTCTGAGTTCACCAAAGGTAATGAATCAAGTGTGTGCGCTCGCAGACTCCAGTTGTTCTGAGAAACCTAGGTGAACCATGTTTTTGTAATTTGGCTTTTATTTAAATGTTTTGACTGTAGAGGGCGACAAGAAGCATGCAACTGACTCCCCACTTACTGTGCTCTTTTTATTTTGTTCCCCCTCACTTGTGTCCTGTTTAGACTACAAGGTCATCCGGGTTCACCAGAGGGTGAACGGTGCTCTGTTTACTGCTAGGCAGCAATTTCATCTGGTTAAACATTCAAATGAAAAAGAAAAATTAAAATCAGCAGACACACGTAACTATTCATTAACAAGTGCAGCAATGATCTGCTGTTTTTCTGTATTAGATTGTGTCTCTTTTAAACATTTTCTTGCAACAAAATGCTAAAAATCTAAGATCACTGAGCTTACAATAAAACTATCTTTCGATTTAACTGAAAGCATCTCTTCAATATTATTTGTAGCACAATAATGATCGTTTCATGGCATCATATGCTGCTGAAAACGTGCACATTTATTATGGAAAAATGCTAATTTATTTCAGAATTACTTAAAAGGTGTGAACAAAGTAAGTGCCAGGCTTGTAAGCCGGAAAAACCGAAACTGGGAAAAAAAGGATTTATTTTGCAAACAATGAGATCTAATGATGATCACTTTTAAACCCATCAAACCATATTGTTTAAAATACAGCAGATAATGTAGAACAGCAGACTATATGGATGTTTTTAGAGTCAGGATCTTTTGTAAAGAGACAAGCAGACACCTGCAGATGGGCAGCATGGATGCTTTGCATGGAGCTGAGATGGTTTTGTCTCAAGTAGCTGTTCTGAGTGATGCTGCAGATGGACTTAATTTTCCTAATGATTACTGTCATTTTAGCACAGCGCAGTTATGTAGGAATTGTTATTCTTTCTTTTTTGTTTTTGTTGGGATTTATTTTATATATATATATAGAAAAATTCCCCCACATTTTTAATTATTGAATTCTAAACTGGAAATATGAAACAACGTTCCATGCAAAGCGCCAGTCAGTTTAACCTTTAAAGTTCCCGTTTCCTTTAATGTATTATACCCTCCCCGACACCCCTACATGATGTAAAACAGTGGTCACCCTAACTATCAGCAACCTCAAATCCAATATGGCCACCACCTTTAAAACGTAGAAGCGATAAACTGTTTACCTGCAACTCTGACAGCTGGTGTCTTATTAGCTGTTCCACATTTTTTTTCCACAGCATCTCTGAGTCAGGTTTTTCAAATAAATAACATACAAAAAATACTGTTATCAGATTGCATTTATAAGAATATGTAGATGGTAATAAAGGACAGCTAGAGCAAACGTAAACATCTTTATATCTCTTTAATCAAATCCTCAGTAAAATGCCTCTGCAAACACACTTATGTCTACGGTTGTCTGGAGTGAAGTGTATTTGCTGGTATGGTTACAAGGTGCTTCTCTATGCTAAAGTGCGCACAGAATCTGCAAGCAGAGCGGACCTGAGCTAACAGATTTCATCCAGGCGGGCAGGTGAAGGATGCAAACAAGACAGAGTATTTGTGCAAGAGACCTTAAGCGTGAGCGCAGAAACAACATTTTGAAAGAGTGGAGCTTGTTTGTAAGCAAGCAGACCCTTTTTAAATGTAAGGAGAGGCATTTAAAAAAATAACAAGTATTTTACTCATGGGTCAAACATTACTGTATTATGTTATGTATGTATTCGTCAAAAATTTACGTTTTTTTCTTTATTTCCATCAGCTCAAAAAAACAAATAAATAAATAAACCTGTTATATTTTAAAGAAACAAGCAGCATTGTTTAATCTTTCTAGAAAGTAGATTTATAATTTTATTTTTATTACAAACATAAAGGATTCTTGAATATTCACCATTCTTAAAGAGAAGGATATAATTTCCTTATTGTTTTTTTTTTTGTTTTTTTTAGCATATATATATTTTATTATATTCTTAGTTTGGAAAAACCTTCTATCGTAACCAAAAACCAGGATATGGTTCACTTTTCTGGTATATTTAGCGAAGTTAAATGGAAAGGGAGCCCCAAAGTTCAATTTTATGTAAAGGTCACTGGTTTTTTAGTTGTCAGATTTACAAATGTATATATATATATGCACCTCCACACTAATCCCACTGGTTGTCCAACCGGCCTTGGTTCACTGTTATACATTTAAGTTTTAACATGTTTTTCTTCTAGTATTCTCTCCTTCTCATAGAAAATTAATTAAATGAATAATATTTGCATTAACCTATTTAGACTATTATCGAATGTAATCTAAGTATAACAGGTGTAGTAAATGGGAAACGTATGCAAGAACCATAGCACAAAATGCTAAACATGCATAGATCACATCCTGCTTTGACGAATCGACCAGAAAGTATCTAAGCATAGAGTTATGCAGACCTGGAGACTTCAATGTCTGTGTAATGAATTTAAGGGATAAAAATTTCATACAGCTTAGTCTCTTTCTTTGTTGTATTGGTCCTGCATTTTCCCTGCATGCTTGTAAATCTAGGAGTTGTAAAGAGCTGATCAGTCCTTACTTTAAAGTCAGCATTACAAGACTTTAAATGTCGGTGGTGTTCTTTTATGGAGAAATAAAAAACAAAATCTTGTTAAAGAATTCCCTCTTTTTATCAAAGCGTTTGGAAGCAAGAATGATTAGTCATGGCAACTTCCTGTTTTCAAACATCAAAACACCCTGTGGTCTACGTCACCCTGGACCGTCCCATTGCAGGGTCCTCGAGCTTCCTTCGTTGGGCTAGGATGTGTGCATAAATGATAGAAAAAGGAAACTTATTAACGTGAAAGCTCCTCATAAACAGCAAGCTATAAAGGAAACTATTTAATTTAATTAGTGTATGCGTTTGCTGAGCGGCCCGTACACTTCTCGTTGTTTTCTGCTAATCAGGAACCTTCATCCTTGTCAACTTTACACTGAACCCTCATATCTATCTGGCATGTGACAAAGGTAACATTATGTCTGAGTCTCATTTGTTATCGCTTCTCTCAAGGCTACAGCCGGCCCAACTTAACCCACATCTCGTCCCACGGCCGCTACGTTTGCGCGGCAAGCCCTTTTCCACACTGTGCCCTACTGAAACGCAGTGAGGCTTCCATATATGTTGTGCCTTGTTTGTGGTTAGACAATGCGAATTATATTAGGTGTTTTGTGGTGCTCAACGTCGGGCCTAATTTGTGCGCAGTGGGTGATAGATTCACAAGGAGAACCAAACATGCAGTTTTGAAACAAGGAAAGACAGGCAAAAGGAATACTGAAGCAAAATACAGAAGTGTGTTTACTGGCAAGGTTCATCACACCTTTGTCTCGTCTCACTGCAGGTTTGAAGCTGGCAGAGAGCACATGTTCCCCATGGAGTTCTTCTTCCCTCCTCAGAGAACCTGCCTCATTTGCTCGGACGAGGCGTCTGGCTGCCATTATGGCGCGCTCACGTGTGGCAGCTGCAAGGTTTTCTTTAAGAGAGCTGCAGAAGGTAAGGTGGAAGTCCCAACTTGGATCTGCAGTTTGGTACCGGTTTTCCAACGAGTTTATTGCTTGAGTTTCTTTCTGTTTTTTTTTACAGCAGAAGCACTTTTAAATTAAACGAGCTTTCTTATTGGAGCAGGTTTGAGGGATTCAGCTAATCAATTGTTTCTCTTCGCGTCAAACAGGTAAGCAGAGGTACCTGTGTGCAAGCAAAAACGACTGCACCATTGACAAGCTGAGAAGAAAGAACTGCCCGTCTTGTCGACTGAAGAAGTGCTTTGAAGCTGGGATGACTCTTGGCGGTAGGACACATTGTTTTTAGACGGCTACTCATTTTTATTACTATGATTGCTTGGCTTACCAGTGGGTGCATGGAAATATAACCTGTATAAAGTGCTAAACAAAAGGGTTCACACACCTTAAACACATTGCTTTGTCTTACGGGGACATGCTTTAACAGTCTTTTTATTGGGCTTGTAATGTGATTGGTCAACATAGAGTAGAGCATACCTATGAAATTGAATGTGAAAAATCCAAAAAGTGCATATTTAGCTCCCTCAAGAGACAACAGGTTGGAGAACCGTATTATCCCATAGTTGTATAGTTGGGGTCTTTCGGAGTAAGCTAAGTCAGACTGGATGAGGAGCCTCTCCATTAACATTAACAAAGTTGGAGTCATAATCTATTGAAATGTTTACATCTTGGAAATTTGTTTCAATCTAGACCTGCTTTAAAACCTTTTTGTAAGCACAGTAAACAGTGTTAAAGACAAGCGGTATAAAACAGTGTGTTTTAAAGTGTACAGCGTTGTAATTAGTTGTGTGAACATTCACACAGTCATCCACAAACATGCACAGCCATCTCGCTAAACAAAACAAAAAAATATAACACATTATCGACATAGTGTAAAGTGTTTCCAAAAAGCAGGACAAACAATGACCAATCAGTACAAACAAATGCATTGTATTGTTTTTATTAGTTTGCACATTGGATGTCCAAAGTTTACATTAACCTGTTTAAATTGGCATGTTTTTTTGTGTGCAAAAAAAAAAAAGATTTTTAATGTATAAAATATGGAACATTTTCATATATATGATGACTTTGTGCAAGTAAAACTCAAAGTAATTTCTTATGGGAAAAATTTAAAAATGAATAGAATCTGCCATGTCCTGGTTGCAGTTTCATTTGGTTGCGTTCTTTTGTGAACACCTCATATACAAAAACAAACACATTAATAGAGATTAAACTGTTATTGTCTTGTCAGGATCTTCCAGAAATTTTCGCTCTTTGATTTCAAGATTCTGTTTATGTTTTTTCAGTATATAGCGGTAATTTATAGTGCATGTGTTCAAGGCACTTTACAAGAAAATCATTTAATTCCAATCATAAAGAAATTACAGCAATCCCTTATTAAGTCAAAGTTTACAGAAATTGATTAAATTATTTAAAAAAGGTCATTGTAGAAAATTGTCAGTCACGATTATGGTACAGAAAAGGATTTACACACGCTGTAAAGTAGTAAAGACAGCTTTATGTAACTAAATAAAAATTTAAAAAGTAGTATTACAAAAACAGGATGTTTATTCAAGTCAAACACTGCAGGACCTTCAGGATGCTAAATTTGATGCAGTTGTATTCCGCATGATTGTTAACAACAATTTTCTTTATGCATTTAGACTAAGGAGCAGGAGTTTGGTGAAATAGAATTTTCTATATAAACCATACTGGCTTAAATCATCCCAAACCTTTATTGCTAAATATTTTATGGTCTGACTGAATCAAACAGGAGCGTTACGTTATGTTTTTGGTCATCGAATGAACAACTCACCATTTTAAACTCAAAACCATACCCACACAGAAACATGGAGATCGCATAATCATGATTAATTTTTTTCTTCATTAATTTTTTTTCTTCTGATGGAACAGTTGTTTTTGCAGAAAAGGTTCAGGTGTCTTATAAGATGTCTTTTATTCCACCTTTTATTCCACCAAAACAGATCTATTTGTTTTCCATCTGAATTTTACTAAATAAATGTCACATTATCATTTAAAAACGGTTCAAATTATTCCACATGGTCTTATGTTTTACATAACAAAGGCTTGGCATTTACACAGGAGATCCACTGTAGGCTGCAATTACCAAGAAATCAGATGCCAGGAACACAAAAACAAAACTTATTTATGAAACATTTTGTTGCAAAATTTATCCATTTAACTGTAAATGTTGTGCTTTCCTGTATAAACCTGACTACTTCTTATCAAACAGCCGCCTGTCCATCTAAGGCCCCTCAGAGCGGATCATGGCATTCACACAAATTTTATCTGTGGCTTTCTCCTTGTAAAATACAGTTTCAGCTTAATTTTTACACTCAGCAGAAACTCTACCATCAAGGACAAGTGTTTACAAACCCTTCCCAACCGTCTCTTCTGATACTTATTAAAGCTGTATTTAAAGTAGAGGCTTAAACATCTTGCAACCGCTTTCAGCTTTAAGGCAAACCCGGACCCTCTGATTTTTTTCAATAAAACTTTCAAAGATTAACATTTTCTGGTAATATAAATGACAACATAGTCTCTGGAAGGGATCATTTTCATTTTTACACATTCACCCATCACCAAATAGTCTGACATGTTAAGTTTCTGCCCTCCTCTGTTGATAGCTTTGAAATTAACACTTTATTTAGGGCATAAAATGTATTTTAAATACAAAGTGCTATAACTGAGTCAGGTTAGAAGGCAGTTTGCTCGCTGAGATCAGGACTTGCTGATGCACCCTTGAAAGTGACTTACTTTTTTGCGCTCAAGCCACTTTTAACTAATGTGGTGTTACATTCAGGAGACCCATTTTTATCCTGGTTTAACTTCCAGATACCTTGACCTGTTGCTTTAATATTTTTCATGTAATGTTCTTTCCCTGATGATACCTATCTATTGTATAAAAGGCACCCTGCGGTAGCAAAATACCCACAACGTGATGCTCCCACACCCCAGTGCGTAACAATTTGGATGGTGAACTCAAAGTTGTTCCTCCAAATGTAAGAATTGTCATCATGTCACAGCGCTTGAATCTTATGTTTCTCCCAGCAACATTTATTTCAAAAATTTCGTTTTGGGATTAGTTATTGACAGTATGATGTCTGGTTTTTTTTGTATAGAAGTTCACATTTGTTGTCCTCATATGTTTACAGATTTCTTTAAATATTTCCACAATGTCACACAAGGAACTAGTTTGTTGCCTCTATAAGAGAAACAACAGGAGCGATTCCAATTATCACAAATGTTTTAAATTAACCTATAAAAAGCAAAGTACAACTATTTAAAGAAATCCTAATCCTAATTTACGTACCATTCTAAAGTAAAAAAACAAAAAAAAGAAGAAATTATAATTGTCTCTCTCGTGGTGGTTCATCTTATTTAGCTTATATAAATACTTGTAGGAACCTTAACTGACCTACAAAAACGGGGTTAAGCGGAATAAATGTAAGTGAAAATAAAATGTTATGGGTGTTTTCATACTGTACATAAAAATGTTTCAGCTATACAGATATATTTTTTTAACAATAAAGACACTTAAAGAATCAAGGCGGCAAAGCTTCAGCATGTACAAATGACTTAAAATTGATTAAGATTTCCAAAAAGTGCTCTAAGAACTTCAACAGAGGCGGCACAACAGTCCCTAAACGAAAAAAGCCTGCTACAGAGAAAGTGAAGTCCTGAAAGTGAAACTATTAGTGGTTTTCCAAGACTAAGTACTTTATTCTGTGCACGGCACATCTTCGCTGGTTCTCTTCAATTGCGGCATCATCACAATAGGGGATGTTACTGATAATCAAGCCCCTGGCTGAGCTGCCATGCAATTTAGACCTCTTCCATTCACTTCTCCTTACTGTCACCCAGACCTGTTCGTCAAATTAGGCTGTAAAGATTGACATGTAGTGGACTAATTTTGGTCTTGTGTTCAATTTTCACTCTCCGTCATTTTCTCATTCTGCTAACGGGGAAAATTGTGCTGAAGGCACAAAGCTGACACGAGACATGTGAATTAAAGCTGCAGACATGCTGGTAATTGCGCCACCAGTCACTGACAAACCCTGCCGAGGGAAAATGTGATCTAATGCTGTGATTGTGGTAAAAAGGCGTCCCTTTTCCAGTTGTGGCTTGAAAGATCCTTTCACTTATGTTCTCCTCATGGACATATAATTGATTCCAAGCATTTTACGGGGAAATTTAGGGATATGACATGTGGAAGTCGCAATAGTGAAAAATCGAGATCATATCACACTACGATTTTTTACTTCAAGTGCTTTGTAGGAAGTGAGTTCCGATTTAATAAAATAGAGGTTTATTAACCTAAAATAAAATCTATGTTTAATGTTGATTGCAATCAATAAATTCCTCCCTGATTATGAAATATAATCATTGCAGAGCGGTTTTAAACCTCTGATGATGTGCAGGAGAATCTCTAAATGTTTTAACATGGTGGCCATCAGTTTTAGACTGCAGAAGCAATTTTGTGAGTTTTATTGAGTTTTCATTTTACTTTGTTGAATCATTTTTAAAAGCTGTCATTTTTAGAATTATTGTCACACCAAAAAATTGAAGCTAACCAGAGTGGTTTTATCTGTTGAACCATGAAAGCAGGGTTTTTTTTTTCAGCTGAAACACAATGCCTTTCTAAAGTATATGTGCTTTTTCAACTGTTTTATATTTTCTCTTGTTAGAACTAGAAGCAATGCATCTTATTTAGATTACTTTTAAGGAAATAGGAAAACTGTAGCATGTGTTACTATTCAAACATATTTTTTTCAAATTAAAGTCCAGTGCAACTTTTTTTATTCAGATTCTTTAGTAGATAGATCCACTTTTGGGTAATGTCTCTAAAAAAAAAACATGCCCATTTTGTGAATTGGCAAAAAATTAAACACTGTTGAAGCAAAACCATCATGAGCCCAATTTGCTCTTTTCCACGAGCCATACAAGACATACAGCAAAACGACAGAAGAAGCAAATTAAAGTTATCCACCTTTAGTCAACCTGCTACAAGCAGAGTAAAGCTAACCCTGCTCAATGCTCTGATGACAGAGTCTCCTTGGTAAAACATGGTTGTGCTAGCATCATGCTGTGGGGTCGCTTTTACCTTAGCAGGAACTGGGAAGCTGGTGGATGGGAAGATGAATGCAGCAAAAAACAAGGCAATTCTAAAACAGAACCAATTAGAGGCTCATTTCTTTCCTCTTCAAAATTACGTGCAACCTAATGTGTATCTATCCCATGGGTCTTTAAAGCCAGTGTTCAAGGTCCGTTGTCAGGCACCATTTAAATGTATCTGCTTCATCACACCTACGTCAAATAATCAGGCTATTAGCAGGAATCTGGAAAACTTCACTGCAAACCGAGGAAGTCATACAGGCATTTGATTGGATTGTGACAAAGTATGAAAACGTTTCTGCGAATACTATCCTGCATCTTCATCAAACTTTAAAACTCTCATTGGCTGCCGGTTCACGCCTCATATTTCCAAGTTATTAAGTAACAAAAGGTAACATTTCCCTGCTGGTTTTCTGTGCAATGGTTGATAAACTCAACTATCCTCTAAGGTCGCTGTAAATGTTTTCCTTTGCTTAGGAAAACTCTGATGTTAAACAGTTACGAAGGCTTGCTTTGTTGCTACTGTGCAGCATCTACTTTTGGGAGTATTCTGAACACATGAGGTCAACAACAGCTACAACAAGCGTTGATGGTGTTGACGCTTTTATTGTGAACTGTTTGTGTTTGTTAACTAGCAGAATGCTTAAATCCCAGTCTAGTTTAACTCAGTGGCTCTAACATTTATTAGCTGTCAGCCTGATCATTTGGAGTTTGGGTTACCTTTTATAGGTCTGCTTTCAACATTATAGTTTTTTCTTTTTGACCCTTCACTCGTTACTTGAAAGATAACGCACAACTTCTCAATGGAGAAAAAAATGTTTGGTTGCATGAAAAGCTGTTTCTGTTTTCTTCTTTAAATCTGTTTGGGTCAATTGTGTAACGTAGGTGCAACAAAGGCTCTGCTTCCTTGCTCCTGTTCGCAGAGCTACAAACTGATTCTTTAGCTCTATTTCCACGAGAAAATGCAATAGAGCAACAGCTCCTGCTTCACTTTTAAAGCCCTCTTGTAGCTTTACAAGTTCTTGTTCTTATTTAATTACTGGCCTTCATTAGGCCATTTTATTCTCAAGGATAACGTACATGCAACACTCCCTATTGCTGTTAAAACAATGGCACATGGAGACATCTGCACTTAATATAAAAGCACCGTATCAAAGCACTTCACTGTCATCACAGACAATGTCTTACATTTAAGAAGTAAGCAAATCCCATCCAGCTAACGGATAATAAATCAGCAGGAACTCTATAAGAGCCTCCCGTTGGAAATGTTCACCAGATGTTGGGTCTGGCAACAACTTGTTCAACCATCGGTGATGTAGCAGGAAAAACTCTGGACTTGACTAGCAGGATCACTTTGTGGCAGTATAAACTTGGATCACGGCAAAGCCACTGTGAGTTTCCTTTGTGGCTCCTTGGCTGAATGACGTGGCCGAGGTTGTAGTCTGCTGAATAAAATTGAGGGATGTTAATCTTAATAAAAAGAAGAAAAGAAACAGAGGCCCTTTGGAAGGAGAATAGGATTGGTTGGATCTAATGTCTGCGAGCAGAACTGGAAACTTAAAGTTTTGCATTCCTTCAAAAATGCTATCAAACAAAAAAGGATGTAGTGCAAAATGATTTATCCCATGAAAGCAAAGCACAGTAATGCATCATTTTGAAAATGTGAAAGTTAGCAGGGACTATTACTTTTTCTTAAAATGTAGTAAAGATCAAGTCAAAGTAAGATGTCAGAAAAAGTATGCGGTATACTCACCGTTGGGTAGAGATCTGCAAACAGCGTTCAAATTATTATTATTTTTTATACTGGAGGACTACTAAACCAAGTTTTGACCTGATATTTAACCAGAGGTGGTTTACCAGACACAAAAACTAAATTCTGCCATATCCATCTTAATTCTTAAATGTAAATAAGCTTGCGGGGTGAACTAAAAGGAAGAAAATATGAGAGAGGAGATTTTTTTCTTCTTTTTTTTTTTTTTGCAGCCTGCAACTATAATTTTGAAAGTAGTATATATTTTGCCTTCCAGAATAGGAGACAGATCGAAACTTCAAAAATTATCTCTTTCATGTTGCTGAAATCACAATAAATCACTTAATAAAATAAACAACTTTTGGGTTTATGGCTTGTGTGGTTCGGTCAGCTCTGATCTGACGCTTCCTGGGAACTTTATTCACTGAATCCCAGGTGTTTTTCTATTTGCAAAAAATGGAGCAGAGATCACAAAAAAAAAACAGATTACATAAAATCAGCTATTTCCTAACACAGTGTTTTTCAACCAGTGTGCCGTGGCACACTAGTGTGCCGTGGGTGATCGTCAGGTGTGCCGTGGAAATTATCTTGGTGAAATTGGATAATTGTTGAGTATTTTTGAAGTGGACATGTAAAGTGCAATTTGAAATAAAATATGATAAAAAATACATGTTTATTTGATTCATATTAAAGACACTTTGATAAGAATTACTATGAATTTAACATATGCGACTATAGAGTGTCATTTGCTTAAATTGTTGGTTGGTGGTGTGCCCCGTAATTCTTTCAATGCAAACAATGTACCTTGGCTCAAAAAAGGTTGAAAAGCACTGTTCTAACAAATACGGTTACAAAGCAAACATGTCTGACCTTTGTGTAAAATTCCATGACTGTAAAATTATATGAATTTATTTTAGGACTTTTTACTCATATTTACCAGCGTTGGTTTTCTTAAAGAGTCTGCACAACATAAACTGTAATTACATTGTATGGCTTTTACAGAAGCAGTCTGTTCAGGCTAAGAACACGATTGTTTCTTCAACCAACAGATTTTATTTTTATTTTATTTATACAGCTTGTCATAACAGCCTGGTCAAAAAAAAAGAAAGAAAAAGAAAGAAAGAAATAGAAAGGAAATAGACAAGATTAACAGGTGGAGATACATTCACTTGGTCACTACTTACGGTTGAATACCTTGCCCGTGAGCACAACAACATACAGCAGGAGCAAGCTGGAATCAAATCCACAATCTTTGGATTCACAGACAACTACTGAGAAAGCGACATTTCAGTTACAGAGGATTATGCTTCACTTAGTAACCTTAGCACCTTAATTCAGGGTGTTTGGACACTGATAAAAAAGGAAAACATATGTCAACATTTCTAAATAACCAAATTATTGACCTGCATTCTGCCAACAAAACAACTAGGGTGATTGTGTAAGCTGAATGTGGGTGACTAACCAGCACACTGACAATCCAATAGATTGGGTTAATTATTGTCTTGGGGGAAGTAATGTGGTCTGAAACAAATATTTCTCGGTCATCATTGGAGGATTTTGGGGAAATAGAACAGATAAAGAAGTATCAGAGAAAACACTAGAATTTTCACACATACAATCCGGCAGGAACTCAACTTCCTGGTACTGACAGGCTGTTTAGCCTCGAGAAAATCCTTTTCAGTAAGGGTAATTAGAACGGCATCCATTAACTACGGACCATATCGGTTGAAATTTGCAGGGATTGAAAAGTGTTATGTGGCACGATGAAGCCAGCTTTTTCCAGTTACAGGGCAATGTGTGCATCAAAATGTGAGGACAGGCGTTTGAAGCGATTCCGCTATCGTGTCAAGTGTTAAGGCCTGATAACAGGTCAAGGTTAAGGAAAATTATCAGCTCAAATAAAGTAGGAAATCTTGGGTAACCAGGGTTTTCCAAAAACAGGTTTTTATCACGATGACCGTTCCAGATGTCATGGGTCTCATACTAAGAGAGAATGGATTAGAGAAGATAAGTCTTTTTATTAATTCTGACCTCAACCTTATTGATGATATTAGAGCTTGACCCGGGAATGATCTAAATATCTGATCATTATCAGATCTTTATTTACCTGGTTCAACGAAATATTTCACTATCTAAGAGGCGTTTGATAAAGCAATCATCATTGCTTCCAAGCTGTGAAACTCTTACATTGTGAATAGATTGCTAGTATTTTATTGGTGACTTTGTCACGGTTTGTTTTGTCAATGGCTGCCTTTAGCCAGCAACCATTATTGCTCGATCATTGCAACACAAAACGGGTAACTTCAGGATAACATAGATAAAGCAGGATGTCTGGATGCCACTCATGTTTGAATTAATGGGTTCTTGATCAAAGACTTCACCTGACATCTACTGGATATTGTGTTTGCCTGTATGAGAAACATAGGGTTGCTTTAACATTCCAAGATCTCATGTGGTGAAAGGGGATTTGAGATGTTGAGTCTCACCTCTCCTCTTCTCTTCTTCTCTTTGGGATCTACAATCCAGACAGCCAAGAGAGAGTAAGGCCACAAAGAGGCGTTTCAGTAGATAGACAAGGCACTTATGTTTTCTTTTTTCTTTTTGCAGTAAATGATTTCAAAAAGATATATGATAAAGATGTTGATTATAATCCTGAGCAGACCGGTAAAGGCACTGAGAATTTGCACCAACTGAGGAGAAAATGGGGGAATACTTTTTACACGTGGAATCTGATTTTGAAGCAAATTGAGCTTGTAATAGATCACTCTGCACTTCCCTCATTGGGCATTTAAGCTGTCCACATTAAATTTGACTGTAGAACTAAGTTTTCTGCTCAGATTAGAGACCACCCTGTAAGTTTTGGCGGCCGATAAATTCTAGTTTCCGTGATTAAGCTTCTGTACAGAATTCGCATGAAATGTAAAAGACTACCAGTCCCTTACCTATCTCTGTGTGAGCACATATTGGCTTCATATCAACAATGGAGAGCTGAAGGTTAGCTCAACCCAAGTGATTCACAGTGCAGTCTGCAAAGATCACACATTTTTCTATGTCACAACTGAGAAAAGCAGAGATTTTAATTAAATGTTTGCACCTGAAATGTTTTTTATTGGATCACAGATGAAAATTAATATCTTATATAATCTACAATTTTCTTCAAAAGATTTAAATCCGTCTAAAAGGAGCAGTTCAATATTTATTATGGGAAACAACGAAGCCAAACTACAGTCTTATAATGAGGCCTTTCTAGCGTTGCCTGACAGAAGAATTGCATGACGCTTAAAGGTCATTTTTTATCCCTGTTTAAAAAATTTAGCAATTTATCAAAGAAGTAAACTGTTGCTTCTCTTGTAATAAGTCTATTATTATCTTCATTCTGAATAGGTCAACAGATTTATTGGTTTTGAATTAGACCAGTGGGCTGCGGTCATTTTCTCTCTGCTAGTTGGACTATAAAAACAAAACAACAGAAGCTTTTGTTGTTAATTTCCCTCAGGGACTTGGTAACCATTTTTATATATTATTCAGCTTCATACTAAATTAAAAAGACAAAAAAAAAAAGACAGATGCAGCCTATTTCTACAATTGTAACTTTTGGAAACAAAACTGTCATACATAGCACAAAGTGACGGATTGTTAGTCGTGAAAACTTGCTTGTGAACCGCCGTTTGTAGATGTTTAGGGTCTTATTCTGTCCTGTATTCTGCTCCTATATTTTGTCAGCCTGCTTTATCAGAAATTAAATAAAAAATCTCACCAATCAATTTAGTTTTTAAGTACCAGATGACATTTGGAGCAGCTGCTGCAGGATGGTCTGAATTCTTTCGGAAAGAATTTTATTCTTCATTATCACTCGAGATGGACAACAAGGGGCTTTTTAAATAAACAAAGGTTGCACTGTTTTTACGAACCATAGACACATTTTCAATCCAAGGTGTAAAAGAACACAAACTTGACGCTGAGATGCTCTAAGTTGTGTTGATATAACATGTTTTTAACAAATATAATCTTCCCCCCTCATTGTTGGTGCAGATCGACATGATGACGTTAATGCCTTCAGAGGAGACTCATCTGTTCAGGGAGGCATCTATCGAATGAAATAGGATTCATTACCTGAAAACGTATGATTGAATCCATACTGTGGATTGTTAAAGAAAATTGATAATTCCTTAGAAGAAAAAAAAAATACAATTAAAAACCCTTATGGTCTACAATTGAAGTATAAAGATTTTCTAAGAAATTATAAGGAACTAGTTTATCATATGATTAAAAGAACCTTAGACTGAAAGCCAGATGTGCAGGAAGCAGGATATGATGCGAACTGTGTGGTTTAATATCAAAACCACAGGGAAACAACTTAACAAGAACAAAACACAACAAACGAAGGGAAAGCAAACAAACCTGCTGATCTAATAATCAGGGTTTTAATGTTATTTGACCTTTATATAACTATTCATTACCCCATTATTTTTCAAACCTGCCAGTGTTTAATGACAATATTCAGCCGTTTTTCTCGTATATCCTAAAATAAAAGTACAACCAAGTTCCTTCAACAGTGAAATTACTTATAAATAGATCAAATCATTAGTTAATATTTTATTTATTTGGCACCTTAAATTAGTTTTCATCCTCAGGCAAAAGCTAATACATTTATAATTTACTAGAAAACGGTTGGTGAAGGCAAAGGAAGTGGGAGGAATAACTGATATCTAGAGGCATAAAACTAAAATACAAACATAAATTTCAAAACAAACAATGTACCAATACACCACAACCACAACAAAACCAGTTAGTGTCATCATTCTGGAGGTAAAGCATCTTTTTGTTCATACAACATGCAAAAAATAATTTTTGGTCTTTTGAACTAACAAATGCAGAATTGATCACATTGTTTTGTTCCCCTCACTTTAAATCATCCTAGATTGCTGAAACTGTAGCAGAATATTTAAAGATAAATGGATTTAATATTTTATGATCAGATTTGTACCAGCTCTTGATGGTTAAGATTTATTAGAAGAAAAGAAAACGGTGAAATATATTCTTTTTTTCTTTTTGTACTTGTAGCACGCAAACTGAAGAAGATTGGACAACAGAAGAACCCAGAAGAAGATCATCCTGGACAGGATGCAGGAGAAGTACCCCACAACATGTCTCCTAAATCAGGTCCAAGCTTGAACTCCCAGATGGTCTTCCTGAACATCCTGGAGTCCATTGAGCCCGAGGTGGTGAATGCAGGACACGACTGTGGCCAGCCAGACTCAGCTGCCAGCTTGCTCACCAGTCTGAATGAGCTGGGAGAGAGACAACTGGTCAAAGTGGTCAAGTGGGCTAAAGGACTACCAGGTAGGACACGGCTATTTATACAGAGACAATTATTAAGTCAGTCCTGCTGAAGGTCTGAACTCACAAAAATTAAAGCGGTTTTAACTTTTTGTTTTACTTGAACGTGTAAAAACAAAATTCTGATCAGTTTCAGACGATAACTAGTCAGGCAAGTCCACTAACTGATCAGCTTGATTTAAAACAGGACTACGACCCTGCAACCTTGAAAACAATTTATTAAATGAAAACTGAGTTTATTAATTGACATAAGTTGGTCTAAAATATGTAAATATGATAACTGTAGCCCCTATCCTGATTTTCATCTGCAGGCTTGTGGTACACAAAGATTAAACTGTAAACTTGAAGTGTAATTTAAGAAAACCAAGAGCCAGAAATCCACATACAGCCAGACAAAGTAATGGTTTAAAAAGATTCATTTAATTGCTTGATTTTGTACTTGTAGAAAACGTCTAGCTTGGATCTGGTTGATAGTCTCTATAAATGATGTGAAAGGCTGATAACCAGGAAGTAATTGGAGATTAAGAGTTTGTGATTGGTTTGGCTTTAAGGGCCTCTAAGATATTTGCTGTCAAAGTGTTTTCTTAAAATGTGCAGAACCTTCTCCCTACATATAAGGGGGGATTCTGTACCTCCACCATCAGTGGTAGCTTCGAGAAAACGTCTGTATTTTCATCAGCAGCAGGATGCAAGTGAAGGTTTTTTTATGAAAACAGCTATACACCACCAAGTACACCATTCTGCACAAAAATGTTACCCTGATCTAAGTTATTTAAGTTTGTGGCAAAGGGATAATGTAAAGTATTAACTATTAGTTTTGTGTTGTAGTTATGAATGTGCGCTGATTACACTAAAGCTTGAAATCCTGATATAAGTTTTTAAAATCATGCTACAATTGGCGTAAAATTACTTTTAGGCTCTTTCTTCCTCCTCCCTTTTCCTCCTTCTTTTCCTTCTTCTTCACTACTTACACTGATAAGGCTTCACTTTGACAGGGTGACCATTTTGGTTTGCGGACAAACTGTGAGTTGAAAAACCCAGAAATGTCTTTACTTTCCCAACAATAAGTCAATGCACAAGGAAGGTGTAGTAATGTGTACACTTTTCCCCTTATTGGTGACATGGGCCCTTAAGAATCTGCTCCTACCATGCTCCACCATGTACACAGCACCAAAGACCGATTTTCATTTCCACCACAATAATAAAACCACAATGACCAGCCTACAGAAGATTTGTGAATGCTGTGTAAGAAGTGAAACCTCAATACTAGTAGATTCATATACTTGGATCCAGACTGTATGCGAGCTGTCAAAACCACTCACTCCACGTCTCTAGGAACCTGTAAAACCACCACAAAACTAGAATAGTTGTAGCATTTATTTAAAAGCACAATGCTGTAAAGCCAATTATAACGGAATGTGCAAACGCAACATTAAGTTTAAACATTTGTTTTACTCATGTAATTTACAGAAAGCCATATGTTTGCAGAAAGAATAATCACCATTTTTATTACATTTAGAGATATGATTCATTTTGTTTTCGTGTTTCCTATTTACCTTCTTCTGGCACTGCGATCTTACATTGAATAGCATTTTTCCCTTTTGTGCTGTTGTGTTATCAGTATTCTACAGAATATTGTTTGTTATGTTGTATCATTATAATTAGTGAATTTATCCTAGAATGCTACCTTTGGTCGGAATGAACAGTTATTTCAGCTGAGACTGACCCATTACCATTTTGACTTAAGTTGTTTTAGGTGTTGCATGATATTAATTAGCATTGCGTTAACTGTTTAAAAAGAAGAAATAAATTAAAACGGAATTTAAAAAAAAAAAATTGTCTTGGCAAAGATTAATATCAATGAATACATGTAAGCTGATCAATTATCTTTTCTTTTTAGCTTAGTCTGTGTCTGTGAAAATGTAATTTAGTGGCTGGTATGGGTTTATTAGCAAATACAGGAATTATATCTGGGCTCTAGATAAACAATGTCACTCTACCTTCTGCTGTACCTTTAGTCCAAATGTCCTGCTAAAAGGCGAAGCTCTGACATAAGTTCTTCTTTTATTTAGCTTCGTCTGCCTCAGCATTAACTTTTCCCAGTTTTCCCATTCATGCAGATGAAAAAGTTTCACCACAACATGAATCTGCCACAATCATCTTCTACCATGGGGTTCTTTTCATTTTGCATGTAGGACAAAAAGTGCAACTCCGGTCTCATCTAACCAGAGCATGTTTGAAGTATTTCCTACATGGCTTTTGGCAAACTGCAAACAGATTTTTGGTAGGAACGATGCAAAGTTGTTCCATCAAGACATTCGCATCTGTGGATCCATGCAGCTTCCCTAACAGCTCTTATAGTGTTACGATAAGCCTCTGGGCTGCTTTTCTGATAGAGGCCCCCTCCTCCAGCCTTTCGGGTTAGTTAGACAGTCAGGTTTGGATAGGTTTTTTTGTTTAACTATACTATTTTTAGAGAACTTTACAATTTTACCCCATCTGACCTGTCTGCTGGATTCCTTGGTCTCTTTGGTGCTGTATGTTCTCCAGAAAGACAGTTGAATTTAAACTTACGTTAGCTCCGTCACTTATAGGCTATATTTTATACCTGAATACATTCTAAAAGAAATGGATCATACAGTGATTTATTCAGGGATAATTAGAAAACTGAATACAAATCAACAATTACGCTCCACTTTGTGTTGGTCTACACTGCTCTGCAAATTTTAGATGTTTCCCTGCAAACACACCTGATTCAGATGATTGTAGTTTAGCAGAAATCTGTTAATCAACCATCAATTGAAAGGATTGAAGCATGCAACCACATTTATCATATGTGTCAGACTCATGGCCTGCGGGCCACATTTTATATATTATCTTTATTAATGGCCTGGCAATGTGGAGCGCAGGTAATATAAAAAATTTGAGATCCCACAATGGACCACTTCAGTTGCCGGGCCAATCGCGCCTCCTTCATGTAGCTCATGGCTCGAACTTTGTGCATGTTTGGTATCACATATCTGTGTGAGAGCTCTCCTAAGTGATGACAAACTTAGACGAACTTGTAGCCAAAAAAGATGCCAGCCGTCCAGCTTTGATAAAGCGATATAAGACCAAAGGAAACTGAAAGATTTGATTTGTTAATGTGGAAATTTTATTTATATTTCCAGGTTTTGTTATGCAGCATGTTCACATTTTTAATTTTTTATCAAGAGCAAAATCTTCTGGTGATATTTTAATACGTTTATTCTTTATTATTCTTTATCATTTATATAGTCAGTTTTATTGTTAACTCTTTCACATGTACCAAAATATACAAAGGAATCAAGACTGCATTAATGTGATAAGAATAAAGACATTTGAATGTTTGTTATTTTAAAGTTTACTTTTTTTCCCCAAATTTGTATAATTTAGGTTGTTTATTTTTTTTTATGGAGAGCATAGTATTATAAGTCATTTAAGGTTTAAGTTGATTTATTCAGGAATAAAATTCCTGACTGTTTTTATTCGTATTAATGTTTAAAAAAAGTTACATTTAAACTTTTAGTGTGTTTGATAAATGTTCATCATGTTTGGCCCACTAACTTGAGTTTGACACCCCTGACCTAACGGATGTCGGATAGTGTGCCTATAGGAGAAGGGCTTGGAATAACAGGTCTAACACCTAAAACCTCAATGAAATACTGGGGAAGGTTTTTTTAAAGCTTGCCAAAATCAGAAAAATTTCAAGAAGCATAAATACTTGTGCAAGGAACTGTAACAATGAGCTGTATGAGCCTCTGGGGTTGTGGGTTGGGGTTGGCCTGACATGCGGTTGCTCCATTAAGTTTACAAGTATTATAAAGATTTCCTCAGCCACTCAGTATCCTCGAAGATGAAGCTGGTATATTAGGGGGTTCCAGTTTTTCTTGCTTCTTCCCCCCACTGTTCTCCTTTTCTTCCCACAGGTTCATGTTCATCCAAAACCGTCTTCATTTGTCGGAGGCAATAGGCAAGCGGTCCAAGCGATCCTGCCCAGATTTGATAGCTAATTAATGCAGAAAAGAAGACGTGACATCAACGCACTAAAATCTAAGACACACGATGGTAACATTTTCATCAGCCAAAGAAAAAAGATGCCATACAACCCAGCAGTGCCAAGAGAAAGAAATGAAGTAGTTTAAACCTTGCAGCCTTGAAATGCAACCCTGGAGGAATTTGCCCTCCATTTTTTCTTAATTTTAAACAAATGCGTAACTTGTTTAGGATGTAAGAGTTTAGTTAAACAGTATTAAAGGTGTAACAGGCTTTACATTTATTTCGCAGCTAAAAGACTTAATAAATAGGTTCAACAAAAGCAAATTATAATGCAAGGCAAGGCAAGGCAAGGCAAGGCAAGGCAAGTTTATTTGTATAGCACATTTTCGTGTACAAGACAATTCAAAGTGCTTTACATAGGATAAAGATCAGAAAATGAAACAATAAAATCAGCATTAAATTTAAAAGAAATAAAATTAAAATAAAATAATAATAATAGTAATAATACTCTCAGTTCCTATAGGCACAGTTAAATAAGGCTGTTTTCAGCCTGGAGTTAAACAACGCTAGAGTTGAAACCTGTCTCACCTCTTCAGGAAGAATGTTCCAGATTTTAGGAGCATAAAACTGGAATGAAGCCTCCCTTTGTTTGGTCCTGACTCTGGGAATCAGCAGGAGGCTACTACCTGAGGTTCTCAGAGTCCTGGCTGGTTCATATGGCTGTAACATGTCAGATATGTACTTTGGGGCTAAACCATGAAGAGATTTGTACACAAGCAAGGCTGTTTTAAAGTCTATTCTTTGAGTGACAGGAAGCCAATGCACAGACTTGAGCACTGGACTAATGTGGTCATATTTCCTGGTTTTGGTCAGTCCTCGAGCAGCAGCATTCTGGATGTTCTGAAGCTGTCTTAAGGCCAGTTTAGAAAGCCCAGTGAGCAGGCCGTTACAGTAGTCTAACCTGCTAGAGATAAAAGCATGGATAAGTCTTTCTAGGTCTGGTTTAGAGACTATTCCTCTGATTCTGGCAATGTTTTTAAGATGGTAAAAGGCTGCTGATGTTACTGATTTAATGTGGCTGTTGAAGTTCAGGTCAGAATCGAGTATTACCCCAAGATT